>CM070659.1:16973762-17291262 GCA_036346575.1 Dendrocalamus sinicus | reverse complement strand
AAAGTCCATCAACAAATTTTGCTACCTGCAGAAAACATGAACTTCAGGTTCCTTGCTGGTTGAATTAAGGATGAATGTACAGGAGAGATCATACCTCTACAGGTATCATGTTGGGAAATGATGAACTGAGAAGTTTAATAGTGTAGTCTCGAACAAACATTGCATTATTTGTATATTGAGAAGGTACCGTTGAGGGATCCCAAAGAGGCTCACTTAGACCATCAACCTAATGTGTCAGCAAAGATAATAATCAAAGGTACGCACACAAACAATGGAGAATAGAACAACAGAAAACTACAAACATACCACATAAAACAAATGTTGTAGCACCAAAACATGAAGCTTGAAACCAGGTTTGTGGAATGTGTCTGTGAGAACTGCAAATATCTCTTGTTCAATAGTCAAGAAGTAAGTTTTGTAGAATTGATTTTGGAACCCTGAAACCTGCAAGGACATGACATCACACAGTAAGCTTCGGTGCAACTGTACACTATTAACCAAGGATAGACCATAAATTGGACCTCAAAGTTCTTTAGAATTTCCAATAACAGGCTCAGACCAGTCTCTGCAATGTTTCTCTCTGTATGTCGAAATGCCCAACTGATGGAATCCATAACAAGCTTTAGTTGCTGAAACAGACAAATCAATAATAAGGTAAAAGAAAAGAATCAAACAAAAGTTATATCATGCAGACATCACATAAGCATATAGGTATCTTTGTCATTGTAGTGATGCTGCTATTGCAATTTACAAGACATCTGAAAAAAGATTAACACATACCTGACTTGAGAGCTGAATTAAAGCTTGGAAACAGTGTGTACCAATTGCACGAAGCAAGGAGAAGAATTTCAGGCGGTGCTCAGGGTAGTCTTCAAAGTTTTTGGTGATCATCTAATACAGAACAGAAGACATAAAACCTTAGGTCTAGAATCATAATTATCAGTACCAGAAACAGATTAACTGCAATTGTACCTCAAGGGTACACTGGAAAACAGCCTCGAATATCCGAGGCACTTCCTCAAGCATCTCACCTTTGTACCTGCATATGACAGACATCAACGAGAGAACGGAGTTGAAGCGAATTCTTCAGCAACCACCAATGCACACACATCTAAACATATGATGAACAATAAGCTGCAAGCCTACTTGTTTATAATCGTAGCAAATAAGGACAAAACTTCAGATTCCCTTGCATCAGGTACATTTCTAGCATAATCACCAAGGACAGGATCCATCATTGGAGGAACAAACTGTTTCCCTAACTGTGGTAGATCTTCGGCCTTGTCCACAAAAGTCTCGATCAATTTTAACGTCTCCCTCTTCACAGATCTGTTTATTCAAAAAACTATTTAGAAAAATACACACAAAAAAAGGTGCAGAGAATAGTAATGTATACCTCAGAAGTTTTACAAATGATGTCTTAGAAGCAAATGGTCCTCCTTCAGCAATAGTGTTTGATACCAGTTCGCTGTACATTCTGGTGTGCAATAGACAGGAAGCATGTTAGCAAGTGAAACATTACCTCCAGTGACATGCAGGAGAAGCAAGCAACACTACCAGCAAGTGGAAAATGAACAGAGAAATCAAGATCCAGCCTAAAAGAACCACTACCAACAAATTTTATTTGAATATATAAACTCATATCAAGGATTCTGGTAAATGATAAGTAAAATACCTATATACCGTCAACATGTCCAAGAAGATTAGTGAAATTTGAGGGAAAAAATGTGGCCCAAGTGAACTGGCAACACTAGTGTTCGTCTGCATGCACCAATAACCACATCCAATTAGTATCAGAGCAATAAATGAAATTGGAGAAAAGCAAACTCAAGGCCGTACAGCAATATTCACCTTGACAAGTATTAAAAATGGCACTCGGGCATGTTTCTAAGGGCATCTGTAGTGTATGAAAAGAGGAGGTCTTAAGCCACCTTAAGATCAACCTTATATATTACAAGGGTGACCTTAAGCAGACCCTAAGCAAAAAAACTTAAGGCTGGTCCTCAAGCTAAAGATCTGGCCACAAGCATTAAAATATATTTTTTCTTTATCTGCCAAGTGGGACCGTCTTAAGGCCCCTTGGGTTATATACACTATGGAGTTGGTCTTAAGATTTAGATGGGACCCACCTTAAGGCCATTTGGGTTATATACACTACAGATGCCCTAATAAGTATTATAAGGTTCCATGAAGCAAAACTTTATGATTTGAGAAATCAAGTCAGATGAAGCAACCAGTTTGACCCCAACAATAAAAGCAACTATTAAAATGTCACCATGGCATGCCTTTCGAAAGAAAAATTGTTGATACTACTATCTACAATATAATAGGTGACTTAAGTGTGACAAGGTGTACGGACAAATGAAACTTTAGGATTACAGCATCAAGATAAACCGGCCAGTTGAACCACCAGCACTGAATTGTTTTCGGTGAGTGAGAGACCCAACAAATATAGTACAATGCTTTAGGATGAGTCTAGGCCTAGCATGGGTAAGTTCAGGTCAGTTATGACATATATATAACCAAAACCAGGCAGGCCTAAGCATCCTGCCATTTAAGACTCTTCTCAAGCTGGTTCTAGGCCACATAAGCATGGAGCTCTGTAACATCCAGTGATTTTGGGATCCACTAAACACAGGCCAGTCAGGGTCCAGCGCTCCATGGTTCCAGGATCCAAGCCCCAAGGCATCAGTGTTGTTCGATTTTATACTAGAAAAGTTACCAACTATACCTACTAGTAGAAGGTAAAGTTAATTATCAGGAGCTGTAGGTCCACTCGCATGTCACGCCGCCAAAAGCTACAAATCAACGCCCATGAGTATAGACAATACAAGTGGAACAGGAAGCATGAATAATGTAGTTGCTTGCCAGGCATAGAATAATTGCTGCCACTTCTATTGCAGAAGCCCAGAGCAGTACATGGTACACAACATATTGGTTGTTGCCAGGGTTTCAAATGCAGCTGGGAACTGGTCTGTTACAAGCGGTTCATAAACACCTTGGTTGTGTGTCAGCAACCAGTGAAAACCATTACAAAACTGTTCTGAATTCAATTTTACATTTGGTGTTGAGTCGGCAAATGTTCCTGGTAGGTTCTACCAGCTTAGGTCTCGAATTTTTCCCAGAACCAGTTTTCGGAACCATGGTTGTCAGAACCATCCATTTCTTGTCTGTCAGATTATCTCAGCTATGTTCATCACACCATTATATGGCTCAGAATGCCAACAATAGACCCACTCGCTACAGTCTAATTAGGAACTGTATCATGTGGAAGAGGTGCTCAAGATCCATCATTTAGATAAGCAATAGAAACTTTGGAATAAAGATATCACTTAGCATCTTCCAACCTCCATTTTATTACCTGTAAGATGTTAAGAACAGATCTGATAACATCTTGGTTTTTCAAGATATCATTGCTTCGGCCTGCCTCCCCAATTATTTCAGCCCATTTCTGCAAGATTAGAAGACATCAGTTTTATAACTAGAATCCTAGGTTTTTTATGGGAACCGTAGGGAAGGCCCCTACTGAAACTAAAAACTCGACCTGCGGGGGGAAGAAACCCCCGGGTATTCACCCTAAGACAGAAGCTCGAACTTCTCTCACAGATCGAAACCCCGAACCCCTACCCACACCGACACACAGGGCCACGTTACTCCGAGAGAACGACCTCGACAGGGCCGGGCCTTGACACGTGCTTTGGCTTGTGAGGTAGGCGAGGATTTTTCCTAGCCGGTTCGTCCCCACTGAATCGAACTTGGGACGTAAGGGTGCTACACAGGCACTCTACCGCTACGATAGAGGCCCTTTCGCCCCTACTGAAACTAGAATCCTAGGTAAACATGATAACAACATTGGATGCTAGAAGATACAATGTGAAACCTGATTGGGAAGGCTCATTAGTCTCTTGAGGTACTCCTCCCTCTTAGCATTATCAGATTCAGCTTGAATCATCTGACCAACCTGAATAAAGAATGGAAACATAAAATATATCCTAGGTCCACCCACTGCAAAATTGTTCGGTTCTGCAACATACCGACTCATAGAATGTATGGATCTGATGAGGCTCAAGATCTGCAATTGTAGCAGCAAGGTTGGACAACAGCTCAGAAACAAATGGTTCATTCTCACCCACCTGTATAACCATTAAGAAACATGAAATTAGACAGTAACAGCTACACATGACCTAGACATACATATGAATCATGTGTTTCGTATCAAAACAATAATCGAAAACTGTGTGGGCAACAGATAAATATGTCAACCAGTGAATGATTATAGACTACATCGAGTCTAGTGCAGAACTGCAGACCACAAACATAATGACCAATAACACCGAACAGAAAAATTACTGCAAACAAAAAGCTGCCACACATGCTAATCGAATAAATAAAATATATAGTCTCTGCATTTAGTTCGTGTATAAATTCATAACCAAGAACCGGTTTTCCTAGAATCTTAATTTCTAAAATTTGCCGAATCGAACACCCGAATCCGAGTCAGACTCCGACACCCATATCCGAGTCCTGGTAACACTGATCATTGTTGCTCAAGGTAACAATTTTATTCATCTAAATAGCAAATATATATGCATAATTGTTTATTTTCGCCTACTATCCTTATTTTTAATTCGGCCGCCTAGACCCCCTAGGCGCTAGGCCCCACCTCGCCACCCTCCTAGCGCCTTCCTGAACATTGACTTTCACCACAACATAAGAATCAGCTATACAATTTCTAGCTGTGGATTCAAGCATCATTTTATAAGCAATGCTGCCAACGCATAGCATAATCCTAACCATGAATCGGATTACGGTTATTCTGCCAGAATCATCGCCAGAATCGGATTTCCGTGGTGGCGGGATGAAAAAACCGCCGGGTTTTTTCGAAGTGCATTTATATTTGTGAGTCTTTTGTGATTGCATAATGCATCTTCTAGGTTGGTTTAAACCCTTTTTGTATTAGATTACGTATTGTATGAGCTAAATATGCTTCGAAACATATGAAATTCAACATTTTCTTGTGTTTCCCGGTTTTTTAGCGGGTTTTCCGGTTTTTTAGCGGTTTTCTGGTTTTTTGGGGCGGTAACCGGCCGGTTTTTCCGGTTACCGGTTTCAAATTCAAATTTTAAAATTCAAAATTTGACCGGTTTTCCCGGTTTTCTGTTACCACGCAGAATCGGTAAGGCGAACCGCACCGCCTCGATCGGGATTTAGGCCGGTACCGGTTTTTGGAACCTTGATCCTAACTGCAAAGGTAAGAATTAGTGTTGCAGTCTACTTCAGCTCATGAAGCTTGAGCTCAACAACATTCTGAGCATGATTTAAGACAAGGTAGCAAAGCTAGATTCCCACAGAAATGCTACATCCATCTGCACCATAGATATTATTCAAGAATATCATATTTACCTGTACTGTCACGAACTTGCGCTTGCACTTCTGAACAATTTTCAGGAAAGTGTCGCATGCCATATCCTGCAAGCAAAACAAGTGTTAGGTACCATATTACTAGGAATGTTCCCTTCACAGTTAAATATACTAACCAAAACAAACTATCAAACATCATTGGTGCCAGATGTACAACATAATATGATTAAAGCTTAGCCAAGTTACTCGTGAAAATTAGGGGAAGTGATAAGAAACATAACATTCGCATCGCATGCTGCACACCCAACTGAATAGCAGATCAATGCATTTTCTTCAACAAAATAAACAACCAGAAAATTTGTCACCTGAACTCCAGGATGCATCTCATGCATGAACTCAAATAATTTGTTGACCACCGTTTTTAAGAATTTCCAGTGCGCCCTGAGAAACCTTGGGTATTGTCCCACAACATACCTAATAACCAAAGAAAGGAAACCAGCACACCATTGTTTCTGAATCCTGATTAGAAAAGGCATAACAAAATACAAATGACAAGAATGCTTACATAATGTTGCTTGCAATCACAGCTTTGTTATCTTTCCCTTTTGTGATCTCACAAAGATTTAACAAATCACGAATAACCATAACCAAGAACCTGTTTTCCTGCAGCAGATTTAACAAGAATATATTTCAAGGATTGTACAGTGTCAACAGCTATAACGTAACCATGAATACTGGAATAAGTGGCAGATAAAGGAATTAAGACATGAAGTCCACAAATATTGGCATGACTGTGCGGTGGCAGACCTAGAATTGACATATGATTGTACAACGCCCCATACTAAATCAACTGTGCCAAAATTGAACAACAAAATGTTACATGTGTGCTACAAACCTTTAAGTGTTTCCCTGAGTGTTCATGCAAAATTGGTAAATTCCATGACTGTTGACACACATAACTTGGGATATCTGCGGGGACATTTCCTATTCTTAGTAGCAACTATATCATATATGATATATGGTTTTTTAATCGCTGACAAACACCCAAAGTGGTCACTCCAGCCCAGCTGCTACGGGTTTGGTACCTCCTACCTGTCTACACTATGTGGCTTCTACTTCTGTACACATGGAAACAGCTTTTTAGAAGATATTGAAGATTGGTCTTGAATGATTGTACTCATTAAGGGGGTGCTTGTTTTGACTTTTGAGGAATGAGTTGGTCCTAGGATCAACCTATTCATCATCTTGTTTGGTTTGAGTAATGAAATGAGTTGGTCCATCATTTTACCACTCCTCATTACCACAATGGCATGTCTAGAAGGAGATCTCTTCTTATTGACACAGATTTGCTGAGAGTTTAAGTTTCAAAGTAAGTTAGTTTTGACATCTCCCAGTGGCTGGGATAGATATTTCTCTCTTTTGTAACTATATGTACAGTTTTTACCTATTATAATATGTTCTAGAAGTAGGGCTCTCCCCTACTGTTTTCCCTTCAAAAAAAGGCGCAATGTCAATACTCAATAGAAATTCAAGGAATGGGGTACTACAAAAATCATGGACCAACCATCCTTACATCCAATCAAAACACCAATGTGTGGCAGAAGGGAGCTTGATGTGCAGGTAGAAAAGAGAATTAGGTTGCAAAGTTCAATGCAAGTCCTAATCATCTCAACTGTTTGCAACAAAATCCAAAACGAAAAATGGACTATACCCATTGAGTATACTATTGATTTTTAAGTTGTTTGGAGGTGCCACCATGCTTGTGCATCCCCGACATCACCCCTAGATCCGTTAATGAGGGGATCGTGTGACAATGAAACAGTTGTGAATAGTTGCTCAATTAACATAAATACATTATACAGGTCCGAAACTTCTTGGTAACAGAGTCAACAAACCTGCTCCTCCACCATAGAACCAGAAATTGAACCAATAGCCCAGCATAGAGTATTTAAGTTATTCCAACTCCAGTCCTCTCCATTTAGTTGCTTGCTTAATTTCTTTAACATCTGAAATTTCAAAGGATATTTGTATATAAGTTGACTTGAAAGGAAAGAGGAATATAATCATATAGCAATTACATAGCTATGGCCTACACTGCTACCCAAAATTACTAATACTTCTGCAATAAAAACAATGGCACTAAGATGACAAATTAAGACTTCTCAATGACCAAATGCTAACTACTAGTAACAACTATACAAGCATAACACTCCAGCATTTTTTTGTTTCCAATTATTTCTCTGTTTGTACATACTTTGCCCTATCTCTAACCGTATCAACATGAAACAGCACAATGTGCCAAGCCAACAAGCATCCTAATAAAGCCCCATGAATAAGACATACCTGCTGCTCTGTATCTACATGATCAAGATGCGACAAGTATATCAATGTTTCTCTCATGATCTAGAATAAAAACAGCAAATAAACATCAGAAACATCAGTAGGAAGTTAATATAACATCCTTAGAACATGTTGGATGGACAAATGCCAGATTGCCAAATAACCTTGTACTGAACAAGGACATCATTGTCTTTCATTGTTTCTCGTACAATATTCCCATTCTCATCTTCAACTATCAAAACCTCCTCAGGCTTTGCCATCCGACAGATCATCAACGTTCGTAACCTTGAGAGTGGACCTGAGTAAAGTTGCCTCCTCTGTTGAACAGCTGTAAGCGTACCATCAACATTTCCAGGAATCATCTGAACCTAGAGGTTGCCCATGTGGTAAATGATTAGAAAATAAAGCAAACAGAACTTCATAAGACTAGAAAGAAACTACAACACACCAAACATATCAGGAGGTCATTCATATCAAAGCAACTGATAAAACAAAAGCAAAACGTACACAACTGCAGGTACTTTGCCACATCTTATAAAAACTCAGATTTGGGAGGGATTCAATTTACCCCAGATAGTAAACAAAAGCTCTGTAATAATATGAAGATCTGATTTTACAGTAACATTTAAACTTGGACCCAATTTGTCAATTTCAACAGTTTTATTACCACTTAGCGGCATGAGGCGTATGGTTGTCACGGCGTATTAGGCCATCAGAGCACTTAACAGGTGCCCTGACCTCTAGTCGACTAGGTCATCACCTAATCAGCTAATCACTGCCTGGGCGACATAAAGCGAACATAAGGACATGCACTAAACAGCAAATTATATAGGTCGGCACTAGAGAAGAGAGCAGCAGAGCACACAGCAGAGGGAAGCAGAGCAGAGAGCATCAGCAGCACTACAATTCTAAACACTACACTTCTACACACTACACTAGAGAAGAGAGCAGCAGAGTACAGAGCATCAGCAGCAGAGCACAGAGCAGAGGGCAGAAGAGCAGAAACCAGCGGAGCAGAAGAGAGCAGCGGATCGGGGAGAAAGGCAAAGAGTACAAAGCAGAGATTGGGGAGCAAGGGGAAGAGCAGTAGAGCAGAGCATGAGCAGCAAAGCAGAGCAGATCAAGGAGAAGAGGAAGAGGAACAGAGAAACAAAAGAAAAAAGAAGATGTGGAGGAAGAACCTACAAGCTGCAGCTGCAGATCTGGAGACCAGCCATCGAGGGAGACAGGGAGGGAGTGAGGTAAGGCTCGCCGGAGGGATCTTGGCTGGCGGCGGCGGCGGCTGGCGCAATGAGGGACAGCAGGGGCTAGGGTTCCATCACTCTCTGAGCTCTCTCACTCGGTCTGTCTGTGTGTGTCTCTCTCATGTGTGTAACCACTTTAAGCCCCAAGTCCCCAACCACCTCCCAGGCAAGGCAGTCACCCAGCTCTTCGCTGTGGACGCCCAGGCAACCCCACAGATGACCAGAAAACCTTGGAGCTCACCTAATGGGCAAGATGACATGTGTTGTGAATAGCGCATGTATTCATCATGTGGCCAAAAGGCCAATATATATACATGTACAGGTGGCATATATGCAAGAAACCTCTTATACAATTGGGTAAATACACAGGTATATAATACACATCTAACACCCCCCCTCAAACTTATGGTGGATCAACAACATGAAGTTTGGAGAGATGAAAACTGTGCTGAGCCCTGGTTTGTGCCTTTGTGAAAAAATCTGCCAATTGAAGCTCGGAAGGCACATACTGAAGAGCAACAATCTGGTCTTGCACCTGTGTCCGCATGTAGGAAGCATCAACACCAATATGCTTTGTAAGCTCATGCTTCACCGGATCTTTAGCAATGCTAATAGCACTTTGTCTTGTCGGACAAAGAGGAGTCGGTGCGTAAAAGAAACACCAAAGTCCTCAAGTAACTACCAGAGCAAGTAACCTCCGTAGTCAACAAAGCCATAGCTCGCAACTCAGCCTCAACACTCGAACGAGAAACTGTTGTCTGCTTCTTAGTCTTTCAAGCAATGAGAGAACCACCAAGAAAAACGCAATAAGCAGAGAGAGACCGGCGATCAAAGGGATCACTAGCCTGTGGCATCGAATATGCCTGGAGTCAGAAAGAGTGGAGCGAGGAAAAGAGCCGACGAGAGATAGTTCTACGAAGATATCGTAGAACACGAAGAAGATGACTATAGTGGAGCCGAGAGGAGCGTAAACAAACCGACTCAAGATATGCACAGGTACAAAATGTCGTATGAGTGACACCAAGATACACAAGGCTCCCAACAAGATGACGATAGCGAGTAGGATCAGTAAGAGGCTCACCATCCGTGGGACGAAGATAAACATTAAGCTCCATGGGAGTCTCAGCTGTCCGCTGATCAGTAAGATACAAAAGGAGAAGCGTCCGGCCACGAGATGAAGTGTGGATAAAAAGAGCAGGATCATGAGCACTCGCCGAAAAATCAGCTGCAATGACAACAGAGGAGAAACGATCAAACCAAGCACGAGGAGCTTGCTTGAGGCCATAGAGAGATCGGCGAAGACGACAAACCATACCCTCAGGAACAGAATACCCAGGGGGTGGCTGCATGTAGACCTCCTCACGCAACTCGCCATTGAGAAAGGCATTCTTGACGTCCAACTGAGAGATAGACCACTGTCGAACAGAGACTACAGCAAGAAGAGTGCAAACGGTGGTCATGTGAGCGACAGGAGCAAAAGTCTCATCATAGTCACGGCCATGCTCCTGCTGGAAACCACGCGCTACAAGACGAACCTTGTAACGCTCAAGAGAACCATCAGAGCGAGTTTTAACCTTATAGACCCACTTGCACGTGATGGGAGTAACACGCGCAGAAAGAGGAACAAGATCCCTCATGCCAGTACGCTCAAGGGTAGCGATCTCCGCCATCGCATGCTGCCACTCCTGATGAACAACAGCATCACGATAAGAAGTCGGTTCGGCAAGAGCAGCGGCAGCAAAACCAAAACACTCAGGAGGCCGAATAGACTGGCGATCACGAAGAGCATAACGAGGAGTGGCCGAAGGGGATGACTTGTCAGAAGGGGAGGGCATATAAGAAGGATCCTCAACTCGCGGGCGACGGGTATAGTAGAAAGGATAAGGAACAAGATCAGGAGCAACCTCGGGAGAGGATGCCGGTGGTGAAGGGGCTGACTGAGAAGGAGGCACAGGAGAGACCAAAGGCTGTGGTGGAGTGGTGACTATAGGACTGGAAGGAAAAGTCAGAAATGAAAGCGGCTCATCAACAGATGCTGAAGTGGAGGAAGGAGAAGGACGAGGATAGAAGGGACGAGACTCGTCAAAAGTAACATCCCGAGAAATCCGCATCCGTCGGCCAACAGGATCCCAACAACGATACCCTTTGTGCTCAAGATCGAGCCCGTAAAACGCACTCAATCGATCGAGCGATCGGTTTGGTGCGCCACAAGGTGCAAGAAGAACATAGCACACACACCCAAAGAGGCGAAGTCCGGAATAATCGAGTCAGCCACGAGACGCTCAAGCGGGATCCCACCTGCAGAGCGAGAGGAGGGTGAATGTTGATCAAGAAAGTGGCGAGAAACGACCTCGGCCGTAAATGTGGTGGAACAACAAAAGCAATCATGAGAGCACGAGGTGTCTCAAGAAGATGACGATGCTTGCGCCACCACACCATTCGAGCATGAGCATCCGGACAAGAAAAGCGAGAGAGAGTGCCCGCTCGGCAAGAAAACCACGAAGGATTCCCGACAAGTACTCTCCGGTGAATCGGTGCGAAAAACACGAATAGGAGAGTCAAACGAGCGCGAATCATGGTGGCAAAGGTCTTGTAGATAGATAAAACCTCACTACGAGATGACATAAAGCATATCCATGTATGTCGAGAAAATCATCAATAAAAATGATATAATATCAATGACCTCGTTTCGAAACAAAAGGAGCTGGTCCCCATACATCAGAATGAACAAGATCAAAAGGACGCTGAGACACCGACTCACTAGAAGGATAAGAGAGTTGAAGCTGTTTACCAAGCTTACAACCCTGACAATGTAAAGAAGCATCACCGCACACGACCTAAAAGACCTCGACGAAGTAAGGAAGACATACGGGAACCACAAAGATGTCCTAGCGATGATGCCACCGAGCAAACGATGCGGTGGAGGCTGCAGCAATGCAGAGGCAGTGATGGAGGCGAGAAGACTGACTGGGGCAGCGGAAGGAAGGCGAAGCCAGTCAAGCTCCCAAAGCCGTTGGGAGTCACGGCGACGAGGGCCAGTACTAACCAGAGTCCCCGTGCAACGATCCTGAACACAACAATAGTCAAAATCGAAAATAACACGACAACTATGATCAGTGAGCTGGCCAGCAGATATGAGCTGCATGGTTAGTTTTGGAACATGAGAAATAGCAGGAATATGAAAAGAGGAATTTGAAAGAGTGCCTCGTCCTGTGACAGAAAGAGAGGTACCATCTGCTATGTGGACAGTAATAGGAGCAGCTAAAGGACTAATAGAAGATAGGTGGAATCAGATGTCATATGAAAAGAAGCACCAGAATCAAGAATCCAAGGTGAAGTACCTGAGGAAGGAGAAGTAGAAGGTGGTCTCTCACCGGAAGACTGAGCAGCAGAACCAGCAGAACCAGACGATGCAGAAGCAACCAGACGGCTTAGCAATGTGAGAAGCTGCTGAGTGTCAGGAGTACCAGAACTCTGCTGAGAGGAGGAACCTCCTGTGCCCCTCAGAGGACGAGCACCACGACGAAGATCCTTCTTCTTGTAGCAAAACTGTTCCACATGTCCATCCTTGTTGCACAGTGGAAAGCCAGGAAAACCCTAGGTTTAACGAAACCCTAGGTATGACAAATCCTTAGCTCTGATACCATGTTGTGAATAGCGCATGTATTCATCATGTGGCCAAAGGGCCAATATATATACATGTACATGTGGCATATATGCAAGAAACCCCTTATACAATGGGGTAAATACACAGGTATATAATACACATCTAACAACATGAACCTCCATGGCGTC
This sequence comes from Dendrocalamus sinicus, assembly GCA_036346575.1. Taxonomy (NCBI): domain Eukaryota; kingdom Viridiplantae; phylum Streptophyta; class Magnoliopsida; order Poales; family Poaceae; genus Dendrocalamus; species Dendrocalamus sinicus. The sequence goes on along the minus strand of CM070659.1, from coordinate 17,278,522 downwards.
CACCCTGAGCGGCCTTTGCGATTAGGCAACGCCGTGACATCCATGGTGAAACATGCGCTAAAGTGACACTGATGTACTACCTTATAATTTATATTAACAATTACTCCCACCATTTCACTATATGTCCAGTTTCTTGGGAGTAATCATTTCAGAATGTATATCAATAGACAAAATCAAGTGTACTCATCAAAATTTTTCACACCTGATGAGGACATCCTTTCCATGCATACAACCATGCCGACTCCATATCAAACTGAAACTATGATACAAGGACCAATGACTAGAGCGCGAGCACGCCCGCTAACCATCGTGTGAATGCGTTCCTAAGTTTGCATACAAATGTTTCAAAGAATGGAATACTACTTAATTCTTGTGATGATTTAATTGTCCTTAGGAACCATGGGAAGAACCACATGAGCTCAAGTATAGAAGTGGAACCGTCAGCGCAAACCAAGTCCTGTTCACGAGTTTGACTCGGATTCGGCCTTGTTGACGGCGCCTACTTCAAACGCCGTAACTTTTGATCCGAAGGTTTCGGGGCCCATGAGTACTTGTTGGAAAGCTCTTGAAGTCTACTTTCGGATGGATCCGCCTCACCTCCAAATTCCATCCGAAGTCGACGAAACGCAAAACAACTCACGCCGCTTTTCCATCCGAGTCAAAGTGGGCCTTGGGCCTTGTAATTCGAGTCCTATTCGGCTTCCTTGTGTTTTGGCCGACCCTCCACCTTCCGTGACCCTTAAATAGGCGCGCACCTCTTCTAGGGTTTGGGTTTTGTTTAGACTAAGTTAGCTTTGCCGCTTTGCTTTGCGTGTACTCGCGCGTCGGCTAGACCGCCGAATACTTGTCTTGAACCCCACCGTTTCGCATTTTGATTGAATCTTACATCGTTACTTGCAATTGAGTTGTTGTTCATCTTGTTCTTGCTTGTTCTTCGATTGCTTGCGGGAACAAGAACCTCGTGGTTAGGTTGATCGTGCGCCGGCAAGGTCACGAACAATCTCTGAGTTGGTGTATCGATCGCTAAGGCGCAACGCCCTGGATGGTTGTAGTCGGTCGTCAACGCCATCTCTTTCCCAATCGAATCTACCACTCTCATCGAAAGATCGGACCCTAGTGCTATCGGTTGGTATCGAGCCGCGTAAGCCATCGGGCACATACGCGCGCCTTCGACCCAAAAAACGTCGTTTAGGGCCTCAAAACGGCCCGCAAACCGAGGAAAATCAAGTTTCTCGAATTCGCTCAAAATTGTGAGCCCTTCTCGCACGTGATTTTAAGGTACCTGTGAAGACGGCACCCTTTTTCGAGCTCGAACTCGTGTGCAACGCCATCTAGTTTCTTTACGCACGGTGTGTCTTCGCTTGTGTTCTAGGCTCGCGTCTCTAGTACGGTCTAGCCTAGGACCCGAGACGGTGCCGTCGTTGAGCGATCATTCAACTTGCTTTGACTAATGTGGTTCTAGTTATCCTTTGTTCACTCTCACCCACCTATAGCTCCACGATTTGGCTACCACCTCACAGGACTAGCGACCAAGGCGCGATACACCCAATTTCCGGAGATATTGTCTTGACTTGTTTACCGCCATCACCTCCCGCTCATTGTGGTAAGAACTTGTAAGAGCTTGTGAGCAGGTTGAGAGTGTGCGACTTGATTTAACCACATCCCAAAGAGTTGTGAGGGTATAACTGCAGCTTTATTATTTTTATCTTCTTGGTTTGTTTCTTGTGTTCTTCTAACAATGTCGAGAACCGGAGGACTGTGAGCAGCGCAACATTCCCTCGGACTAGGGCATCATACAACACTTTGAGCGCCAAATGAAGCCGCATAATCAAGGACTTGATGAGGATGTACGGTCACCAACGAACGCCTTGGCCAATTGGAGGCGCAGATCGACACCAACACTACGCTTGCAACATTGGAGGCTTCGTTGGCACCATCAACATCTCACTGGCCGAGATTTTGAGACGTCTTGATGAGAGGGCGTGCATCTCCCGCGCACCGACTCGGCGTACTCGTGCCAACATTGGTGTCTTGGGCGGCGGGGTGGACGAAAATGGTGGAGACGATTATGCGGCCGACATCGAGATTGATGATGATGAGGACGCCACCGCCAACGCCAACCACGCCGGCCGAGGTACGTGACAATGATGAATCGCTGGTAAGATTAAGTTCACTATGCCACTTTTTGATGGAAAATATAACCCGATGCTTATATCACTTGGGAATTGGTCGTTGATCGAAATTTGCTTGTCATGCATTCCCCAAAACAAAAGGGTTAGGGTGCTACTAGTGAGTTTATCGATTTTGCGTCTGTTTGGTGGAGTGAATATTCTAAGAAAAATCCTTTCACCATACCACAAACTTGGGATGCATTAAAAGAATCATGCGAGCTAGATTTGTTCCTCATATTATGCACGTGATTTGTTACATAAGTTGCAACAATTGAGGCAAGGTAGTAAAGCGTAGAGGAATATTTTCAAGAATTGCAAGCAGGCATGTGCGTTGTGACTTAGAGGAAATCGAGGAAGCCGCTATGGCTAGGTTTATGGGTGGTTTGAATCGGAAATTCGGGATATCTTAGCTTACAAGGAATATAATTCTATCACTCGCTTATTTCATCTTGCTTGTAAAGCTGAAAGAAATCTGTGGACGACGCGCGAGCACTAGGACTAACGCTTCGCAGTCGTGGAAACATTTGGTCTCAACGTGCATCCGCCGCACCATCAAGCCAACCCCGCACCTTCTTCCACCAACAAAGAAGCCACGGTTGTCATCATCAAATTCGGCATCTCGGGCATCCGAAGCAACAAAGGGGCAGCCCAAGCACATGCAAAGAGCTCTTCGTCCGTTGCATCTGGGACGAACAAGGGATATCCAATGTCATCAATGCAAGGGTATGGCCATGTGAGGAGTGAGTGCCCAACCAAGCGTGTTCGATTGTGAGAGATGATGGTGGGTATTCTTCGCTAGTGATTTGGATGAGGATACATATGCTATGCTTGCGGTGACCATGCAGTAGTGGGAAGGAGCAAGAAGAAGAGCACATTGGTGCTGAAGATGCAGAGCGCTATGAGAGCCTCATTGTGCAGCGTGTGTTGAGTGCACAAATGGAGAGGCGGAGCAAAATCAGCGCACATCCTTTTCCAAACAAAGTGCGTCGTGAAGGAACGTTCATGCCGAGTGATAATTGATGGAGGAGCGCAACAACTTGGTGAGCTCCGATATGGTGGAGAAGCTTGCGTTGAACACCAAACCTCACCCACACCCTTACTACATTCAATGGTTCAATAACAAATGCAAGGTGAAGGTAACACGAATGGTGAGAGTAAATTTTGCTATTGGTTCTTATCACGATGTTGTAGAATGCGATGTTGTCCCTATGCAAGCATGCTCTATGTGTTAGGTAGACCGTGGCAATATGATAAAGATTCATCTGATCATGGTAAGACAAACCAATATTCTTTTGTGCATCATGACAAGAAAATTGTGTTACATCCTATGTCTCTGAAGCTATTTTCAAAGATGAGATTGCTAGAGCTAGTAGAGAGAAAATCGGAGCATAATAGGAGTGAAAATCAGATTGTTGCAAGTGAACTTGAGCAACATAAAAGAAAAACTCTAAATCTGCTCATGAGAATAAAGCGAGATTAAATTGCAAGGTGCATGTTTTCTTGCTACTAAGTCCGATGTGAATGAGTGGATGCTAGTACTTCTATTTGGTATGCCTTACTTTGCAAACAAGCTTTATTTTCATTTGAGGAGGTACCTTCTTCTCGTGCCTCCTGCTTGTCACTAATCTTTGCGGAGTACATGGATGTCTTTCCAAAGGACGTGCCACTGTGGCTACCACCGGTCACGAGGATTGAGCACAGATTGATTTGATTCGGGGCATCTTTGCCCAATCGTGCGCCATACAGACCAATCCGGAAGAAACTAAGGAGATTCAGCGTCAAGTTCAAGAATTGCTTGATAAAGGTTATGTGCGTGAGTCTCTTAGCCCTGTGTTTGTTCCGGTAATTTTAGTGCCTAAGAAAGATGGATCATGGCGTATGTGTGTGGGTGTAGAGCGATCAATAACATTACCATTAGATATCGTCACCTATTCCTAGGTTAGATGATATGCTTGATGAATTAAGTGGCTCTATTGTCTTCTCTAAAGTTGATTTATGAGTGGGTACCACCAAATTCGCATGAAATTGGGAGATGAATGGAAACAAGATTTAAAACTAAGTTCGGTTTGTATGAGTGGTTAGTAATGCCATTTGGTTTAACTAATGCACCTAGCACATTCATGAGATTAATGAACGAGGTTTTGCGTGCTTTCATTGGTAAATTTGTAGTGGTCTATTTTGATGATATATTGATATATAGCGATCACTAGAGGAACACCTTTGCCATTTACGTCTCGTTTTTGATGCTTTACGTAATGCACGCTTATTTGGTAACGCTGAGAAGTGCACATTTTGCACGGATCGAGTCTCTTTCTTGGCTATGTTGTTACTCCACGGGGCATAGAAGTTGATCAAGCCAAGGTTGAGGCAATACAGAGTTGGCCGACTCCTAAAACGGCCACGCAAAGCGAAGTTTTCTAGGACTTGGCCGGATTCTATCGTCGTTTTGTGAAGGATTTCAGCACCATCATTGCACCATTGAATGAGCTCACTAAAAGGGGGTGCCGTTTACTTGGGAATGCACAGAAGACGCCTTCAACACATTGAAAGATAAGTTAACACATGCACCATTACTCCAACTTCCATTTTAGTAAGACTTTTGAGCTAGAATGTGATGCTAGTGGAATTGGATTGGGTGGTGTCTTTGTTGCAAGAAGGTAAACTTGTGGCATACTTTAGTGAAAAATTGATGGGCATAGTTTGAACTATTCTACTTATGATAAGGAATTATATGCTCTAGTTCGAACTTTAGAGACATGGCAACATTATTTATGGCCCAAAGAATTTGTCATTCATTCGATCATGAGTCATTAAAGCATATTAGAAGTCAAGCAAAATTGAACCGTAGGCATGCAAAGTGGGTTGAATTCATAGAGTCTTTTCCTTATGTCATAAAACACAAAAAGGGAAAGGAGAATGTTATTCTTTGATGCATTGTCTAGGAGATATACCATGCTCTCACAACTTGACTTCAAAATTTTTGGATTGGAAACAATTAAGGAGCATTATGTTCATGATGATGATTTTAAAGACGTGTTGCTGAATTGCCAAGAGGGAAAACGTGGAATAAATTTGTTCTAAATGATGGATTTGTGTTTAGAGCTAACAAACTATGCATTCCAATTAGCTCCGTTCGTTTGTTGTTGTTACAGAAGCGCATGGAGGTGGGTGATGGGGCATTTTGGAGCGAAGAAGACGGAAGACATACTTGGTAGTCATTTCTTTTGGCCAAAGATGAGACGTGATGTGGAACGCTTTGTTGCTCATTGCACTACGTGTCAAAAGGCTAAGTCACGACTTAATCCTCACGGTTTGTATATGCCTCACCGTTCCTAGTGTGCCTTGGGAAGATATTTCTATGGACTTTGTTTTAGGACCGCCTAGGACAAAGAAGGGAGGGATAGCATATTTGTTGTTGTGGATAGATTTTCTAAGATGGCACACTTCATACCATGTCATAAAAGTGATGATGCTTCCAATATTGTTGATTTGTTCTTTCGTGAAGTTGTTCGCTTGCATGGTGTGCCAAATACAATAGTTTCCGATCGTGACACTAAATTCCTTAGCCATTTTTGGAGAACTTTATGGGCTAAATTGGGGACTAAGTGTTATTTTCGACTACGTGTCATCCCCAAATGATGGGCAAACCGAAGTTGTGAATAGAACTTTATCTACCATGCTTAGGGCTGTTTTGAAAAAGAACATTAAAGTGTGGGAAGAATGCTTGCCTCATATTGAATTTGCTTATAATCGTCACGCATTCTACTACAAAGTTGTGCCCTTTGAGATTGTCTATGGCTTTGTGCCTCGTGCTTCTATTGATTTGCTACCACTTCCATCTTCGGAGAAGTTAAATTTTGATGCTAAACAATCTTGACTTGATGTTGAAATTGCATGAGACAACCAAAGAAAATATTGAACGCATGAATGCTAAATATAAACTTGCTGGTAGTAAAGGAAGGAGGCATTTAACTTTTCAACCGGTGATTTAGTTTGGTTGCATTTGAGAAAAGAAAGATTTCTGAATTGAGGAGGTCTAAGTTGATGCCTAGAGTGATGGTCCTTTCAAAGTGTTGGAAAAGATTAATGACAATGCATATAAACTTGAGTTGCTCGCAGATTTTGGGGTTAGTCCCACCTTTAACATTGCAGATTTGAAGCCATACTTGGGAGAAGAAGATGAGCTTGAGTCATGGACGACTCAAATGCAAGAAGGGAGGATGATGAGGACATCCTTTCCATGCATACAACCATGCCGACTCCATATCAAATCGAAACTATGATACAAGGACCAATGACTAGAGCGCGAGCACGCTCGCTAACCATCGTGTGAATGCGTTCCTAAGTTTGCATACAAATGTTTCAAAGAATGGAATACTACTTAATTCTTGTGATGATTTAATTGTCCTTAGGAACCATGGGAAGAACCACATGAGCTCAAGTATAGAAGTGGAACCGTCAGCGCAAACCAAGTCCCGTTCACGAGTTTGACTCGGATTCGGCCTTGTTGTGGCGCCTACTTCAAACGGCCGTAACTTTTGATCCGAAGGTTTCTGGGCCCATGAGTACTTGTTGGAAAGCTCTTGAAGTCTACTTTCGGATGGATCCGCCTCACCTCCAAATTCCATCCGAGTCGACGAAACCGCAAAACAACTCACGTCGCTTTTCCATCCGAGTCAAAGTGGGCCTTGGGCCTTGTAATTCGAGTCCTATTCGGCTTCCTTGTGTTTTGGCCGACCCTCCACCTTCCGTGACCCTTAAATAGGCAGCCGCACCTCTTCTAGGGTTTGGGTTTTGTTTAGACTAAGTTAGCTTTTGCCGCTTGCTTGCAGTGTACTCGCGCGTGTCGGCTAGACCGCCCGAATACTTGTCTTGGAACCCCAGTTTCTGCTTTCGATTGAATCTTACATCGTTACTTGCAATTGAGTTGTTGCTCATCTTGTTCTTGCTTGTTCTTCGATTGCTTGCGGAACAAGAACCCTCGTGGTTAGGTTGATCGTGCGCCGGCAAGGTCACGAACAATCTCGGAGTTGGTGTATCGATCGCTAAGGCGCAACGCCCCGGATGGTTGTAGTCGGGTCGTCAACGTCATCTCTTTCCCCAATCGAATCTACCACTCTCATCGAAAGATCGGGACCCCTAGTGCTATCAACACCGTACCACTACTTTTAAGATGGGGAGAAAACTCAGTGCGAACATTTCATTTTACAAGGATAGACAAGGTCAAGACTTTCGTTATTTTGTACCTTATTGGTCTATGCGCATGGTGGGCTTGGACTAATATTGTGAAATGGAGAGTATCTATGTGGGGCAATGATGTCAACAAGTGTTGCCGCACTAGTAATCACATATGCGCCAAAGATGAAAGATGGCTCTTAATTTGAAACATAAATTAGCATAGCAATGAAATGTTAGTGTCATGTAGGCCCCCATGTCTCCTTTACACGGCAAAACCATTAAAAACAAACACAAATTGACAAATCAGGAACGACCGAAACATAATGCAAAAATTAACCTGACCAAAGCATAGTATCGAGATCTACCCATGCTCCATCGAGATCTACCCATGTCCCAAAGCGAGATGATCAAAACTAGTGGCATTACTTTATAGGTAAATAACCAAAATTAAAATAAAAGGCACCTGAAGTCCCATCATGTTTTCAGCTGCTGCTCGCTCCATTTGGTTGTAAGCTTCAAATAGCTCTAAAACAAATAGATTCCAGTAGTCCAAGCAGACCTGTTCATCAACAAACAACATTGTAAGATGACCTCACAATTATCATGCATCCCAGAATTTAGCCATAGTTTTCATACCTTAAAAACCTCCGTGTCATCAACAAATGAAATTCCAATGAGATATTCTAGGCCCAAAAGCAACGCAGCTCTATTTTCAGGAGTTGCTTCCAGTATACGCATGTGATTCTACATTTATTGCAATAAAAGAGAAGTCAAAGGATTTTGAGACTGGAATTTTTGTGTAACATTTTAATCATCGCCAGTATAACATATTCTTCATTCATAAATTGGATGTGAAACTAATCTACATTGTACAAGCCAAGAAGGCAGACCATTTTTCCCCATAGATGGGGAATGTTAAATTAAATGAATAGATTGGTTAATCAAAGCATTTGAATGGATTTTAGCAATCCAAAAGCATAATACTAGACAGCTTGTTTCATTGAGAATGTAGTGACCATTACCTTAAAGAAGGATGTGAAAAATAGTGCAAGGTTTTGGATAAATGCCTGCTCAGAAGAACAAAAAATATGTGTTAGTGCATTATATAAAAGCAGGGGATGCATTATATAGCATTTTACCAGCAAATCTATTAAGGATTACCATGACTTCCCTTGTAACCCAATTGAATAGTATATGGCAAATATTCCTATTAGAACAAAATAACAGTTCTAACATTGACAAGGCATCACTTAGCACAACAATTGGTCAATTCTTCACTTGCAAAAAGTTTGGAATTCACAACTGAAATTTTAGGAAGCCCTCAAAATATCCACATAAGAAATACAAACTTCAATTCTGAAACTTCAGGTTTTAAATATTCAAATATGAGTTCCATTTTTTCTAAAACTTTGTACTATAAGAATTTGAGGTTCAATTCTGAAACTATAAAATTATAAGCATTTGGTATGTTGAATAACTGAAAGATTTTATAATTTTGAATTTCAAACTTTAAAAACTAGGAAGATTTGAAATTCGACATGTCAAATTGACTGTTCACAATTGAACTCAGACGTTTTTGAAATCTGTAATTTAAGATCTTACAAAAATTGAAATCTCAGCATTTCCAGAATGTTGTAGACTTATATCCTGCCTTTTTTCTTACTTCATGAAACGGTCAAAATTGGATTAGATGTGGTATAATAACAATAAGCAGACTAAGTAAGGAATTGAACGTACCAAACTTAACATTAATTGTTATGAAGAGGACACAAGAAAAGAATGCTACTTTAACTTAGATAAAATATACCTGATCTTCATTAGAACCATTGGCATAGGCATCTGGAATTGTTCCGGAAGGAAGAATTGCCTATTCATCAACAACAGCAACCCAAGTGAAACAAGAAAGCACCAAAGCAAGAACTATGGAAAGCTAGAGGAAAGTGAATTCTTGAAGATTCAAAATGCACCTGCAGCTGCAACATGAAGACTGTGTACATCTTGACATACTGCATGTTGTAGAAGTCACCAAAGTGAAGAGCAGCAACCTGCGATAGCTTAAAATATCAGTAAACAAAGCCAGTTCCTGAATCCTTATTCAAGTAACTGACAGATGAAGCTCAACAACCATCAAGTTCAAATAGAGTGTACCAACTGGTTGCCATAATGGAACAGTAGAAAACGCTACCAATTACAAACAGCAGGAAATAGATATTTTCACCTCTGTCAGGCATTGAAGTGTAAGATTCCGGTAAGTGGCGACAGGGAAGAACTTCAACAGCGTCTCCAGCTATGATCAACAGGATGGAAAGGCTTAGTACCAGTTGGAGCAAATGCAATAGCATATAAGCGAATTCAAATAAATGTGGAGATAAGAAACACACCAGTGGTGACTCAAATATGAAGCCAATGGGGATCCATGACAGGAAAGCATGAAGTGTGGCCAATGTAGCACGTATAAGTTCAGGTCTTTGGGACGCAGATAGAACATATAAACATAGCTCGTGAATAAGGCGAAATTCACTGTTGAAAACATAGAACATTGTATTAGAACTCAAGTCAACTCACCAATAAAGAATGTTTGGAAATCAACGAATCAATAGGAGTCAAGCCATAATCCAGACAGGCAAAAAAAGAAATGAACCCCCCAAAACAGCACAATCAATAAAGTAAATGAGTAGTGTATCAGTTAAGAGGCTGAAAGGTAGCATAAAGAGAAGGAAATTTTACCTGTTTAGCGAATTCTTTAATTCTTTAATCTTTTGTTGTGTCATCTCACCTCTTGAGAAATCAAAAATTTCCTCACTTAGGAGCTGCAATTTGTTGTTCAGCCAAACCAATTCAATACGGTAAACAAAGAGGTGAGAAACAAATACAGCAAACTTGCCTTCAATATAGCCATACAATTCTCACAGATTGTTTCACTACTCCTTGCCGCTGCAACAAGGTCAGGAATGAAAGTTGCCCACCTGGCAGGCCACTCACGCTTTAAAACCTATTATAGTGCAAACAGGCAACATAAGCAATGGAGATATGCTACACTGGAAAATCAAAAGCCATATGAATAGCATCTTATACAGTACAGCAAAGCATAAAATATACATTCAGATAAGAAAAGTCTGCTCTAGATGACAACCAAACTAGTATAGATTACCTGCACCAATATAATGTTGAGCTTATTGACGTAAAGCCTCTCTTGTCGAAAGGAAACTTCATTACTCGAGAGCTAGTAGAGCGCCAAAAGTGCAAAAAATTTTAAAAAAAGTCAGATTGAATCAGCTTCACTAGATAAAAAAGGTGGGATCAGGCTCAAGACAGGTAAAACAGTCATATTGATCATTACCTGAACGATAACTTCAGATATATAATTCTTTATGCCATCACGCTGTTCAATTGGCAAAGCATTCCATTTATACTTGATAACATTCTCAAGTACCTAAAAATATTTAATGGGCATTAGCCATAAATTAGAAATTCCAAGCAAAGAAAGAGAACGTATCTACTGAACAAGCATTTCTCATGCTCATCATAAATGAAAGAATATCTCTACTGAACATGGGTGATAAGGAGGGTAATTTTCTTAATACAAAGATACGCAGTTCTCCTGCGTGTTCGAGAAAAAAAAGATAAGGAGGGTAATTCACTACTGCTCTAAATAAAAGAACACAGACATATCAACTATTCTTTTTAAGTTCTGCAAGTTTTTGGTAATTTCCAAAAAAAAAATCACTACTGCTCTATTGTCCACCAAAACTTGATACCAGTTATGCACTTATGCTCACCTACTTGTCATACTGTTCCCATATAACTCGACCTTGTTCCACCCATTTTTCTTATAGAAATTGAAGCAAGCTTTGTAAGTTAATGTATATTTAGTTATTTACCTTCGCAGTATACTATAGCAAATTCAATAATGGTTCCAACAATGTCAGTTTTAATTTGTTGTGCTAAACCAACAGCATTTGTGGTGCTTTTGTGGTGTCTTACATTCACACCCTACATTACATAAGTATAAAGGCATGAGGTTTAAAGCTGCACCAGTAAGTGGACTCCTCTGTAATAGTGTAACCAAACTCTTCTTCGCATTTCTTGTGAACTAAATACCTCTTGACCTATTTCATTATTTCTTCATACATCACAACAAATATTGAAATAAAAAGGTTTATGCTAACATGAAAGATAGTACTTAGGCTCACCTTCATTCTGGACACAAAGCTTATTAGACGTTGTTGTACATGCAATTTTTGAGATTTTTTCAATTAGCATAACACATATGTCTAGACACTCGACTACTCAAGACCTACGACTCAACCGTTCGACTATGCATAAGTTTTAATGTACCAATACTCCAGAGTAAAAATAATAGTACAAGTTGCTAGTGATGCAAATGAGCACATAACCATCAAATATTTTGAGGGATGTAAAATCACTTTCACACACAGCCCTGATCATTAAGGCAATTGCAGTAATGCAAGAGATCAGTCCCCGATCAGATGCGAGTTATTTATTGATACATCAAAAAAATAACATCTTGGAGTCAAAACATACTTGGAGAGCAAAGAACTTGGTGTTCAAGTTCTGAGAGTTCTGCAGAATGTGAACCACTTGTAGCCACAGCTCCGGATTATTTTGCAGATCCCGCAAGATTTGGTCCGCAGCATGCCTCTAAAAACACAGCAGCAGCACATAAAAAAAAGTGCTCCAGGCTAACTCACACAAGAAAAGGATAATAGCTTGTCAAAGATGTGACACACAATCACAAAAGAAACACCTAAATTAAATAAAATGTATGATGCCTCATGAAGTACAGCATTTTCTGAAATCTCTGCTTCCATTGCTGTTGCAAATACAAAAACTACCAAATTTAGCATGCAAATAGAATGCTTCACCTAACAGAATTATTAAGTCATCCACCCTATAATGCAATAAAGGACATTAGCAACATGCAGTGACAAACAACTTAGAAAAACAGAAGGAAGCCTAGAAGCAAAAAGAGAGAGAGAGGATTGCTTTAGGTTTAACTCACAAAGATCAAAACATGGAACAAATATACCAGGAAAAAACAGGCATCACTACTGAATCAGATCCGCTGCAGTTATCATGACATCTGAAGCGAAGAAGCAGCACACGATAACTTGTTAGGAATTACTAACATAGCTGTCATCGGATCATGCAATAAATGGTCTAGATTTAGTCGCAATAAAAAAAATTAAAAAATCACTACCCTATTCTTTTTACTGTGCTCAATCTAGACCGTTGATTGGTGATCCAGTGGTCTGCACAGACATGTAGCCCCTACAGGCCTGCAGCCAATACGTTTCTGACAAGTAGGATATATAAACCATGCAATACTATATCCCAGGTTTTTTTTCCATATTTTTCTATTTGAGGTGTAAGGCCATGTTCACAATTTGATTCTATTCAGTGTCAAAAGCTCAAAATTATTTTTTTAATTGAAATAGGGAAAGTAGGAGACCTAGTTGATAGTTCCACGTTGATCAAGTACAAAACCTTGAGCTATCATGGTTTATGTTGTATTGGACTATATTTCTTAGTTAGTTTGATTTTTTTTGCAATTTATTAAATGGGACATCGGTTATTCTGTTCATAGTTGAATTTAGAAAACAAATGGTGCTTCATACTTATGGTCCTAATTTTAAGGCTATGCAATTACAATGTGTAAAGCATAATCCCGTTTATATTTTATTTACTTGTATGAAATTTCAGACAGCACTAAAAATAGAATTATTTTGAAAATAAAACCGGGAGCGTTTCCTAGACTTTGCTTCAACCAAGCAGGATAATGACCATTTTTCACTCGCAACCATAACCACCTGCTCAACGCGGAGACGCCAGACACGCCAAAGCGCTACGGCCGCCCCCCTTCCTCAGGCCACTGATCGCCACCAAACATCCACCCAAAACCCTAGCTTCACCATCCCTAGCAAACCGCCATTGATCGCCCAAAACCCTAACCCCGCCGCCCCGAGCGATCGGCCGCCGTACAGCCCAAAAACAGCCGCACGAACCCTAAACACAGCATCGAATGGAGCCCCGGGACGATTACCTCCTCGCTGGACCCGGTGCCGTAGAACGCGGCGACGGTGGCGTCGAGCAGCGGCACGTCGATGGGTTGGCTCAGATCCCGCAGCTTCTCCGCCATGGAGTCAGCGGCGGCGGACGGCGTGCTCGGAGCGGGAGGTCGGCGAAGCTTCTGGAAGCGAGGCGCGGCTGGGGTCGGGGGCCGAGAAGGTTGGAGAAGCTTCCGAGGCGGGGAGCGGCGGGCGATGTGGCCGAAGAGGGGATTCCGGGGTGGGGCACGCGACGGACGGATTCGGGGGGATTTTTCGTTTTGAATTGTTTCGCAGGGTTTAAGAAGGGGAAAGGTTGCTGGGAAAGCACGCGAAGTTGGGAGAAACTTCCTACTCAGTCCTTGGGAAATGATGTAACTCCGAACGGAATCCTCTGTTGTACAGACCAAGCGTGGTTTTGTAATTATTATCAAGTTTTCCGGGGTTGGACGGAACTTGGGGGCCTGCGTAGTGCGTAGTCTCCCGTCGGCGCTGGACGTGGTTGTGTGGGTCTCTGTGGCCGTTTGAACTTTAGCAAAGCTTTGCGCCCGATGACATTTCTCAGCTTTTGTGGCTTTAGCCTTTAGGTGGGTTTGATTTGTATCATTTTGCCCTTACAAATTAGTGTTATAAATTTGTTTTTTCATAACATTTTTGTGCTATTAGTATTGCACGATTCTACACATGCTGCTCTAGTAACAGCGGCGAACAAGATTAACTAAGTTAGAGTTTAGATTTATTAAATTCATCTGTGGATTCAAGAAGAGCCTGACTATAGAATTAAGGAAGGCAGCAGCAACCTAACGATAGGAGGTGATGACAGCAAATGGCAATGAGTTCAGCGGCAAGTGAGAAGGACAGACGAGGGATGGCGGGTTGAAAAGGAGATGGTGCTACGAAAGGGCAAAGGCGTCGCCTAGGGAATCGGTGGGCAGTGAAGGAGCTCGGGGGCATGTGGGCATGGTAGCGGTGGAATCGGAAGTGACTGGATAGGGGTGAAGGTGATAACAATGTCTTCTTTGCAATGTTTTATCTATGGCTTTTATGCTAACATTGTCGCTTCAATGTGTTGGATAGTATTTTGACTATATTTTTTTAGGAATTTATCTTACAATCAAGATTTAACTAAGTTTGGATAATATAGAGAAAGAGATGTAAACGTGAATAATTGGTAACAAACCAAATGTTCACAAAACTATTATCAATACTGCCACATATAGTTGTAGTTTTGGATTCTATAAACCTTAGGTCCATTGTTGGTTGGGGAGGCCCAATGATAGGCAATATGAGAGAATATATATCATGAGCAAAGAGGAAGAGATGGGCAGCAAAAATAGGGATTATTGTTGGCATGGGCAAGAATGATAAAAATGAAGGTGCTACATATTGATATTTGGCATGGGCAATTCTTTTGATTCAAGGGATTCTCTTCAATGACAAGTGTCAAAATATAAAAGGAGAGAAAATGAGGAGAATCCTTGAATCAAAAGAATTACATGGTTAAATTTTCAAACATTGGGGTTAAAAGTTGAGAGCTATCCGTCAAATATCGAAATTTCTCACATGGACAAAGCTATCCGCTCATTTCAGCTTCTAACTTCTGGCTTATTTTTCACTATTCATAAATTTCGTCTTTTCTGAACTTTTGACTTTTTTAAACTTTTTTGCCGGTTCTTTTTTCCTATATTCGTTTGCATTGTCCGTGTTGAGCTAGCATATTTTTTCTATTTTTAAATTGATTTAATTATGCCAAATAAGTCACTTACAGCTATAGTAAAATTTTAGCCGCTACAGTGCAATTTCAGCCATAAGCCACAGCTTTTTAGCCCAACCGAGCGGAGCCTAAGGAAGATAGGAGGCAAAGAGGGGGAGTGAGGAAGGTGGGGAGATTAGGAAAAACTTCGGCAACAGATGGCATTGGTTGCTATATTTTTTTGACTAGGCATGAGTTTGTGCAATGGAGATGAATATGTTAGGTCTGTGGGTGACTTCAAGGAGAGATTAAGGATGGTTCTAGGACTAAGATTATAGTAGTGTTGAAGATCGGATGGTTTTTACCTCACGCGTATTTTAAAAGGAAGCAC
Organism: Dendrocalamus sinicus; assembly: GCA_036346575.1. Classification (NCBI taxonomy): domain Eukaryota; kingdom Viridiplantae; phylum Streptophyta; class Magnoliopsida; order Poales; family Poaceae; genus Dendrocalamus; species Dendrocalamus sinicus. The sequence continues at coordinate 17,263,021 of CM070659.1, read as the reverse complement.
ATGCATATTAGATGGGTTCAGCTCCACTTTCTGCTTTTGCTTTTCACTTTTGCTACAGTAACTAGTTTTTAAACAGTGTGTCTTTTCAAGACAGGGTCTACAAGTCAATTGTAATAGACGTTGTACCGAGTTTAGCTATACCAACCAAAATTGTATGCAGCTATTTCTCTCTTCGTACTGTCTCTTGCGAACAGCCAAAATTCAAAACCCATGGATGGGTTCTTTTGGGTTGATGGCTTATGGCTTAAATATTTGAATTCTGATTATTCGTGAGGGGCAGTATGTAGAGAGAAATAGTCGCATATAATTTTAGCCGATACAGCTAAACTTAGTACACTTTTTACTATAATTTTTCTATTGATCACACCTTGAAAAAACGCACCGTTTAAAAGTTAGTTACTATAGACAGTACAAGTATAAGCCACAAATAAGTTGAAATAAATCCAGCCTATAAGACACAACCCAAAAGAACCCACCCATTATATCTAGGAACTCTTTATGTATCATAAAGTAGAAGGAATACTTTTAGAAAAGATAAAATGATTTAGGAACTATTGCTTTGTAACCAATTGATGGCATGCCCACACATTGGTAAGTGTATATTGTAGCATAAAATCAAGGTAATAAAAGAAAATAGAAATCATGTTACAAAGATATGCAATTATTACGCAAGTAAACATTGGGGAGTATACATGAGTATAGTCAAATAAATCTGGCAAGGTAGGTTAACCGTACATATTAACAAGCAAGAGAATACAAAATAAAATAAAATAAAAGAACAGTAGGAAAATTTGTACATTTCAATTAGCACTAAAAAACCAAAGATAGCTCAATAGCTCTCAAAAAATAGCACAGTATCTGAGATATCGGTATATGGAAATATTGCAATTGAGCAGCAAGAGCGAACCTACAACTTTAATAGGTGATTCCATATCAATATTTAAATGGTTTAGTAGCATATGGATATAGCTAGTGGCGGAACCAAGATTGCACATGCCCCAAGCTAAAAATACCACGCTAAGCATAACAAAAGTACATAACAAATGCATTAATTGATATGAAACTTGAGCTCCATGCTTAACAACTAACAAAGTACGAAAAAATATGGAGCATAGTAGAAAAAATACAAAGTTAGCACCTAATTAACGAGAATTTGCGTCATCAATTATGTCTTTCAATTTTGTATCCCTAATAATTTCTACATGTTATAAAAACAGAAAAGACATGACTTCCAAGATAAAAAAAATGTGGATTTGCCAAATGCTATGCCCTCATTTCGTTTGACAATTTGAAATTATAGACTTTTGTTTAGACATTCAATGGAAAGAAGCATAGAGTGCTTACAAGTTAGCCTGAGATTAGTAGAGGAACCGAGGTGGACAAATGGTTGCAACACAATAATACCTAGAAAAAAATGGCCTATGGAACCGTGGAAATGTTGACAAGGGAGTACGGAGTAGCTAGTAACCAACGTATTTCACATGCAAAAGCGAAAGAGACATGGTACAAGAACAAGCAACACAATGCAACCTCCTTCTTCTCTACTAGGTCACATATGGGTGAGGGTTCAAGTTTGACATAGTTCAAGACTCAGTCACTTAGGGCCAAACTCGACCCAAGGGGATATATGCCTTTTCACTAGGAAAAAGCCCTAAAATACCTGAAAAATGGAGAAAAAGGACCAAAATGGCATTTCATAAAAATGGACCACAAAAAGACTAGCATTTTCTCAATTACAATGGATTGAGTATTATTTTCTCAATTGCCACTCTTACAAGTGGTAAATCATTCATTTTTCTATGCATGAATGGTAGGTCACTTCAATCTAAAAGTATGAAAATTTGAAGCTAACAAATGGTCTAAATTACATAGAATTCTCTTCAAGTCTTGTCTAATTCAAAATTTGGTTGAACTTACTAAAATATAAAATTGATAGAAACTTTATCTACTACTCCCTTTGTTATTTTTTTATTTGTCATCCTAGAATACGTGCAGTGAACATCTTTAAACTTTAGCCACTAAAACACATAATAATTTTTAGATTTGGACATGAAAGATGGTATTAGTAGATTTTTCTTAAAAGTACTTCAATATGATTAAAATTTTAATAAATTTTACAAACATATAATTATAAAATGTTATGGGTCAAACATGTGTAATGAGACCGATTTGATGTCCAAAATAACAAATAAAAAAAAGACCAACGAAGTATTATAATTATGGGGAAAATGTGTTGATATGCTTGCATGGAAAAGCTAAATTAAAACTGAAATCACTTTTAGTTTTTTTTGTATATATAAAGCTTGAATAACCAACAAATGAATATATATCTGACAAGAAACAAATCTCTGTTAAGTGCTCAATGATGACCGAGTTCTCCCTTCCCCTCTCTTCACAAAAATTTGGCACCAATAGATAGGCTTTTCCAGCCATGTCTACCAGATGGATGAACAAACATGCAATTTTGTTGCATTCTCGATTGCGATATCTTCCCCTTTTGGGTCTCACCCTACGAGCCCCCCCTGCATGGCTAACTGCGACTCCCAACCTTTGCTAGCTTGTGTTCATTGTTGTCACCACGGATGAAGTTCATAAGACTACTAGATCCAATCAGCATGGCGGCGACGGCATGCTCATGGTCTAGATTTAGCCAAATTGGTGAGCCATCATGCCAAGCCCGTACAGAGGAGGCGAGTCATTTGGCACCACAGCCAGATGGGCCAATGATGGCACCCTCGACAGCACTCATCGGCGTCGAGAGAGATGAAGATGGTGCTCAGTCTACATAATCAACAATGGATTCCATCGAGAACATCGTGGAGAGGATGGGGGTGTTAGATATAATGCAAATGATATGAAAAAATTGCGAAGACGATGAGGGTCTGGAGCCTCAGATGGCCACAAGTATGCTTGAGGTCATCGGAGAGGCGACTAAGCTACTTGTGATTTCATGCCTCCTAAAAGTAAACTGTTGGATCGAAATCGGCAACAGAGGGGGGTGAATGTTGTTTTCAAAAATTTTAACCCCCAAAGTATCCACGACGACTTCTCCTCTCCGGTAGATATAGAAGCTAAGAAGAGGAAATCATATGCTTCTCTGGAAGAGCATGAAGAACAGACACGAGAACAAATCAACAAAAAGACAGAGCATTGAAAATAAGCATCAAATAACCACGGCAGCCAAGGTAGGCAGGGGCGGTCAGACCGCTTCTAAGCCGCCGGTCTGACCGCCTCTATGCGGTCGGTCTGACCGCTGGCTGGTCTGACCGGTCTGACAACTCTGGTCTGACCACCGGCAGCCTCCCAGTCTGACCGGCGGCTAAGGTCCGGTCTGACCGGCCCAGGTTCAGATAGAGCCCAAACAGTAGGCTGAAAATACTAAACTCTAATGAAATTCCCAAAATTGAGGAGAAGCTGTAAATCTGTTTGAACCAAAAGGGCAAGACTAAGACATAAATATCAGAGAGACACCAGGGCTCAAAGGAATTCACCTAGAAAGCTAGGGCATCAAGATTTGAGCAAAAACTGAAAAAGAAATGAGAGGAAGTCCAGATTTTCAGATTTCTCACTATTTGTCCATCCTTTGCTTATGATCTTTTGCAATTAGATTAGCCATGATCTAAGCACTTGAAAGTCCAAATCTCAAGCCTCTTCATGAAGGGTATTAAAAGATCCAAGAGAGCTCTATATCCAAACCCTAGAAAATCAGAGACAGAGGGAGATTTGATGAAGCTCAGAGAAAAGAGAGAAATCAATGAATCTACCATTTGCTCTCGGGAATGGAGTGGCCAAGTGGTCTAGACTATTTTTCCTTCACAGAGCAACTCATTTTGAGAGTTCTTGAGCAAGAACCAAACTCAAATCAAAGAGAAGAGAGGAAGAACAGAGAGAACTGTCAACGACAAAAAGACATGGCTCACACCACAGGAGAAGAATTCAAAGCACAAAATCTCTCAAATGGATATTGATACTGAGACATGAATGCTTACAAAGGATTGTTTTACAGCCATCTCAAGAACACACACTCAAAACCAAAAAGCCCCATGCATGATTGAGAATCAAGAACTCATCTCCAAATGAGCAGTCAACAGAGAGGAGACAGAACACACTCTGCCCTTCTCACCAACTCCTCAACAACTAAAGCACAAAGGCAAAACCAACTCATAAAGCCTCTAACCCCTCTCCCAAGCCATGCAACAACCAGGAGACACACCTCCTATTTATAGTCTTTGCACTAGAGGGTTCAAAAATGCTTTGCCCATTAAGCTTTACACTTTACCCACTAATCTCTAACCAAATCCACTTCCTTTAGTGCAGCTTTGCGTATTCACCAAAACGCCCCTCCTGCACCTTCCGGGAAGCTTCCTCATTCCTTGCCTTCCAAGCCTCGCAGCTACCTCGAGTCCTCGCCATCTTCGGCACACCTCGACCGCTTTGACCTCGGCACCACCTGCGCCTAGTCCGGTCTTCCCGTGCCTCGGCACGACTCTGCCTCGTTGTCCTACAGTCATCATAGATAAGAAACACATTACATAGCACCGCTCGAAATATGTAATCAACATTAGCATTAAGAGAAATCTTAAGCATGAAAACGCCAAAACATGTTGAATCAAGAGAATAAGCATCCTAAGCACTTCGACCAAGTTTGACCAAGTCCGACCGAAGCCGATTGCACCGTGCAACGACATGGCCCGAACCACACAAACCAAATTCGACTTTCCAAAAACAGATGTCAATTACTCATCACACACACGGGGTCACCTCCACATGGTCTCTCAATCTCCCCCTTGATGAGTATATTGACAAACCTAGAAAAAGCGTAAAGTTGAGTTTGAGTTTGAGAAAAAAAGTCAAATATGGTCTAAGAAGGAAGCAAAGAGGAACCAAGATCATGTCGACAACGAGAACACTAGAGCGACCGGAGAGAGCAAATTATTTTCCAAAGCTCCAGAATATTCCCAAAAGGCTTTTTCTCCGCTATTCTCCCCCTTTTGGCAATAAAATCATCAAGGTGCAAGGAAGAGAATAACACATGATGTTGGATGAAATGGCTGAAGTTGGTTTGTTTTAAGCATTTAGAGCCATGAAGATTATCCAAAATGACCACATGAGAATTACATCAAGCCATAACTCATAAGTATGCTATCAAGATCATGACAAGACATGTATAATTAAACTAAGCCAAATAAGTCATAATCTGAAAATTAGTCGAATTTCTTATCATGTCAAGTTAACCATGATTACAATCTAGCTAAAGGTATCCAAATATGATGCAGGCCATGTCAATATTCTAAGTAGAACCAAGAAGCTAGGATTGAATCAATTTAGAGTGCTACAAGTTTAAGAATGAATCATTTGTTTAAGTACTTTAGTCTTTTTGGTAGTTAAGCAAATTTAGCACAATTGACATGTTTTTCTTTATGAATCTCATGGTTGTTTCCAACCAGATTTTTTGTTTAGTCATGTGCTAGATCTCAAGCCTTATGCGACCACTCCAAGCAAAAAACTTAAGGAGATGATCTTGGTCATCCAAAACTCCCCCGGAGTTCATGCCTAGTGCAATGGCAAGCAATCTCATGAGAAAGAATTGGTGAGATCAGTTTTTTCGCACAAAAGAGATCTTTTTGCATTTTTACGTACAGAAGACTTGTACTAACTCATGCTTCATAAAAAAACTAGCATAGCTCAATATAGATTCAAGACTCAACTCAGCCTATTTGATATGGTATGAATCATAAAAGGATAACTAAAGAGAGATTAGTCTCAAGAGTTAACATGACATGAATTAGTTCAAGTTGAGCATTTTAAACAACCTATCATAGCAAAGACTAGACGACACATATAAAGTCATGATGGATCTAGCAATTAAGCACAGATTATGGCAACATGTAAAGCATTGTAAACATGTCATAAAAGGATAATAATCAAGGCTCCATATAGTTATATTACAATGCAAAATACAGAAATGTAATTTGGTGGATTAAGTAAATGATGACACTCGCTGTTTGGAGTCTTAGACAGCAATCAGTAAGGAAAGTGTGTCGTTGGTGGATTAAGTCAATTATGGCAATTGCCGTGTGGAGTTTAGGTAGAAACAATAACACTACAATTTAATAATGCTAAGGCTACCAAAAGCATTTTTTTTGGCAAATAAAATAACCCGAGCCTCTCCTTTGATAAGCCATGCATACTATTTATTGCATTCTGTGTATTGGCTCGCGGAGCACGGTGGTTTGTGCTCACGCTCGCTTTCATAACAAATCCAGAAGCAGGAATCAGATCACTACGCTTCAGCAACACAATTGGTCATGGAGGCAAAGAAGATGAAGATGTTAAGGGCTAGGTCGCGAACCTCCAGTTGGCTGCCTGTGGGCATGTCCTGAAGGTCTCACTTGCGTGCTCCATTCTTCCGCTGCTGTAATTTAATGATTTCGGCCTAATCGGCACATGAGTAAGTCTACTATTATATTTACGCTTCCTCATGATATGAACTTTGATATTCAGAACTGTAATCTGTGAGCACTATCTACTGATCCAGGGAATAGTGCAGTGGAATCACAGAGGAATCCGGGTTGTAAAATCTGGGTCCTTACAGGGATGGTATCAGAGCATATTGACTGCAGGTCGTGACCTAGTTAGCCTGGCCGTTAATTTCATGACTAGAAATATTTCTTTAAAATACTATTTCCAAAAAATATATATAAGTTATATTGCTCATTCTTATCTCTCTTAGATGATTCCCTCTCATCTGTATGCTGCCCTAGCCATTTTTACTTCTAAAGCTCTCTTACCCCGAATTCAAAACGATAACACAAGAGTGAGTGCTAACATCCATCAAATTACTTCCATATACTTCCCTTTTCTGTCTATTGATTCAAAAGGAAAATTTTGATCATCTTCTCATAGAAGCTGGTAAAGGCACTCTTAACATCTATCTGGTAATGCTTGAAACCCATAGAAGCTGCAAAAGCAAGCAGAATTCTAATGGCCTCAAGTCTAGCACAGAGGCAAATGTCTCCTCAAAATCTAGACCCTCAACTTAGGAGAAACCCTGAGCTACCAGTCTAGCATTGTTTAGAATGACTACCCCATCCTCACTCTGCTTGTTTTTGAACACCCACTTAGTCCCAATGACATTGTGCCCTCGAGGGGGCTCAACAAGCGACCAAACCTTATTTTTCTCGAAATTTTCAAACTCCTCATACATAGCATTGACCCAAGACTCATCAGAAAGAGTATGACAAACATCTTTGGGCTCAAAGGTGGCAACAAAGGTAGAATGTAGACAGAAATGTGACATGCCAGACTTTGAGCGTGTGACTCGCTCAAAGAGGTCTCCAATCATCTGCTCGGAAGGATGGTCTTTCTGGATATGTCGGGGAGGCTCCGGATGAGAAGAAAAAATGGCCTCTACCTCATGAGCTGACGAGGTAGGATTAGAGCCACTAACTCCAGAAGATGTGGAAGGCATGGGCTGGTCTCCTCGAGGTGCAGTGGAAGAAGCAGGCACCTCAAGGGGAGGAGGAACTGGATCAGGTAAACCACCTTCGTCTTCATCCTCCTCATCATCCACAAAGATGGGCTCGGACTGCTCTACAGAACCTGAGATATCGGGCCTAGTTCCAGGACTGGCCTCATCAAAGGTAACCTCACATGTTTCTACCAAGTTACTAGACTCGCAGTTCTAAACCCTATACGCCCGCGAAGAAGTCGAGTAACCTAGAAAGATCCCATCACAAGATCGTGACTCGAACTTATCTAGGTTCCCAGACGTCAGAATGAAACACTTGCAACCAAACACACGAAAATGCGAGACACTGGGCTTTGCCTGTATCTCAACTCATAGGAAGTGCGATGCAAGTGTGCCCGAAGAAAAACTCTGTTCGAAACATGGCACGCGGTCGCTATAGCCTCAGCCCAGAACTTCCTAGGTGTAGAGTACTCATTAAGCATCGTCCTGGCCATCTCGACCAAGGTACGGTTCTTCCTCTCCACGAAGCCATTCTGCTGTGGGACATGCGGAGAAAAGAACTGTGTGTTCTACACCCATCTCATCACAGAAGTAGGAATTTTAGAACTCCGTGCCATTGTCACTGCAGATCGCTCGTAAGACACCCGGGAGCTCAACAGAAAGTCTACTAAAAAGACCTCAGAAATGTGTAAATGTTTTATCCTTCGAGGCTAAAAAAACACCTAAGAGTACCTCGAGAAGTCATTGACCACGACAAGAACATACCACTACCCTCCTGTTGACTGCACTCGGGCTGGTCCAACTGTGTCCATATGGAGCAGCTGTCCCGGTGCATCGGTCATAGTCACTGTGACCGGAGGGTGATAAGCGGCAACCATCTTACCGTGCCGACAAGGAGCGCAAACAATATCTTTGACCATCTTGAGTTTCGGCAGACCACGAATGAGATCGTAGCCGCTAACTCGGGTCAAATGGTCAAATCTGATATGACCAAGTCTCCTATGCCAGAAAGTAAGGTCACAGGACTCAAAAGCAACTACACACCGGCGAGGATCATGTAACATCCTAAAAAATCTAAAATTTAAAATACGAATTTCTTGAATGATTTTGCAATATATTCTATTTGAGTTTGGATTTTTATAGCATTATTCTGGAATTTTGTGAGGTTCCAAAAATTTAAGAAGCTCAAAAAGAAACAAGCATCAGTAATACCCTAAAAGGAAATGTGCAAATAACAGAAAGATAAAATTTCAGTTACGAATCTAAAAAGATGATCCATAAAAAGAAGGGAGAAACTTGAACTAAAATATAAAATTTCATTTTGAAAATAATAGTATAAAAAGGGCAAGAAAAATAAATATATAAGTCATATGCAAATATGTATACATAAGGCCTAACATGGTAAACAAAAGCATAAAAAAAGTGTATATATATATGTATATCAAAAATAGACATAAAGAAATATATATATATATACATATATAGTATATATATATATGTAAAAACAAAATAAATAGCAGTAAAATGAAAAATTAAATTAAAAAAAGGAGGTCAGGCTGGCCGAAACGGCCCAGCTCCACATTTTCCCACTCCCGAATGTTCCCTCTGCATCGTGGGCCCGTTCCGCCCAGCGTCTTCTCCCCGCTGATAGCCGACCCCGCCCGCACTCCCTCCTCCTGTTTTCCTCGAGCACCCGGACCCCCCTCGCTTCGCTTCTCCGCTCAGCACCAGCAAAGCCGTGCGACACGGCCCCGCCTGCGCGCATGTCGCCGAGCCGCCCTCGCCCATGCCCTGCCCCCTCAGCGCGATTCTCGCCGACTCTCGCCATCCTCGCGCCCAACCTCGCACGTCGCCGCCCGGTTCCGTCGCTTCCGCGCGCCGAGCCCCACGCCGGACCTCCCCGCTGCCCGGTACTCCGCACCTCCCCCGCCCCTCCTCTGCAGCTATAAAACCCGTTGGCTTTCCCCCATAGCCCTCGCGCCATGTCTTCTTCTTTCCCCACCTCCTCTTCCCCCTCCACCGTGCGCAGCTCCCGCCTCTATCTCCGTCGCCGCTCCTCCTGGGTGCCGAGGTTCAATTGCCTCCGGCCGGAGCATCACCAAGCCACCAGGAAGTTCTCCCAAGCGTCGAATTCGGCTTTCCCTCACCTTCACTTGCCGGCGTCGTGCGCAAGCTGCCGCCGCCCAAGGTCTCCACCGTCGGCCCACCTCGGCTCCCCTCCGGCCCCGCCAGCCACCTAGGTAGGTTCTCCTGGCCTCTCTCCCACTCACGCCTTCGCCAATTGCTCCCTCCCTCCGCGTCGTGCGCTGCCCCCTTTCCCGCCTCGCCTCCGACCGCTCAAACCGCCGCCCGAACCAGCCGACGCCAACTAGGGCCACGCCACCGCCCTTACCGGTTTCCTCGTCCCCCCAGGAATCCGTTTCACCGGCTACCCCACCGAGCGCCGGCCTCTTCCCCTGTTTTGCCCCAACCGCAGCTCTACTTCATTTAAATTGATCCCACCACCATGTCAGTAAGTAACCGGAGCTCAATTGGTCACCAACACTAACCCCTGCGCTCTCTCACCGAGAGGTCGTGAGTTCGATTCCCTCCTGGCGCATTTCGTTCTCTTTTTCTTATTTTGTTTTGTTAATTACTTCAATTAAGGAAACGCTAAGGAAAGTTAAAAAAATAGTCCATGGAAACTAATAAAAATTTGAGTGGGACATAAGATAAGATTATTTAAGCTTTAATATTGGATTAAATGTCACACATGAGTTAAAGATTTCACAGCATAAATAAAATCATATGTATATATATATATGATATATATACACACACACACTCCACCAGCCGTTAATATTTTATGCACCAAAAAACCCTAACTTGCTTAAATATCTGGGCGGATGATTTGGGGGCTGGTATGTGGTGCAGTGGAAGCACAAATTATGGCGTGTGGTAGAACCACTCAGATACCCCTAAGGACTGAATCTTGTCATGACCTCCTGTGTAAAACAGTACAACCATAAGTCTGTAAAGTACAACTTGGCTAAGTAAATTTATCGAAACCCCCGGACTCATCTCACCGGTAGTGGACAGGAGTGGATATGCAAGGGCAAGGGAGGCCTAAAGGGACACCGAGTGGAGGGTGAAGTTTCCCAGTCGTACTAGCGTTGAGGGGAGTGGAGTCCGAATAGCACTAGTAGCCGTGTGGAACATCCCGTGCAGCGTATGGGACCCACCGCAAGTGGGAACGGCCCATAGGGTGAGATGACAAAAGGGACTAGATATTTTGAAAAGTCACTGTGATGGTCTGCTCAACCACATGACTAAGGAATTGTGTGGGGCAACGAGTTGTTGTCTCTTATGGTGAAAGTGTACAAACTCTGCAAAGTCAAAAACTATTCGAATAGCCGTGCCCACGGTCAAGGGCGGACATGGGAACTTAACTAGATACAGTTCTGTTTCAAAAACAACCTTGTGGGTGGAAATGGAAAAGTGGAGGGCAGCGGAAAACCCTGATTTGAGTTGTCCTGGGTGTCGTCCTAGTGGTAATGTAAGCGGTTATAACGCTGAAATGTTAGCATATGATGCAGATGCCATGTAACGGTGGATGGACTCTAGATCGCTATTATTGCATTCTTTTACACATTAAGATTTTGTCTAAAAACTACTAGGTCTTAGGAAATTTTCATGTATTGTATTTCAAATAATGACACTTCTATTCTTACAAAATAAAATATGGAAGGAATAAACAGGGTCATGAGTAAAGGAGATGGATGTTTGTAGTATACACTTAAAGGTATTGGTGGATTCATGTCGATCATAAATAGGAAACGATAGAGTGGATTCTAGGAGAAATAAATCGGTGGAGACTAAATGAATATATATAATAGATAGATGATTTAAATGATTTTTGGAGAATTAGGAAGTACAACGATAATTGTTGGATTACGACACTGATAACTAATATTAATTCTGGAAAGATGTTGACGATATTGGGATTAATAGAATCGATTACTAGATGAGTCAATTGAATTTCTGGAAATTTGGAGGTATGATAACAATTCTTGGAGTATAAATTTGATCAATGATATTCTTGGTGGATGTATGCTAGTGATGCGTAGACTTGATCAATGATATTCTTGATGGAGGTATACTAGTGAATTAGTTAGAGATAGATAATGAAAAATAAGTTTGATTATTGGAAGATCAAATTATGGTTGTGGATCAATAACAAAAGGATTGGAATGTTAAGAATTTAGAATACAAAAGATATTGGTGGGTGAAATAAATGATATTAGATAAATGATGTCACTCGCTGTTTGGAGTTAATCAATGTAGAAAGTGTATGATCGATGGAATAAGTTAATGATATCCTTGCTGTTGGAGTCTTAGACAGCAATCAATTTGGAAAGAGTATATTCGGTGGATTAAGTAATGATGACACTCGCTGTTTGGAGTCTTACACAGCAATCAGTAAGGAAAGTGTGTCTTTGGTGGATTAAATCAATTATGGCAATCGCCGTGTGGAGTTTAGGTAGAATTAATAACACTGTGGTTTAATAATAATAATGTTACTAAAAGCGATTTTTGGCAAATAAAATAACCCGAGCCTCTCCCTTGATAAGCCATGCATACTATTTATTTGCATTCTGTGTATTGGCTCGCGGAGCACGGTGGTTAGTGTGCTCACACTCGCTCTCATAACAAATCCAGAAGTAGGAATCAGATCACTACGCTTCAGCAACACTTTTGATTATGATGGAGGAGAAGATGAAGTCATCAAGGGCTAGGTCGCAAACCTCCAGTTGGCTGCCTGTGGGCATGTCCTGAAGGTCCCACTTGCGTGCTTCGTTCTTCCGCTGCTGCAATTTAATGATTTCGGCCTAATCGGCCCATGAGTAAGTCTACTATTATATTTGATCACCTGAAGAATCAAGAATTTCGCAAGCGTTTTTCTTAAAGCTCACCTCAAAACTGTCATCGGTAAGCTGAGAAACAGACAACAAATTATACTGCAACTTACTAACCAAGGCAACATCTTTTAAAATAAAAGACTCATTAACGCGCACTGTACCTTTGGCGATGACGCGCCCAGATGAAGCATCTCCGAAGGTGATCGTCTCATCACCTGGAGCACGGGCTAGGGAAGAGAACTAACAAGAGTCTCTGGTCATATGATGGGAACAACCGGAGTCCACAAGCTAAACCTCTCCCTTCCTAGCCCGGCGAACCTGAGTCAAATAGAGAGTAAAGGCTTAGTACTGGGATAAATCAACATAGATTTTGGCACCCAATACTGAGTCACACGCCGAGTAGAAGAAGTAGCCACACACGACTGACCTCTAGCTACCCTACGCTCTCTGTAGCTCAACGAGTTAGAAGGTCCACAAGCAGACCTGAAGTTGTTGTTGGGTCTGACTGCTATGGGAGAATGAGTCAGAGTACCAACAACACGCTGATCACGCTGCGGGTAGACATCTCGACGGGAAACGAGATCTACCCTCAGAACAGCGGAAGTCACGACCAGAGGCATATCGAGGACGAAAACCAGAAAACTCAGAAAAACCAAGTCCTCGATGATGCCCAAACCCATCAAGCTGAACAGTCCTAGACCTCGTGTTGGTCTTAGGTGCACTCAAAGTCTGAGGCTGACCCTGAATACGCCTAAGAGACTCAACACGGTCTCTACGCGCGATCTTGGCGCACCTAAAGCATCGCTCGACCAAGTGTCCATCCTTTTGACAGAAGGTGTAATGATACTTCACCTTCTGAGAGGTAGAAGTAGCACGATGAGGCTTTGCCTTCTGAGAGGCCGAAGCAACAGGTGGAATCACCTTGCTGTCAGAAATCCCTTGGCCAAAACCCGCTGACTTGAATTGAACTTTCTTAGTTCTGGGCTTGACCTCGATCACACCTGCTGCTATGGGTCTGAGAACAGCAGGTGGATGCTTCCTTATATCCTCAGAAAAATTGTATCCTAGACCTTGATTAAATTTGCAAATCTTAGATTGGTCTAGAATAAGATTTAACTTCTTCTTGCCTCCTACAAATCTCTCAAGAGTATTCATAAGATACTGACACTGCCGAAAAAAAGAGGTGCAAGAAGAGCAGGGGGAAGAAGAGATAGCAGAAGGTAAGAAAGTAGAAGGAGAACCAATAGCAGAAGAGCAAATGGCTTGTGCACGCATAACCGACTCAGAAGGGACAGTCCTACCGCTAGCCATTTGGTTCTCGTCGCTAAGCATCTCTACCTTATCCTTGGACTTCTCTCCCACATCAGCACACACATTACAAGCAAATGATGGTGGCTTCTCTAGAAGGTCATTAGTTAGCTTCACATATTTTTCATCTAATGCAATCAAGTCAGATTTTAGTTTGTCACAATTATTGTAAGGTGAGCTAACAAGGTCCTTAGAAGCATATTGAGCCAATTTGTTGTTGTTATCAATCATCTCTTGAAACTGTTTGGAAACAGATTCAAGCTCAGCAATCAGTTTGGGACAATTTACTCATGAAGCTATGGGCTCTAACAGAAAAGCTTGTAATTCAACAATTTATGATCTGCCCTTTTTAGGTTCATCTTCAAATTATTACAACTTTCACAAGTCTCGGGCAGATCAATAAGTATGGTATAAAGACCTCTAAAATCATTATCCTTATCCTCACATGAGGTGCAAGAAATCGCCTCAACAGTAGTAGATGAAAGAGACGCTACCCTACTCATCTCTAGTTCAGCAAGAAGACTAACATTCTCCACCTTAATCATGTCAAGCTCAGAGGACAAACTATCATGAGAGGTCATTAATTTCTTCATGTCACCAAGCAAAGTACAGCATGTATCACATTCGTCACGGGAGGTAGCAGATATAAGTGAAGTAAGCTCCCGTGACAATCTATCTACTTCCTTCTCCAACTCGCTAAACCTAGCTCTAGATCTAGCATGGAATTTACCTAGCTTAAGAAATGCAACATTAAGCTGGTCGTAAGAGGGGTATACCTCGTCGGAGTCAGAGTAGAGCTCGCTGTCGCTCACTTCGCCCTCAAGGGCCATGAAGCACATGCCAGAGAAGTCATCGCCACCTTGGGGTCTTGCTCGTCCTTTCCATCGTCGTCGCTCCACCCCTCCACCTCGCTGAGGTCGAGGTCGTTGAAGGCGGTGAAGACGCGGTGGAAGAGCTTCTTGACTTCGCCAAGGTTGCGGAACTTCTTCTTGCCTTGGACATGAGTTGGGGGCTTCTTGTTGCGGTTCTTGTCGATGTAGTCGTTCTTGCTCACGCCGCCGTAGTCGTTCTTTCCTTTCCCCAGCTTGGGGCAATTCGCCCGAATGTGGTTGGGGCCACCACACTCAAAGCAAATTATCATGCTACTCCTCTTTTGATCCCTCACCCTCTTGTACGCGTGGGAAAACTTTCTGACTAGAAGGGCTAACTGGTCCTCTGGTAACTGCTCTAACTGATCATCAGTTACGTCATAGAGAGCAGCTAGAGAGAATCCACAAATCGACTAGGAAGAAGGTCCAAAAATCAAACTGGGATCGGTGACTAAGGCCATCGACTGCGACTTTGACCTACGAGAGACTATGTCAATCTCGTGAGTCTTGAGGTGTGAGTACAACGCGTCAAGAGTCAAGGTCGAAAGATCGGTGGTGTCCTTGATGGTAGTCACCTTCATCTCCCAAACACGCAAATCCAGAGCCGCGAGCATCTGTCGAGCATTATCCGAGTCGGGGTATGTGAGACCGACCGCTCGGAGGTTGCTCAAAATCTTGTGGAACCACGCAAAGCACTCATCGAGGGACTCACCAGCAAGCATTTCAAACTTGTTGTAATCTCGCTTGAACTGGTCCTGTCGTACCGTTTTAATCTGAGTGGTTCCCTCATGGTAAGCATCAAGGGTCACCCAGATATCATAGGCCGACGTCAGATGAGAGATGCGATCGAACTCGCCTCGGCTCAAACCCTGGATTATGATGTTCCTTGCCTTCGCATTTGCCTCAACATCGGGCATATTTGCCACATTGATGTTCTCATCGGCAGGAACAACATACCGGACCTTGACCTTTTGCTAGATGGCGTAGCCCTGAATCAGGATGTAGGTCTCCATCCGACTCTTCCAGAAGGGATAGTCGATCCCATCGAAGATCGGGGGCTTGGTCGAGTACTTATCTGTCGCCATGGCTCTAGAGACCGGTTAATATCTACGAGGAAGAGCTAACCGACTCTGATACCAATTGTTGGATCGAAATCGGCAACAGAGGGGGGTGAATGTTGTTTTCAAAAATTTAACCCCCAAAGTATCCACAACGACTTCTCCTCTTCGATAGCTATGGAAGCTAAGAAGAGGAAATCATATGCTTCTCTGGAAGAGAATGAAGAACAGACACGAGAACAAATCAACAAAAAGACATAGCATTGAAAATAAGCATCAAAGAACCACAGCAGCCAAGGCAGGCAGGGGCAGTCAGACCGCAGCCTTGAGGCCGGTCAGACCACTCTTAAGCCGCCGGTCTGACTGCCTCTATGCGGCCGGTCTAACCGCTGGCCGGTCTGACAACTCTGGTCTGACAGCCGGCAGCCTCCCGGTCTAACCGGCAGCTAAGGTCCGGTCTGACCGACCCGGGTTTAGATAGAGCCCGAACAGCAGGCTGAAAATACTAAACTCTGATGAAATTTCCAAAATTGAGGAGAAGCTGCAAATCTTTTTGAACCAAAAGGGCAAGACTAAGACATAAATATCAGAGAGACACCAGGGCTCAAAGGAATTCACCTAGAAAGCCAGGGCATCAAGATTTGAGCAAAAACTGAAAAAGAAATGAGAGGAAGTCCAGATTTTCAGATTTCTCACTATTTGTCCATCCTTTGCTTATGATCTTTTGCAATTAGATTAGCAATGATCTAAGCACTTGAAAGCCCAAATCTCAAGCCTCTTCATGAAGGGTATTAAAAGATCCAAGAGAGCTCTACACCCAAACCCTAGAAAATTAGAGACAGAGGGAGATTTGACGAAGCTCAGAGAAAAGAGAGAAATCAATGAATCTACCATTTGCTCTCGGGAATGGAGTGGCCAAGTGGTCTAGACTATTTTTCCTTCATAGAGCAACTCATTTTGAGAGTTCTTGAGCAAGAACCAAACTCAAATCAAAGAGAAGAGAGGAAGAACAGAGAGAACTGTCAACTACAAAAAGACATGGCTCACACCACAGGAGAAGAATTCAAAGCACAAAATCTCTCAAATGGATATTGATACTGAGACATGAATGCTTACAAAGGATTGTTTTACAGCCATCTCAAGAACACACACTCAAAACCAAAAAGCCCCATACATGATTGAGAATCAGGAACTCATCTCCAAATGAGCAGTCAACAGAGAGGAGATAGAACACACTCTGCCCCTCACCAACTCCTCAACAACTAAAGCATAAAGGCAAAACCAACTCACAAAGCCTCTAACCCCCTCTCCCAAGCCATGCAACAACCAGGAGACACACCTCCTATTTATAGTCTTTGCACTAGAGGGTTCAAAAATGCTTTGCCCATTAAGCTTTACACTTTACCCACTAATCTCTAACCAAATCCACTTCCTTTAGTGCAGCTTCGCATATTCACCAAAACGCCCCTCCTGCACCTTTTGAGAAGTTTCCTATTTCCTTGCCTTCCGAGCCTCGCAGCTACCTTGACTCCTCGCTGTCTTCGGCACACCTCAACTGCTTTAACCTCGGCGCCACCTGTGCCTAGTCCGGTCTTCCCGTGCCTCGCCACGACTTTGCCTCGTTGTCCTGCAGTCATCACAAATAAGAAACACATTACATAGCACCACTCGAAACATGTAATCAACATTAGGATTAAGAGAAATCTTAAGCATGGAAAAGCCAAAACCTGTCAAATCAAGAGATTAAGCATCCTAAACACTTCGACCAAGTTTGACCAAGTCCGACCGAAGCCGATTGCACCGTACAACGACATGGCCCGAACCACACAAACCAAATTCGACTTTCCTAAAACAGATGTCAATTACTCATTACACACACGAGGTCACCTCCACATGGTCTCTCATAAACAAAGCTCATCTCCAGTCCATGGTCATCGCTTTCAGTGGCCAGCTTGACATGGCACAATGGCTCCTGTTTTCTTCTTCGGCTAGGCGCTCACTTGCACTTTGACTTTGCTGAGCTTCCTGATGGTGGATTGGCTTGCATTATCGAAATGCCAGGACCTTGTTGATTGAATGGTATTTATTTTATTATTCTCAGATAGCTAGCTTTGTGCGATGAAATTTGTTAATTGTTTGGGAGGATTAGGGTTGCATCTTGATACTAGCAATTTAATGCACGTTAGCTGTGGGCCTAAACTAATGCGCTACTATATCATGTTCTCTTTTAGTGGCATATATTATTGAAACTAAAAATATGGTGCTCAAAAGCATGAAAATTCCAGAGCTAACACCTAGAACTCCATGATGTCAAGAGGGCCAGATTCGTTATAATGATCTCTGAAATCATTTGCTTGGACTGAGGAGATTTTAGTGTTTTCATTTTAAGGTGTCAGGTTTTTTTAGTTCTAGTCTTGTAGAGCTCATGATGTTCTAGTGTCAATTGTTCTTATTTGATGTTCTTTCAAATTGGTTGTGTATCGAGAGATGTGTGCGGCATCTTGCCAACTTTGTTCATTATCAATGTTCAGCACAGAGGTTGGTTATGGCATCTATTTCATCAGAATGTGCAAGTCATGAACATGAACCTAGGCCTCCAGGACAGACAAACTATTGGGCTAGCCTTTGGCCCATTCTACTGGGAAGGAGTGGCACTACAAAAGAATCGATGCATTAGTAGTGTGGGGGATATCGATCAACAAACCAAACCGAAGGTATCGGCCTCCTCTCCTTTCCTACTACAGTCTCTCCTCCAAATCCAATTCTCTGATTCCCAATCCCCTACTTCCCAGTCTAATTGCTCCTCCAATCCTTACTTCCAATCCCCCAAATTTGTATCTCTATGTACCTTGTATCTTGTGTTTGGTTTGGCAATCTAGCTTTTGTGTTGGTGTTGATCTATGATAATCAAGTGGGATTGTAACAATATGGTATCAAAACCATCAATTCGTGGGATTTTGAGCAAGGAGTTGGTGTGGGTGACTCATGGCGATAGTGGCTGTGATCGGCATCCTGATCAATACAGTGGTTGTGTCCATGGACTAAGCACCCGCCACCTAATTAAGAAACGCCAAGCCATCAGGAGGCCACCACCAGAGGTGTTTTTCGTGTCACCGTGAGCTATGTGCTCTATCCATTGACCGAAGAGGTGCTACACTAGGTAGTTGATGCTTATGGGATAGAGAAGGTTGTAGTGCTTGAGAGGGTAGACCATGTTGAGGTGCTCATTCAGTTCCGATTTGATCGCAATGTGGAGCAAGCTCGAGATGTCACCCAGGGCACTGCATCTACGACATCTAATGTTGGCTGGATGTCTAGTACATGCAGCTGACCCTAGTGATAGTGTCGTGGTGACGCCTGCCACATGTTTGATGCTAGTATCGAGCCACGACACCGACGCGCCGATGATCACAACTATCCTAGTGGCAGAGTCACTCATGACCTTGACCACCTTGGCGGTCGTGACAACAACTTCCCTTACCACCGAAGCTCAGGAAGCCATGTGTGATGAGCTCAAGGAATCGGATCTCAAGGAGACATCTGTAGGATCAAGGTGACTGACTAGAGGGGGCGAATATGAGATTTTTCAATTTTTATGTCTTAATTCTAACAAGTATGGGCTAATTCAAGGTTCTAGCACAAGTTAAGAGCTAAAATATTTCACTAAGGCACCCCAAAACCTTTGACAATACTAGATACAAATCTAGCTAAATCATTCAACACAATTAACAAGCTAGAAATATAAATGCGAAAGAGGGAAAACTGCAATGAAGACAATCAATGTTTTTCCGTGGTATCGAAGATTTGATAATCTTTCCTAATCCACATTGAGGTAACCCAAATGAATTTGACTGGCTCCATGAATTGAGCCTAACTACCCAAATCCACTAATGATTACTCTTCCTCCGCTCCGGAGATGGCGAGCACCACACCACTCACAAACTCGTCATGTCTTTTCATAAACTTCTTTTGAAGGGATCACTACCAAACTTCCTCTAAGCCGTCTAAGTGCCAGCAAACACCAAGAGTAATAAATAACAGCTCTAGCTTGAAAGTTTCAAGTGCCATAAGGATCAACTAATTGATGCAATGCACTTGAATGCTCTCAACTACCTCAATGTATGAAAATAGAGTAAATGAGTAGATTAGAGTGCACCAATGTCTCAAATGTTTTGAAGGAGGTCAAATGTTACTGGCTTGGTGCCAATGAGGGGGGTATTTATCGCCCTCAACCACAATTTCAATTGTTAAGGCAAAAATCCCCCAAAATTTTAGCAGATGCGGTACTATAGCCATGTACCGGCTGGTACTACCGTACCTATTTCAACGGTTATCTATAGTTCATTAAATACCCAAAAGCTAGCTGTTGAACATCAAACTCGGACTACCACACTTAGAAGGGCCAGTACTACTAATCATGCAGTAGTATCGCTCCCTACATGCGATACTACCAATTTCTAGGGGAGGGGAAAGCTCTCAAAAATATCTATCTGAAAATTAGCTACTACCATATAGGTTTCAGACCTACTGTGGTGTGATACTACCGCACCCTTTATGCGGTCAAACCGCATTGTGGTGTACCGCCAATAAGGTTGCGAAAATACCACTTTTTTAGATGAAGCATAGTTAAGTTACCAAATTCAGTTTCAAATACATGCATGACTCTTAATTGATCAAAGTGGCACAAGAGAAACTTTTAAGCTATTAGGCATGATCTCTCTTTATAGTACGGCATCTAGCCTATAAATTTAATCTTTTAACCAATCTCTAAGACATGTAAAAGCTATAAAAAGATCCTTAGACTACATAATACCTTTGTTTTAAGCCATATCAATCCTTTATCGTCTTTGCATGCTATTTCCATGTCATCATTCAAAATCCAGGACTAAATCTTTCAAACATCTTAACACACACAATAATCCCTTTAAAACATTGTTGTCATTAATTATCAAAATTATTTTTAGAGGTCTAGATGATTTCAACATCAGAGGTTCCGAAGGCGACAGTCTCAGTAGTTGTATAAGAAGATACTCACCATGCTAAACCGCATGATCGAGGGCAGTTGCGACACTAACCTTGATACCACCTCCAATACCGTTGAGCCTGTTGGCCACTCACGCCGCCCACCACCGTCAGGCTGAGCGACATCATCATCTCCAGCCCCCGCGCCACCGATCGCCACTGACTCAATGTGTGGCCACTTGGAGGGTTGTGTTGAGAACAAGCTATTTGGAGAAATGCTTTTGCACACCGAGGTCAGCTTGGAGGTTTTGCCATGGCTGAACTCTGAGCCAACGCTGGTCTATGTGGTGACTAGGTCTGGTCTAGACCCCATAACATCGCTACCCATTGTGGTGCTAGACGTCAACGGTGACATCGCCAAAACCATCGATGTCCTCATCCTCGGCGATGACTACCTCATCGCCAATGCCACACCATCGGCTCACTCGTCCTTGACTCTAGTGGCCTTGGCTTCAACTACCTCATCACCAACACCAGCCACAACGCCTTGGTCGATGTTCTCCCAGCGTGTCTCTACTATTTGCCTGTTGATCACAGGGTGTCCGAGGAAATGTCTGATGAAGGTACAATGGTGTTGTGGTCACCATCGATGGTGTTGGGTGAGCGCCAATCATGGTTGACGTTGCATACAGATCAACTAAAACACCAGAGCAGTGCATGTGTGGTGGTAGTACTCCAATTGAGGTTGCCACCTGTGCTAGTGGTGACCACAGTGGGAGTACTACTGAAGCAGCCATAGCCGCCACCGCCTATCCATGCTGAGCAGCAAAAGCGTGGTGGAGGCCACATTCGATTCTAGTTGAGCATCGAGGTTCTACATATTCCATGGGACCCCGGCGACTTACATGGCAGCGGCTTGGGGTCAAGCTGCATTTCAAGGAGGGAGGAATGTGATGGACGTGAACTTGGGCCTCCGGGATGGACAAGCTATTGGGCTGGACTTTAGCCCATTCTACTGGGAAGGAGTGGCACTACAAAAGAATTGATGCAACAACCGCGTGGGGATATCCTCTCTACTGTTGTCTCTCCCCCAAATCCAATTCTTTGATTTCCAATCCCCTACTTCTTTCCAGTCTAATTGCTCTTCCCAGTCCTGGCTTCCAATTCCCTCAATTTGTATCTCCAAGTACCTTGTATATTGTGTTTGGTTTGGCATTGTAGCTTTTGTGTTGGTGTTGATCTACGATAATCAAGTGGGATGTAACAGAGAAGTACTGCAAGCCTTTACGCTAACAAAAGTTGGATCCTACTAAAGGTATTTCTTGTGAAATGACAAACAATGTTTCCTTAAATTCTGATAACTCACTTCAGTTTTTTTACATATAGGATTATCTGAGTAGGAAGCAGTCTATACCAGTGCAGTGTTTCCAACTAAAAGGTCAAACAGAACGGGAGTGTTTCTAAGCAGGCATGGAGTGGGTTGAGGGCTTAATTCTCATGTTCTTTAGCTAGATCAATTTAGTATCTTGTTTATTTCTATATTATTGTGCCGACATTTGTTACTAAGTACAATTTTTCTCATTCATTAGCAGGTGAATCTGTTTGAACATATCTTTCCATGATGGTGTGCCACGATATCATATCCCCGTCATCCATGTAGAACATATCTTTCTATGACGGTGTGAACTGAAGATGGCTTGAACAAAAGTCACCAAATTAACAGCTGCTAGAAAAATGAATTAGTGTGATTTGGAATCTTATGGGGAATCAAACTGATCATTTAAAATCACTAGCATGTGAGTTAGCTTTATATGGAAGGAAAAAATGTAATCGATTCGAAGTGAGTTATATTTGTGCTAGCTACATCAGAAAATGAACTACCTAAAGTTTTGCTACTTCCTCCGTCGAATTTTATAAGACGTATTTTCTCTTAACACATATATCAAAAAGATAGTAAAAATAATTAGGTTATCTTTACTTATTATCTCTAAGTACTATATTTAATATATGCATGTAGAGATTGTTGTATATTTATTAGAGGTATAAATAGAACATCACACTAATTTTACATTAGAATACAAAATATATATTATATTTATAGATTAAATCATTCAAAAAATATATCCTATAAATTTGGACCAAGGGAGCACCTCGTTTGCAACTAATAGTGAGCGAGTGCATGCATCAAGCTCCATCAATGTGGCCTAAGTGCATGCTTAACTGGCGCAGTTAGATCTACGTACGGTATGCTTGTGCAGAGAAAAGATCAGCGAGAAGATTGGCTAGAAGGCCGGGCTAGCGGCTCAAATGTTCAGAAAGGTCAGAAGCAATGGACCAGCATCTGGAAAATTAAGGGGCTGTTTGGTTACCTGCATGAGCTGAGCAGCTTGCATGAGTTTGATCAGGCTGAGGAGGGAAGCTCCTCAGCCACGTTCTTCCTCAGCCTGGCTCCAGTTGTTTTTTGCATCCGCTCGTGCAGGCTCTGGCCCCGATGCAGCCAACCAAACACCATCTTCCTGCATGCGCAGATGCGAGCCAGCCTGATGCAGGCAACCAAACAGCCCCTAAGTTGTACTGTTGGCAATTTGGACAGCACGCAGAAAGGTGATACATGTGGGTGAGTTCCAAGAGTTCCAAAGCCCGCTAACTACGTTTGGTTTTATAACTAGTTTCCTCAGTGACCTGGAACTAGTGAGCATGAAACAAGCTAAAATCATAATGAATAAGTCTCCGGTTATATCGAAGAAGTGGATAGCACCGTTAAGAGGATTTGCTAAAATTAATGTTGATGGAGCGATCTCTTGGATTGGTTATAAAGGAGCGGCATTTGTTGTGTTCTTTGATGGTTTAACTGACCCGGCATCCCTGGAGGCAGCAGCATGTAATAAAGCTCTTATCTTTGGCCCTTGATATTCAGCTGCGCAATGTCACGATCGCTTGTGACTGTTTGGAGGTGGTCAAGAATTGAGAAGCCAACAAATTGTGCAGCTACAGTATGATCGTCAACGAAATTCGGGAGAAGACCAAGCTTTTCCAGCAAACCAAGTTCTGCCACGAAGGGGATCCAATTTTGAGACTCATAATTTAGCAAAGGCGGCGGTAGCTCTTGATGTTGGTCATCATGCGTGGTATTTGTATCCTTCTCATATTTCCCTTGTACCACTGAACATTGGTCTCCTTTTTTTTTTCTTTCTTTTTTATGGCTTTTAACTTTGGCTTCTCCAGAAGCCAAAATAAACAGTGCGGCTTTTTTAAATGGCTTGGAGAAGCTGCTTTTCCAAACAAGCTCAAAATTGTGTTTGTTATTCATATCAACGTCTTTGTTATTTGTTATCATCTCAAAAAACTCAAACAAAAACTTTCAATCATAACCAAAAGCAATGAACCACGGACCAAAATAACGTATCATTGTTACTGACAAAACTCTTGCGTAAAAGGAAAAACTACTGATCTGTTACCACTGACAATCCAGATCCACCATCAATCACCATGCGTGGTACTTGTATCCTTCTGATATTTCCTTGTACCACTGAATATTGGCCTTTTTATTTTGCTTTTTATGATCTTTTTACTTCAACTTTTATAGAAGCTAAAATAAACGGTCTATTCTTTTTAGTTGAAGTTTATGACTTTTAGTTGTGGTTTATAGTTTTTAGGTTGTTCGCACGAGAGATTACAGAGTAACAGAAACTCACATGCGGTTTTTGCCGATATAAATAAAGTCGGTACAATATGTACTACAATTAACTAGTAGATCCTATCTTGAAAGATATTTCATTTAAAAGTTAGTTATTATAGCAAAATCAAAAATCAGTTTTTAAAAGCTGAAAAACAGATCTAAAATGACTTTTTAAAATAGCTTCTCAAATCTAAAACTACTGCGATATCCGTATTGGTGTGTACCGTCATCTCCCAGATAAAAATCATCGGCTAAAAAACTACCGATCCGCTACCTGACAATCCGGATCCACCATCAATGACCATCTTCAGCCCACATGACCCAACATTCAAATCCAAGGGCCCAACCCAATCCCACCACTCCCAACCCCAAACCCTAACCCCTCCCATTTCTTCTCCTTCCACCATCTCGTCGCCGCCGCCAACCCCACCATCATCTCGCCGTCGCCGCCGAGGAGATGGGTCGCGTGATCCGCGCGCAGCGCAAGGGTGCGGGTTCCGTTTTCAAGTCGCACACCCACCACCGCAAGGGCCCCGCCCGCTTCCGCTCCCTCGACTTCGGCGAGCGCAACGGGTACCTCAAGGGCGTGGTTACTGACGTCATCCACGACCCCGGCCGCGGCGCGCCGCTGGCGAAGGTGACCTTCCGGCACCCGTTCCGGTACAAGCACCAGAAGGAGCTCTTCGTGGCCGCCGAGGGCATGTACACGGGCCAGTTCGTCTACTGCGGCCGCCGCGCCACGCTCTCCATCGGTAACGTCCTGCCCCTGCGCTCCGTCCCCGAGGGCGCCGTCGTCTGCAACGTCGAGCACCACGTCGGCGACCGCGGCGTCTTCGCCAGGGCCTCCGGGGACTACGCCATCGTCATCAGCCACAACCCCGACAACGGCACCTCCAGGTGACGACCACGCAAGCTCCATCTCTCTCTCTCTCTCTCTCTCTCTCTCTCTCTCTCTCTCTCCATGCCATAGGGTCAGATCTGGTGTGGTTTTGGTGTGTGCTCGATTTATTATCGGTAGATCTGGTATGGTGCGTGGTAGAAACTGGTTCGTGAACGTTGCGTGGTTAGTTTTCTCTATGATCTGTTCGTATGGGGTGTATAGTGTCGTGCGATCTATATGCGAAATGTTTAGCGCTGAATGCGATTGAGCTGTGTTGCTTCATGATATGTTTAGGTATCGAAATGCTTAGCCTTTTGATGTCATGATGTTATCCGAGATGTTCAGGGACATTGGAATTTAGAACGGAAGTATGTGTGAAATGTTTCTATGTGCTCTGTTTGTGCTATTTGTAACAATACCAGGGTGGCACAATATTAGTGTCTTAACAAGATAACTTTGCAGATCTCAAGCTAGTTCTTCATCCTTTAATGATGGGTATGTAAAAAAGTACTGGGGGGCCTGTTGAATAACAAGCCTTGTCAGTATTATGTCTTGTAGAGTAATATTCCTTTTTCTAGAGGAGTAATATTCCATTTTAGTGGTCTGCTTGTGGATTCAGTACTTGCGAAATGATTCGTGAACTGTGAAATTTGGGGTCCATATTTTTTCGCCGCACTGTTGGATACAAGTTTTTTAGCACCGTCTAGTTTTAGCGGTTTTATTCATCATATACCCTCCCCATATACCCTCCCCTTAGATGGAAATTCAGGATTTACCCTCCTGGCCCACGCTTCAGTGACTTATGATGACCCCACATGTCATTGAGGTGGGAGGGTAAATCCTGAATTTCCCAACTAAGAGGAGGGTATATGATCCAATCCCCCAGTTTTAGCCTGTCAATGCTGAAGGACCCTTGAACCAACCTTTTGAATAAACTGCCTAGTAGAATAAACAACTCCAAAATTACCTCAACCCTTGAACCTGACTTGTTCTAATCCTATCCTGGATGGTGAACCTGGTAACCCACTGATATCAGCTGGTTATCCACAATTCGTATGCTTTATGAAATACTGAGATGCCAGGATTGCAATCTTTCAGTTTTTATATAATACTTTCAACAGAGCTTATGGCGTTCTTTTATGTTCAATCCGTGGATGTTATGCATATGCTGTTTCAGTTTAGATGCTACTACGGCATTGATTTTTTGTTCACACATTGTTTCAAACTCATGAGTTAAGTAGGTGACATTGTTTCAAACTCATGAGTTAAGTAGGTGCTGAATATCTTGGACACTACTGATCAGTTTGTAGTTATCTTTCTGATCAAGTTACTTTGCTGCACAAGATATTTAATGTTACCATGAATTAACATGTCAACTCCAATTTCTTGCTTGCTTATTTTGCTGACATGTCCTGATGCTTTTGGTGAAGTTTGCAATAGCTTTGTTGTACAGAATAGTCTTCTATAACCAGGACCCATGCTGTTCTGTTCTTGTAGGATCAAGCTCCCCTCTGGTGCTAAGAAGATTGTCCCAAGCAGCTGCCGTGCCATGATTGGGCAGGTTGCTGGTGGTGGCAGGACTGAGAAGCCGATGCTGAAGGCTGGCAATGCTTACCACAAGTACCGCGTGAAGAGGAACTGCTGGCCTAAGGTGCGTGGTGTGGCCATGAACCCTGTTGAGCATCCCCACGGAGGAGGTAACCACCAGCACATTGGTCATGCCTCCACTGTCCGCCGTGATGCTCCTCCTGGCCAGAAGGTCGGTCTCATTGCGGCAAGGAGGACTGGTCGTCTCAGGGGACAAGCCGCTGCCACCGCTGCCAAGGCTGATAAGGCTACTTAAAGTGATTACCTTTGCCAAATGCAGCATCACTTTTATTATCTTATCGCCTCTGAAGGACTTCAGATTAAAGAATATGTGTTCTAGTATGGATGTAGTTTTTGCTTGGTGCTTTTTGACACTATGGATATTCGTCAGTTTTCATGGCCATGGCCTAGATTTTGCATTCGCTCTAAAGAGTAGTTTTGTTGTGGTTATCGTATCTGCTTTCTTGCAAACTTGTATAAGTGGTACCAACTCGTATCAATCCCACATTAGTGTCTAGTCCCACGTGGATCACATGTCAGCGAGGCAAAACTTGTTTGAACCACTTACAAGTTTGTGTGGACATAAATGTCCACTTTTCAAGTTCATGCATAGGGCCTGTTCTTTTCAGATTTTAAAAGCTGCTTTTCGGCTTTTCTACAGTAACTAGCTTTTAAACGTAGTATTTTTTCAAGATAGGGTCTACTAGTTAATTGTAGTACATACTTTATTGACTTCATTTATATCGGCAAAAACTGCACGTGAGTTTCTGTTACTCTTTAATCTCTCGTACAAATAGCCTAAAAGTCACAAGCCACAGCCAAAAGCCATAAGCTGCAGTAAAAAAGAACAGGCCTATATACTTGCACCTAGCTTTGTAAGTTTAGGCCTATATACTTGCACCTAGCTTTGTAAGTTTAAGGACTTGTAGTGCAATTTACTCTAAAAAATTTAGGAACAAGTCTATTTTACACCAACTTTGCAAAATGTTCTATTAATCTTGTAAACTACAAAATCGGTTATTTAACCCTTTAAACTTACAAAATCAGGGCAGCTTATACCTCGAGGTGGTTTTACTGATAGAATCCACCTTCATGGTTTTTGCCACGATGGCAATCATGTTATCAGTTTTTGTTGACGGGGATCCAAATGAAAGGAGGACGAACGAAGAGAATGGGAGAGGTGAAAGAGGATTAAGAAAGAGGGCAACGATGTTGATGTTAATACTCTTGAGTTGGATATTAACAGCAAAATCTGATGATTTGGCTGTTAATATAGTGAAAACCACCTCAAGTGGGATTCATGTTATTAAAATTGCACTATAAAACCGTTAATTGATTCAATTTTGTAAGTTTGAGGTGTTAAATGGTTTTACAATTGAGGGTGTTAAATCAAAGTTTAAAGTGTAAAATGGATTTATTTCAAAAATCTATAATCAATGTAGCTACATAGGGCCTTCCATCCATTCTTTATATCATGGTCGCCGTCACGGTTTTGCCTATCTCTTGTATCACCTCTTGGATCGCTGCCATCGGCTGCAACTCCATTGATTCCGCCGACACCTCCCTCTCCTCTCTTCTTTTTCTTTGATGTTCTCGTTGGTGTTGAGTGGATAGGGGATCCGTTAATTGCTAAAAGTTTTCTATTTAGTTTCTTCTATTATTTTTAGATCAACGGAGATAATCAATAATCTACTTCCTATTGCCTTGTAGCGGCAACTACGAAGCCATTACAAGATCCAGTCTTTGACAAGGAAGAGAGAGAAGTCAAGCACATTTATCAACTCTACCACTCAAGCACATTCATATAGAATTTTTAATGTAAAAGTTAAGTATCTGTACTTTATCCATGAGTTATTACTATAGAGCAGTGGATCTTCTAATAATAAGTGGATTAGCTTCTTTGAATTCCGTACCAATGATTTACATCATCACAAATGGTGGTTCGTGGCTCTAAGGGCATGTACAACGGGGCTCTTCCGCCCGTCGCTTCGATGCTTTTTTTGCAAAAAGGACCCTGTCTTCGCTTGGAGACGGAGGCCGCGTCGCCTCGCGAGGCGACGGGGAAGGCCCGTGCTCGAGGCGCAGAGGCGGCTCCAGCAGCGTTGTACGGCTCGCCTCCCCGACTCGACGGCGTGCGGATCCCGTGCGCGCGCGCGCGGGGGTTCTGGTTTGGCGCGGGAGGGAGTTGTCGCCCCAAATACCTTCCGGTTCTCCCTATTCCCCGGTGAAGAAGCCGATCTCAAATCCTCCATCCTTCTTCCGCGCGGGCACCGCCAACCTTCGCCGCCGCGCGGTGTACTCCTTCATCCCCGAGATGTCGAGCGCTTCGGCTAGGGAGAGCAAGGAAGTCGCCGCATCTACGAAGAGCAAGAAGAGCAAGGCGCCTCGCGCGGCTGCTGCGTGGCGGCGGCCCGCCCACACCCTTGGTGGCGGAAGTGGCTCGGCGGCGGCGCGCACCTTGGTCGCGAGCGGCTCGGCGGCGGGCCGCACTTGGTCGCGAGCGGCTCGGCGGCCGGCAGCGCGCCCGCCCATCACCGGTGCTCGGCAAGGGCGCGCGACGGCGCCATCCTCCATTGATGGATCGGCGGTTTCCATTCCCCTTCACCATCTCGCTTGGTGGGATGCGCGGCGTTGATCCGATTTCTCCTTCGTCTGCAGGCGTTCAGACTTGGGATCCATCATGGTAATCGGTTGTGCTTATTTACCTTTGATGTTTATTTATGCAAAATCATTGTGGTGATACTATGATTTTGGGATCCATCATCGTTGTTCTTCCTATGTTCAATGAAGCTTGTAAATACTTAGGTTATGACCAATCTTGGATATACATGTTACTTTCAACTAGTTACGCAATCCAATGAATCATCTTGTTATGACCAATCTTGAGATATATATAATTGTTTCAATGACTTGGGATCCAATACTTGATATATATATATATATATATATATATATATATATATATATATATATATATATATATATATATATATATATATATATATATATATATATATATATATATATATATATATATATATATATATATATATATATATATATATATAAAATTGATTTGATATATATAACAATTATAATTGATACATAATTATATATATATATATATATATATATATATATATATATATATATATATATATATATATATATATATATATATATATATATATATATATATATATATATATATATATATATATATATAATTGATACAACCAGAACAATTATAATTGATACATAATTGTTTCAGTTTTGATATATATACTTGATATATATATATACTTGTTTCAGTTTTGATATATATAATTGTTTCAGCAGCTTGGGATCCAATACTTGATATATATATATAATTGAGTATCTTTGTTTGCTGCAGGGATAAAGACCCACGTCCATCGGGTGGTTTCCTGAGCTACTTTGGTAATCAGCCACACAATTTTCATTTGGTTGGTGCACCTATTCACAGCAGCCCTGTGAATGTACCACTGTCTAACAACAATGAAGGAACTTCACCGCCAGAAGTGGAAATCTTACTTGAGCAGCCTGAACAAGTTAACAATGACAGTGACAATGTTAGGACTGAGAAGCGGATCCTATGGACAGAGGAAGAGGATGTTAGATTGATGAGCTCTTGGATAGAAAATTCAACAGACTCTAGCTGTGGAGCCGATAAGGGTGGTAATCAATATTGGGGTGATGTTGTTGAATCATACAACAAGACTACCCCGCCACTTCGGAAAAGAAATATGAAGCAATGCAAGGATAGATGGCACAAGATTAACAGGTGGACAGACCTCTTTGAATGTGCTTATGTAAAGGCTCGCAGAGTATTTACAAGTGGATATTCCGATCAAATGTGGATTGATGCAGCCCACAAGTTCTATGTGGTCGACAACAAAGAAGCAAAGCTAGGACCCTTTGTCCTAATTGAGGTTTGGAAAACTTGCCGAGAAGTGGCAAAGTGGAAAACATACAACGAAGAGTTGAGGAATGCACGTAAAAGAAAAGCATTCCACCTTGAAGGAGAAGGGGAGGAAAAGGATAAATCTTTTGAAGAGATGCCGCAGCGACCAATAGGTCAGAAGGCAGCTAAAAAGGTGGCTCTAGCTGCAAAAGGCAAGTCAAAAGGCTCCAGCTTTGATGATGATGGAACCTCAAAGGAATCCGCTTTTGATATGGACAAATTAGACAGATTTAGCAAATTCCAGGAGGAAACAAATGCAAACCGCATCAAGATATTAGAACTGCAACAAAAGTTATCATCTGAGAAGCTTGAGACCACAAAACTTGCCCACCTTACAGCACAAGAGACCAAAGAGGGAAAGAAGCTTGATTTAGAGAGTAAGAAGGTTGAGAAAGACTCAAAGATGATGGAGGCTTATAACAACCTCATCTCACAAGATACAAGTTCAATGTCCGATGAGGAAAAGGTTGAGCGAGTGGCTGCCATGAAGTGTTTGAGGAAGAGGCTTTTTCCTGAAAGTACCTAATTAGGTATGTACCTTCCCTTCCATGTCTTTTTTGTATGGCTCTTCTGTACCAGAGATGGTTCAGAAGCTTGTTGAAGCTTTGGTATAGAACTAGCTTGCTCTTGCTACATGTACCAAAATACAGGATATGCACAGTGGTTTAGCTAGGATGCTTGCACAGTCGTAGATATTTCATGTCTTCTTGTCTTATATCTGGTAATGCAAAATATTTTCAACCATGTTTTCTTTACTCAATAGAAAAGTAATATGATATCTTCATAGTTGTCAATCATCTTAATCTCAATGCTTTCTAAACAGGTATATGTTACACAATCTCTTTCATGTGTTGATCAACCTGTCTAAACAATTTTTTGACCTGCATCTAAATATTAAGTTTCTGTATGGACTGTTAAGTTTCTGCACTTGTATGATCAACCTGGACAATCTGTATGGACTGTTAAGTTTCTGTACTTTCAGTTAAGTTCAAAGTGCTATCTGTATGCTTCTTTGATTGCTGTCATTGCTATTTTCGTGCAAACTGGACTGTCATTACTTTTCTAAACATGTAAGTGTGAATAGAGCATGGATGTGAGTGCTGTGAGTGTTTTCATGTGAACTCTCTTCATCATTGCTTGTTGGTGTGAACTCTTTTCATCCGTTGCTGTGAGTGCTGTCTGCATGTTATCAGTGAGTTTTATCCATAACTTATATATCCATTCAGATCTTACTTTCTGTTTGTTGTCTGCAAACTTGAACAGCCAGATTCTAACAGTTTAGGTTGACAAGAGGATACTAGTAGTATTTTTGGAATGGAAGACCAAACTATACTCTAGCTGTATAGAAAATCTCAAATTGGATGGCGTTGAATTGTTGTGCTTTTGTATCAGAGTATACTCTAGACCAAACTATTTTTGTACAGAACTCTTTTCATCAGCCTGCCGTTCTCTTCTATCAGAAGAAATAACATCTATTTCACTGTTTTGTGTTGGGCTGCTGGATGTTGTTCTTATTTTTTTTTGGATGCCTTACATACCCTGTTTCCTGCAGCTCAAAATGCTAAATCGGATGATGTTGGAGCCGAGGGTGGTTAGGTTATGGCGATGTTGCTATTGAAGAATCATTGGATGGAGCAGATATACTGTCAATCTTTCTATTTGCTTAGAGTTCACAAGAATCATTTGATGGAGCAGAAACACCTCCGGATTATTATTGTTTGAACGCTATTCTTGTGAACTCTATTCGTATGATTGATTGGTATGAACTGCATGTCTCCCATGTGTAATCATGTTCATCTTATTTAAGCTTGATCCGTTTTCTATCAAATAGCAACACAATGGTATACAAACTAGTGTTCATGATTGATCTTGGCTACATGCAAAGCATTAAACAACTTGCAGACAGTGAAACAGACTCTCCATTGTAGGACCTGTCTTTTTAGCTGTCTGTATGTCAGATTCTAGGCTCTTGCAGACGACCCCCCGTCTGTGGGTTGTACATGCCCTAATTAGTCTTACTACTACGTCTTAGACACCACACCTAGAGAGAGTTTGCTCTAAATTCTGACAGACTCGCTACTACGTCTTAGATTAGATGTAACACCTACGGGAAGAAAATCGAATTTTTTTACGAATAATCCATTTTTATTTGAAATTATAGAAATATATCCGCAACAAAATTTTTTACAAAAATAGGCTCCATTCGCTCAACGGGTAGACGACTGGAGCCTATCGCCCAACCAGGAACCGACACAATGACTCGCTTTATCGTGGAGCGGCTGGCTCTAGTCGCTGACCCGTTGGGCGACTTTAATGCAGTCGCCCAATGGGGAAGCGACTGCATGTGCTCCCCCGTGAATGTTTTCAATTTTGTCAATTTTGTAATTTGAAAATGGTAAAAAATCTGCTAAAGTTGTAATAAAAGTTTACGTTCATTATATGTTGTAGGTGCCTAAATAATTTTGGAAATTTTTTTACAAACGATTGACCGTAAAACGATTGATACATACGATGATAAGTGATATTTTGATGTTAATGAGTAGGTAACGAGGAGTATAAGCACGGCACAGTACTAAAAAGTTTATATCGTTAAAAAAATGTAAACAGTACATGAAACAATGGTGTACAATCAGGCGCCACCCTGAGGTGCCCCGTCACCGCGCCCGTGTCCTCCCGTACGGCCCTGCTTGGCCGTCCTCCGGTGCAACAGGTGACGAGGCTCCGAGAAAGTAAAACGTGCAGGAGGGTGTCGCACCCGCCCCTACGCTGGTGGAGTCAGATGCATCTCAGGCTGTGTGCCCTCCGGTGCACCGGGGAGGGCACTGCTGGAGAGAACCTCTGGTGCTGTGTCAAGAGGTGCAGACCCAGCCTGCTGCCTGGCCCACTCAGAGAAGTACTGATCCACATCATACGGGCTCGCGGTGGGGCTGTGCCGGGTCTCGGACTAGAAATGACCTACAAAAGTAATATCGTTAGTTTCAGATGTCAAACATTATGATAAAACAGAGATCGTACGATATGTACCCTTAGCGAAGGTCATCGCGCCTGGAGAAGGGGCATATGTCGAGTGCACCCATGTGTGGGTAAACCAGGGATGTACGGAGGACGCGAGAACAGCTGGCCTGGTGATGTACGAGCCCATCCCCAAGCAGATCCTCCAGCCTCGTCCGGGTGAGGTGCCGGAGGACATGCCCACGTAGAGCCTCCAGAGTATTGCCACACCGGTCGGGGAGGCACCGGTGGCCAAGCCATCTATGTGCTGGGCGTGGATGCCGCTGGTAGCCTCGTGTAGGATAGTAGGTGCACGACACGTGTACCCCACTCCTTGAAACGACGGTACGCGTTGATGTGCTCCTCGTGGCCCACCTCGGCACCTGCAGCGAGCCTGTTTAGCATACTCTTGGCCTCCGTGACGATGGAAAGACCCACATCAGACTGAAGAAAAAGACATAAAATGGTTAATTATCCAAGATAGCATTGCCAGTAGTGAATGTTCGAAAATACGTGTAACGTACTGCGATGTGCGTATCCCGCGCCAGGTGTGCGGGATACGTGTCTGTCGGAGCGGGGAGGTGTGCGGGGGGCGGGTCCACCACATGTATGAGCCTCGTACGTGTCTGCGCCTGGTACCACCGTAGGTACTCCGTGTACTCAGTGCTGTTGTAGGGGTGGTCCTCGTCAACCACGTCGTCAAGGGCACCGTCCCACTGAGCAACCCACCCCTGCATCTTCACCATCCACTCCGTGCCGCGTTTCACTCCCTTTCTATTGTGCCTGCTTGTAGGACCACTTCGTTAGTAATTTCAAATGAAGTAGTAAGTATGTACAAATTTATAAGACACGGGGCACTCATGCGTGCACAGGAGGCGGCACTGCAGGTCCGACAGGTACCGGCACAGCCTGGAAGAGACCAAACTGCCGCATCACTCGCTGCGGCGAGTAGTCCTCCACGAAAATGTCGTAGACGAGCTTCCGACGCGTCAGCCAGAAAGCCCGGTCATGCCAGCACAGACTCGACAATCCATCGGGAGCACGGTCCTCCACTGTTGCCTATGAGTACGGCTCCCAGCGCATGTCGTTGGCCTTGAGGCAGTTGATCTGCTCAACAAAGGGCAGATACACCCGCGTGACCTGGACATGTGCGAATTGCACCTGCAAGGACGAATAGATGTTACGTACGACCGTCGTTAGTATAAAGGAAATAACTAATTGACATATGACTTACCCGTCAACGACACCAAATAGAACCCATCGTCAGCCGGTCGACGTCTCCCCCCTCATACATGTCGGGCCCGTATGGACTCATGTCGTCTAGCAATGGTCGTCCGAGGCTGAAGCGCTCGAACGACCACAGCTACAGTAGTAGGGGACAACCCGCTAGGATCGAGTTCGCCTTGGTCCTCGAGCACACACTGCACAGGCCACGATAGGTTGCGGCAAGTACGGCCGATCCCCAGCTGACCTGGGGGGCTCGCCGTCCGCGATCGCCCTAGCATAAGCGATGAGGCGCGCGTCGATGCTGTCGTCGTGGCTACTGGTGAAGAGCACCCAGCCAAACAGCCACAGCAAGTACGCCTCCAAGTGGCGCGAGACCTGGTGATCGTTCGCCTCTGGGTCCATCCGCTCCACCTAAATGCAAACAAGATGTTATTAGTTCATAATAACGCAAATAAGATCTTCAATGACACGATCAATTGTAAAGACCACGTACCCAGAACTGTGCCAGCCACCTCAGCGACGGCCCGTGGGTCTATTTCGCCGGGAAGATATAGTACTAACCCACGGCACCCGGTGGAAGGACCTCCTCGAATCTGGCGAGCAGGTCATCACGCCAGTCGACCGGGGCCTCCGGTACGAAGGCAGTGCCTCCCGCGATCGGAAGGCCAAGAAGTAGGGACACATCCTGCAGGGTCGGCGTCATCTCCCCAAATGGGAGGTGGAAAGTGTGCGTCTTGGACCGCCAACGGTCCACCAAAGCCGTCAGTAGGGAGCGGTCGAACGGAAAGCGTCGTGATTGATCCCCGACCTCGTCCCCACCTGCGGCCAAGGCGGGTCCATCCTCCTCTGTGGCCTGCACCATCCGGGCAACAGGGAGTAGCCCGGCATCCCGTAGCCTGCAAACAAAGTGAAGGTCAGCACGGAACGTTCTTACGGTAACACTAAAACGATGGCGTAGTGCAAACCTTGCTGTCCAATGGGCGTCGAGTCTCCAGGCCACGCGAGGTGTGCGCGTCCGGACCACTCCCACCTCAACCAGCTCATCCGTGCTCCCCGGTGGCGGCACACGACGGGAAGTGCGATGCATGCGGTCCACGTGCTCGTCCAACAGGGGATACTGCCAGTCACACGCCATACCTGCATGCAGATTTCATACGCATGTTATTACTTTTGTAAAATTACATGTTTAATAAATTTAGTATAACAAATATTTAACTTTTTCTAGCTAGATCTACAGTACAGTTGCTTTCTATACTAAAAATGTTCCATACTAACAAATGTACATTACAAATTTTCTATACTAAAAATTGTACTAAAATTTCTGTACTAAAATTTTCTATACTACAAATTGTACTACAATTTCTATACTAAAATTGCTATACTAGAAAATTGCTATACTAAATTTTCTATACTAAAATTGTACTAAAATTTCTGTACTAAAATTTTCTGTAGTAAAATTTTCTATACTAAAAATTGTACTAAAATGTCTATACTAAAATTGCACTAAAATGTCTATACTAAAATTGCTATACTACAAAATTCTATATTAAATTTTTCTATACTAAAAATTGTACTATAATTTCTATACTAAAATTTTCTGTACTAAAAATTGTACTAAAATTTCTATACTAAAATTGCTATACTACAAAATTCTATACTAAAAATTGTACTAAATTTTCTATACTAAAAATTGTACTAAAATTTTTATACTAAAATTGCTATAGCACAAAATTCTATACTAAATTTGCTATACTAAAAATTGTACTAAAATTTCTATACTAAAATTATCTATACTAAATTTTATATATTAAAATTGTACTAAAATTTCTACACTAAAATTGCTATACTACAAAATTCTATACTTAATTTTCTATACTAAAAATTGTACTAAATTTTCTATACTAAAATTGTACTAAAATTTCTACACAAAAAATCCTATAATAAAAATTTCTATACTAAATTTTACTACCTCTAACATTTTATACAAATATACTACAAAAACTTTAAAAAAATACCTAAATTTGAAGATCCCGCGCTCTGCTCTTTTTCCCCTCCTCTTCTTCTCCTCCTCTTCTCTCCTTTCCCTCCTTTCTCCGCTCCTCTCTCACGTCGTCGAACGAATGCGCGAGAAAACAAATGAACAGCGGCGGCCGCGGCCGGGCTTGCCGCTCGAGTTTTAACCGTTCTTGTCGCCCGTTAGTTGGCAGGAGAGTCTGTCGCCGAACAAGATCAGCGGCGCATGTCGATCACTCAACGGTTGGGCGACAGAAATAACTCGCCCAACCGTTACCAAACTGTCTAGGTGTCGTGCTGTGGTTGGGCGATTACCTCTAGTCGCCCAATTGGGGGACTGGAGCCTATTTTTCTAAAAAATTTTGTTACGGGTATATTTCTGTAAGTTCAAATAAAAAAGGATTATTCGTAAAAAAAAATTCTATCCATGGCTGCTACAGTACAACTTGCGTGGTACATTCTACAGTTGGCAAGACAAATCTAATGTATTCCTCTCCAACCTAGTGGTTAAGGGAGGTTTAGGTATTGTATTGGATTTTGCTGATAACTTTTGGGTGTGTTTTATGATTGAAAATGAATAGTAATAGAGGAAAAAAATTGCTTTTAGAAGGAGGGGCGAGTGGTGCAAAAAGTAAGGGAGAGATGGGTGCACATGATGGGGGGAGAGGAGTGGGACGGGTGATGCACTTGTGACTTCTGTCTTATCTTCGGAACGAGACGGTAGCGAAAGGAATGAAAAGCCGTTTCGAGAAGCTAAGTATTTATATTAGTTTTTTGTTTTTCTAAGTAGAAACTAAAAGCAACAACCTATGCGAATAGGATCAGATTTCCTCAATTTGGAGAATCCGGTATCGCACCCAGAAGATGTGCTGTGAGCAAGTGGGAATTTGGATCACAAGAAGGATT
The DNA here is from genome assembly GCA_036346575.1 of Dendrocalamus sinicus. NCBI lineage: Eukaryota > Viridiplantae > Streptophyta > Magnoliopsida > Poales > Poaceae > Dendrocalamus > Dendrocalamus sinicus. The sequence continues at coordinate 17,225,190 of CM070659.1, read as the reverse complement.
GATTCTAGATGCAATTCCAGAGTTCTTTTAACTGCTATTATATTTGTGTCAAGCATACTTGTGGTGCTCGTGCCCTTGTTCATTTTTGCATTGACAGATTGCGGTTTGGGTATATGGGGAGATAAATATGGTTGCTGCCATTTTGACACCGCATTCCACTCATACAAATCTACTTAGCAGCAATAATGCATCTAATAATAGAAACAGTAACTTCATTGCAATGTTGTTTGTTCTACAAAAATCAATTTCACGCTACACAACGCCACCTGTTGGACCAAACAGTGCTGGAAAAAAACCCGACATAACTAACGAAGGTGATGCACAATACCGACATGGAAAGCTCACATATGAATGCAAGCTAGCATATTTAGTTCTAACATATACACCATAAATAAGATAATTAACACATGTTGGTCAGCCTCCTGGCATACTTCATGCTACCATCATTTGTTGCCTCCATGGTCACAGAATCTCGAGGTGCACCGTTTGATCTTCTTATCAAAACCATGTTTATCTGGAGCCTCTGTTTGAAGATTTGGGACATCGACGAGTTGAATACTAACAAGCTTTTGCATGTCTGATTCTATGAAAATCTTCTTCAGCTTATCTAAGCGGCAGACCTTTAGGAGACGCAGGCAATTGAACCCATCGGAACGGAGCACCAGCACATCCCCAACATATGATTCATTAAGCAATATGAGGTTAGCAAGAACTGGCAGCAAGGCAATCATGTCGATGAAACTTTGGTCCACACGTGTCGACTTGAGCACCAAATGAGTGAGGTTTAAGAGGTAGATTTGCTTGTCAGTACCAGATGGAGAAACATATGGGGAATCCGTGGATGTGGTGTGGCCTTGAGGTAGAACCAACTCCCCATCTAACTCTATATACTTGAGGTGTTCCAAGGAAGTGCTTGTGAAGTCCATTTGTATGACATCCCCCGATAGTGTTAAGCTCTCAAGGAAAGTGAGTTCGTTGAGAGCATCTTGCAGAGCTTGCTTGTGAGTGTCCTTTAGTCCTACGACATGCAAGAAACGGAGTCCGATCTAGGGGTGTAAACGGATCGGATTCGGTCGGATATTGCTTAAACCGTATCCTAATCCATATTTATTTTTCGGATTCGGAGTCGAATACGGTAAGACCGGATACGAATACGAATTCGGAATATTCGGAGTTTCGAATACGGTACCATCGGGACGGATATATAACGAATTCGGCTCGGAAACAGATAATATAGGCGGATAATACAGATGATTATAGTTCCAAAAGGTACAGTTTCACTAGTAAAAAGCTGCAGTCAACACTCAATACTAAATCAAAGGTGGATTCTTACCAACGATCGATGAATGAAACATGAGGATCCGAGAGATATATATCATATATTCATATGGCTGAACCTTTTTTAGCATATCTTCTTTTTTTTCTTGATGGAAATAGCTGCTTTAGCACATAATCCAGGTAGCAAAGTGACAGGGATCGAATTCGGTCGGATATTACTCATTCCATATCATATCCCATATTTTATTGGATTTGTTGAAATTTATTTGGATTTTTTTAGATTTTATTTGTAAGCCAAGAGCAAAAAAACTTATTTTAACTATTTTCTAAAAGTTAAAAATAGTTTATGTTATTTCCCTAAGTTCTCGTAGATTTATAGTATTTTTTGTGCATTTTCTGGAATTTTTTTGGTGTTATTTGCATTTATTGGATTTGTTGGAATTTATTTGGATTTGCTAATGGGCTGATGGGCTGAAAATGATGATTTGGCTGATGGGCGGATATCCAAAACTATATCCGGTATTATCCGATAAAATTCCGGATAGTATCCGTATCCGTCGGATAGTCCGCTCCCGAATCCGAATCCGTATCCGAAAACAACTATCCGAATCCGACTCCGAATCCGATAATTATCCGATATGACTATCCGAATTCGATCCGACTCGGATTCGGCGATCGGTCGGTCGGGAAATATCCGATCCGTTTTCACCCCTAGTCCGATCAACTTCCTCAGGATGGCACCAAACATATTGTCGGTATACTTGACGGTTACAGTCTCTAGCGTTTGCAAAAGCTTCAAATCGCCAGTCGACATAGGAAATTGCAGCTTATCGCCGAGCACATGGCGCAATGTCCTAATCTTCCAGAAGGGGTTGGGCAGCTTCCTAATTCCGGTTTCCCTTACATCAAGGGTCTGAAGGTTGATGAGGTTCCTGATGGATGAAGGAACCCTTTCCAAGGATCGGCACCTGATACCCAGGTACTGTAAGTGCACCATGTTCCCGATTCTCTTGGGCAACTCCTTGCCGATGTCAACGCCTTCCAGGTCAATGACACGGAGGAACGATCCTTGCAGCAACTTAGGCAGATTGAGCTTTGAGTGCTTTTCAGATGATTCTTCCATAGGGCCTGTGCACATGCATGGACAAAAGCAGCTCACATAAATTATTTGGAGAATTTCCATTCAAAACACAGTGGTTAAAAATGCTGAATTAACTAAAAAATGTACTACCATGTAATCACCCGACACTTCAATCACTATTCTTGGTCGCAAAAAAGAAAATCCTGCTATTATCATTCTACATTTCAGACTTAAAAAACCTAAGATTAATTATTTTAATAATTAATTCTATACCATGATAACAATTCAAATTAATTAGCAATTATCATGGACTAGAAAATCGCTGAATACAAACTTCCACTAAAATTTAAATATACATACGACTTTAGCTTATATCGTATGCCATTTTTACATATCTGTATATGTTGCAAATATTTGTTTCAAGTATAACCACCCATCGTTGATACCTAAGTTATTCTAGCATCTAGAAGCGTGGGTGGGGGAGGGGGGCTTTGATAATTGCTCACCCTGTGTGCATGCCATGCAAGACACAGCAGACTGCACGGGTTGCTCTTCTTGTGTGTAATCCTCTTTCAGATTACACAATAAGGACCGTAGTGTACTCAAACGGTTGGTTAACGCTGGCAATTTGTCATTGTAGTTCTGCAAGGAGAGGCGGCGTACGTTGGCTGGGGCACGGGCGTTGCTACCATAATGGACCTCCATAAAACAAGTATGCTGCGCTTCTGACCTCAAGAAGGCCTGGACAAGGTTGTGGATTGCGACTAATTCGACATCACCATGGGCACTCTTCTTGACCAGCTGTACAAGGCCTCGAGCAATAAGCTCTTTCAAGTAGTCTTGGCCGAGCTGTTCCACTTCATCTATCCCTTCCGTTGTGCTTAAAAACCCTTCAGCCATCCAGAGACGTACTAGCTGGTGGGCATTGATCACTGTGTTCTCTGGGAAGTCTGCAAAGTAGAGCAAGCATGACTTCAACTCATCAGAGAGATCATCGAAGCTTAGCGCCAGAATCGTTCTGAACCGATCAGCTTGTTCATTGGAGACACTAATGTATTTGAATGCTCGATCCCACTGGTCGTACTCCATGGTTTTTAGCAGCTTCGCTAAAAGAACTACTGCGAGAGGTACACCCCTCGTGACCTCCTTGACGTTTCGAAGAATATCAATCTGAGGTGCACTTGCACAGGGTGTGCCTTTCTCAATGCCCACCTTACTGTAAAATGTGCCTTTCTCAATGCCCACCTTACTGTAAAATAGCTCTTCACTTTTATTGTCGTCAAGACGATTAAGCTCAATGAAGTCATTTGTGCTGCCGTGCAAAGAACCGGTGGTTATCAGCACAATCTTGCTACCTCTTTCACCTTTTGGTAATTTTGGTCGAACCTTATTCCATTTGGTTGAGGTGATCGGGCTGTCTATTACCACCAGGTATCGCTCCCTCTGCAACATATCATCTACAGAAGCTCTGTACTCTATGTATGGCCTATGTTGTTCTACCTTCTCTCGCAAGTCGTATTTTGTGTCATAATACAGAGTGGAGCAATCAAGGATCAGCTTCTCATAGATTAGCTGCACGATGATTGAGTCACTGGCATCCTGCGGAAAGCTTATCCAGATAGACACTGCAAAATTATTTCTGATGGATGTATCTTCATAGGCATTCCCCACTAGAGCTGTTTTGCCGACACCACTCTCTTCCACGACACAAATCACATGTCCCGGAGGTGTGTTCTGGTCAAGAAGCTTTTTCTTCAGTAATTCTTGTTCACCCTCATGGCCTACCAATTTATACCGGTCCGATTCATCCCTGTATTTTCAAGGTCACCAAATTAGCATTAGAACCGTACATATATATCAATAAAAGCATGACAAACTTGTTATGGTCAACTCCACCAAGTCAAGTGCAAAAAACCACAGTGGAATCACGCAACACACAGTGCTGGTACCCACACACCCCAAGTAAAAAATCTTGTAGGGCCAGATCATACATGTATCTGTTACAGATAGGATAGATTGATTTATTTGTTTTCTTATATACCTTGGATTCCTTATGTATGGCATATTCCTTTGTATAATCCTTTGTACTCTTTATAGTATTGCCCTTTAGACCTTATGAATATGCGCACACTATTTGTAACATGGTATCAGAGCTAGAAAATTTAGGAGTCCTATTGAAGTGAGAGATGTGGAGTCTGGTGTCATATGGAAAGAGACACTAGAGTCTAGAATCCAAGAGGCACATAGAGGAGACGTCTGAGCTAGGCTGGCAGAACCTGCTGAGCTGTGAGAGAGCTGCTGAAGTAGAACCTGACAGAGTTGTTGAACAGAGTCACCTCGTTGAGAAACTGATGAGCTGGTCTGTCCTCCTATGAAGGAAGGGCCTTCCTGCCCTCTTCGGGTTGTCCACCCTTACGTGCCTTGTTCTGCTTTTTCCGTACCGCACAACTCTGGTAGTCATGCCTGAAGTTCTTGTAACAGTTGCACCGAACTTCGATTGGTGCGAAAACAAGTACCTAGGAAAGGATCGTAGTCGGAGCAGAAACCATCGGTGTGATCAAAGAAGGGGCAGCAAGCACAGTCGGAATGGACTATGCTGCTAACCCAAGGCGAAGCTCCTCAGACCTAAGCATCGAAAGGGCCTCAGTGACGGTCAATCGTAGAAAGCGACTCAGTAGTTGAGCCTTGACAGGCTCAAACTCTAGGTGAAGGCGACCGACAAAATTATAAAGGCGAAGACGATCATGATCCGCCTTCTGCACTTTATGACACTCCTAACAAAGTGGAGAGGCCAGATCGTCCAGCTGGCACCAGAGACTGGCCAAGGCACGGAAGAAGTCGTCGACGGAAGAGTCCCTCTGGCGAAGCGTCGCCAACTCACGCTGAAGAAAAAAATTGAGTATCAATGCTCCATTGGTATCTCTAATGCAAGTACTCTGTAGAACGCAAACCAACAATGTCAGGCTGGATGGAGTCATTGATGCTAACCACCAGGATGGCTCGAACATGGGCCTCATAAGCACACCAATGCTCAAAAGCATCGATGTCATAGTAAAAAGCCTCATTAGCAGTGTCAGCAGCAACCTCTTCTTCCTTCTTAGCGGCCTCATCTTCTGCAAGAGGTATAGAAGTGGACTACCAAGGGGGGAGGCTGAACCAGTGATGGTAGACAAGGTCGAGTATCAGTGATATGTCCTAAAGACGAAGACCATTGAGCATGATCTTCACGAGTGAATATCACAACCAGTAGTTTGTTCCATGGAGCTTTGTTTTCGAGAATGGGATCACAATTGATGGAATGGAAGCCATTGGTAGGTGGTGTTAGATGGCGCGGCGACCAAGGCAATGAAATCTAACAGGCGGTGTTGCATGGCATGACGGTTAGATCAATGTTTTTTCTTTTTTTCTTTTTTACCTACTAAAACGATCATATATGATTGGTTCAAAGGGTGCAGATGGCGGCGTTTCCCACGCGGGTGGCAATGGCTCTTGTGTGGGTGGTGGCCAAACGCCGGTGGCTCTGGCAGATGCGGAGTCCGAGGCGGAGCGTCGATTCAGCGGTGACGGAGGCAACTCTAGTGCAGATGGTAGCTGAGCGCCGATGGCTTGGCAGGGCATTGGTTGCTGGGAGACAAGCACCAGGTGGACGCCGGCGGAGTGGCGACTAGCAGTGGTGACAACAACGTTAGGAGCAACGGCCGGTGGTCAAAATAGCGGGAGATGTTGGGTGCGATGGAGACAACGATGGCCTGGGCGGTAGTGGTGGCAGCCTGGGCGGCGTCGATGGCTGCGAAAGAAGCAAGGTCAGAGCCCTAGCTCTGATACCATGTTACGATGAGACTTTTGCTCTTGTTACTCATATGACCACTGCACTACAGCGCAGAGATATAGTAACACCAACTTGTGTTACTATAGGTTAGAAAAAGTGTTACTAGCTCTCTTAGTAACACATTTTTTTTGTGTTCCAATTGGCCATGTTACTATAGACTGGTTTATTGTAACACATCTGCTTGTCTACAGGAACATTTGTCTAGTGTTACAATGATTTTTGCTGTAACACTTTGTTTTGCTCTAGTAACACTGGGCATTATAGTAGAACACATAGTTTGTAACACATTTATTTATTTATCGGAACATTTGCCTAGTGTTACAGGATTGTCTCTTTGTAACACTTTTTTACTTGTAGTAACACTTCTACATTATGGTAGAGCACAAGTATGGAACAAAGGAACACATGGTTTGTAACACTTTTCTATAGCTATTGTAACATATTCATATTATGAAATAAATATTTATTTCGCCAATACATATGGCACACGGATTATTATATAATCACACAAACATGAGACATTGCAAAATCACATAAACCACAAATTTCCATAATCATGGAAAGATCCACATATTGTAGGATGAATTCAAACATAGTGCTTGTTCAGATCAAATCATAGTTTATATACATAACGATATGGCTCTAGAAAGCAAATACACATAGTCCATACTAGAAAGAAAAATTCAAGAACTAGCTAGGATTCATAAAGTCCATCACTTCTTCTTGTACACATCGATGTAGGAATTCAACCATTAATCAATTCAACCTGCAAAGAAAATGTAAGTTATAACATTACAAATTAGGCCACATATGTTCATTGATTTAAAGTTAAGAAAGCTAGTTTGAACATACAAACATCGAAGGCCAAGCAATTGAGACTCCTTTGGCTTGAGCATCACCAATATTGTTGCACCTAGGCATGGGCCTCACTAATGGCTCATCTTTTGCTATAACATGATTGATACGCACTTTGTAGAATTGACTTCCTGTCTTAACTCCACCAACAGTGGCTTCTGGATCAGTGCTCAAGAGAGTTGCATAGGTCACATGAGCCTTATTAGGATATTTTGAAGTCATTAATAGCACCATAGACCCAGCCTACATTAATTTGACATAATCTCTTAGTGACCAATGACCTTTAGTTGTACATCATGATCATGCAATTAGAACAAGTAATATTATGTTCATCTACCTTCATTAGAGGAAGTTGTTTAGGTGTTTGACGTTTGTAGCATGTAGCCTTGTCATGAGCCACCTCCTAGTGTGCAATGGTTGTAGTCTCTCCAGACCCTCCATGCTGACCCTTACACATATATATAAAATGAAGTATGGAATAATAAGACAAATTCTACTATAATTATAGCAAAGTGTGGTTCATAGATACCTTTTGTTTCTTTGTTGTTCTACTTGTGGTGGACAAAAGTAGATTGTCATCATCACTAAATTCAGACTCACATGTTTCTTTATTCTAGTAAAGAGAAAAAAGACAGTAGCATGAGTTAATACAAAAAATCCTTTATGGATAAAATAAGTATTAAATTCACAATAAAGTGGCTTTACCAATTCATCCACGTGCTTAAGGAATCCATCATTCGGTTGGGTGCAAGACAGTGAACTCTCTAAAAATTTGAAACAATATTAAAGCCAAAAGACTAGATTACGTGAAAACATGGAAAATAGAGCAAATACCTTTCTTTTAAAATGCACCGCTTGATTCTGAGAATTGTTATGATCACTCCTAGCACAATTTCCCTGGAAATGATATAAAATTTGAGTAACACTTTTCAATATGGAGTTACAAATTAAAATGTAAATTGTTACCATTGTGTTGTCTTCTTCATTTCACGACTTATTTTGTTCTTCTCACTTAGGTTCTACAAGAAAAGTAAATTAATAGATAATGAACCATTATACATACTAGTAGTGTGCCCGTGCTAACGCTACGGTAAAATACAAAACAAGATAAAATTTGTAAACCACGAAGAGCTTTGATGACGCCATGTGGAACAAATTAATCGATGAAGTTCTGATTAATAAGAGGTGTACTGATCTTGTTTTAGACTTTTAGATGATGTAGACCATGACGAATAGATCTACGGCAGAGGTTTATCTCACAATACTTCAACACAAGCAAGTGGAACTATTGATCGATGCTACAAGTCTACATTGCACACACATTAAGCATAGAAGCTGTACTTACCATCTCAGCCTTTGGTACTTTAGACCAAGGTGAAAAGAAGTTCCTACACAAATAAATACATAAGATAAGTGGGAGGCGGATAGCATTAGATGACCTTACAATCACGAGATTACTTGCATCGTGCTTTAATTCATGGATTCTATGTCTAATTAACTTGGGTCATCATTAAAATCCAATATATTCAAAGCGTAGATCTTCATATTGCCCTGTTGGCTATACTAACACACCATCAAGTAATATGTGATCCCATCCCTTGATAGTTGACCAAAATAAGAAGTGTGAATTTATCCTTTTATGTAATCGCCACATGGAGTATTCTCATCTGCATTCCATGAGTTGAGAAAAAGATAATCCTTTGTAATTTGTAAAATAAAACATTGCTAGTTACCACTGATGGTCAGTTGTCTACTTCTTACTTTTGGAAGATATCATTTCAGATCGATGGCGGACTCGAAATAAAATATAGCTAGGGCAAACTCGTAAGCATGAAGCAAATAGTATTAACAAAAACAAAACAATCCATGATCAAACTACATTGCAATGACACTAATAAGAGTATATGATACAAAATGGAAGTAATAACTACAATTCGAATCCAAACATGTGTATATAACGGTAGGATATTAAACAATACCTCACTAATGAAGTTATAGATAAGCTATAAAAGAAACAACCATTTAATTATAAAAGATAGATGAATCGGTAATATCACACTTGTCATTACCTTCACTACGAGTTGTGCGCCTTCTCAAGATTTTCAAAACTTCCTATACAATTGAAGAAATTGAGCATTTGAGCTTATCCATTAAACATAACATCTACCATCCCCATGGAATGGATCGTCTTCTGTCTCATCTCCACGCTTGTACGCCGTCGTATGATGACTGTACTATCTCCGATCCTCACGACTGAATTTAGACGAGCTCGAGGCGTTGCACTTAGGTGCAGATCCGAACCATTGCGTCTAGGCTCCAACGAGTCGCGGCAACCTCGGCTCGCGGGGCACCACATCCTTCATCGGCGCTCACCTCTTGCGGTCGGGCATCAAGCGACTGATGGCGAAATAATCGGCCCCCTTTAAAGTGGCGGCTAAAGCGCAAGAAAAGAAACGCACTAAAGCGGAGCTCTCAAGCATCGACTTATTGACTTATTCCGGAAGGCGAGGTTATCATGCAGATGCAGATGAGCAAAGGAATTTGGTCATTGAAGAATGCAAATAATCTTAGGGTCTACATAACATAGAACCACAAAGTTGCGGAACAATTTCAATAAAGATGGCTCAACAGTGGACACTGGATCAAAATCAGAACATATTTCGGCAACTGCAGGAAGTAATGGACCAATCAAACAGTGAAGCAAATAATGTCCAAAACAACTCATGCAGATTCGACATGGAAGTATAGTGTGCAACTACACGCTTCGATAGAAGACTTGTGGTAGACTTCAAATATATAACTACAATAATGCATGGCTGTGATCAAAATATGATCATTATGAGATAATACGCCAAAAGGCTTGAGTATCTTCCACCAATATTGATGTTCTCGAAAGTAAATACACACCTCTTTACAAGATATCTTCCACAAAACCATGTATCGAACCCATATCCTCAAAGGCCATTGTCTCCATCTCAATACAAGTGTCGTGGTCTGACAGTGAAGGTGAGAGAAACAAGAATGCATCAAATTGAAGGCCATAATGAATAAACATGCAGAACAATTTCCTTTCTCCTAAGTCCTAGTATACTAAACAATAATTACTTTGTCGATGAACACATATCCATGGGGAAAATGTTGTTTATTACAAAATATGACATGGTAAAATGACAAAAAAACAACATAAGCATCACCAAGTATTCCTTGTGAAGAATCTTCAATACCAGCTTTCAACATCTCGTCCGGCGCCAGCGCCTAAATAATGGAGTCCTAAAAGAAATGGAATCGTCGAGATCATCACAACGCTAAGAAGCATCCTACAAAGAAAAGATCTATCACAATAGCAATAAATTCTTTGAAAGCAAACTTTTAAGAAATAAATCGACACTAAAGAAAGGGGCCGGAGGAGAAATCCTAGTAAGAGAACAGAAGAGCTCCACAATTATCGCCAAGATTGCAAGACCGGACGCAAAAATTCGTGTTCAATAAATTGGGGAAAAGACAAAATCTAATCAAGAAAATATAAAATCTCCACAGATTATCGCCAAGATCGGACCAAAAGAAGAAGGAATTCTTAATCCAAGCAGAGAATCAAATAGAAAACGAAGAGACCCCATCAAGCAAATAGAACAGACGCATCGCTACGGCGTTAATCCAATGGAGTGGCGGCGCGAGTGCGGCGAGGGTGACGATCCGCTACGGCGTCGAGAACGGCGGCCATGGCGGCGGCGGCCGGCGCCGCGCCACGCCATGCTCCGCCATCCGCCTCGGCATCTAGGCCTCTAGGGTTAGCGGCGCGCCTCTGGCGTGGGTGCTCGTCGCCGCGAAGGCCCGACGAAGACCGCGGAAAGCGCGAGGATGCGGCGGCGGTTATCTGATCGTCGGCACTAGAAGGAGAGGCGCGCGTAAGGTGGGGTGAGCGGAGAAGAAAAGCCAGGCTAACATGATGAGCCCTTGCCTCCGATGGTGAAGATAAAGGCGTGGCGGAGATGAACCGGAGGAAGGAGCGCGCCACGCCGACCTAAGAGCTTGATCCGTTGGAGAGAAATGAGGATTGAGGACGGCCTTGAGTTTTTACGCTAGATTAGATTATTGGATGACCGAGTCACCGAGAACTGCTACGAGGCGGCAAATGGATTCCTGGAAGGGAAAATTTGGTGGGAACTAATTTCAGTCAATTTTTAAGGAGGGAAACTAATGTTTCACGCCTCTTGATTCTAATTTCTGGTGTTTATATCTAAAAAATATACTACTAGATTTCATTATCTTTATTAATTTTCTAATTCTTCCTCAACTAAAAGAAATTTTGATGGACATCTGATACGGTCCTTATATTAAAAAATATATACTACTACATTTCTCTATCTAAAAGTTACTTTATGAGTAATGACTACGTATATTGGTTTTGTGATAATATTAATAATGTGTATCAAATTAGTCTATTTTATAGTAATGACTAATATTAATTTTAATATTAACATTAACACATAAATGAATTTTTATATAACTAATGACATCAATTTAATGTGGCCAATTATATTACTTTCTATTAATAAGACAAATATTAATGAAAAATAGTTTGTTGATACTTGACATTCAACTTAAAAGTAAACAATAACCAAGTATGTTCAACTTATTTTAAAATGAGTATTCGGGACCGTAATAAATTCAAATGAAAAAGTAAATCACTACAAAGTTGCATAATTTTTCGAGATGTACAACTTTTGTTTTAGTCATTTCTCCATCCAAGGTTGTTTGAAAAATTCGAATTTCAAATGAGAGGAAATTCACGTGTGTTTTGAAATGTGCGCGTGAATACATCAAACATGATGAAAATTTTCAATAATTTGAAAACACTATTCCATTAGTGTTAGTCTATCACAAAACAAAATTTAAATTATGTAGTGTAATTTATGTTTAAGTAGACTTTTATTCTCAAATTCGTATCATTGCACTACATACGAAAATGATTGCTTGTCTCGAATTTATTGAGCGACTGGTGATGCAGGGGCAAGTCCCTTCAAAACGCAGACGTTTCATAATTCCATATAGGATCTAGGAGCCTAAAATGATAATTGTGGACTTAACAAGTCCATTTGTCATTTATGTAATTATGTTTAAGTAGACTTGACAAGTACAATTGTTATATGTTTAAGTGGACTTAACAAATTTAAGTGTCACATAAGTCTAAATGAACTTACCACATGAACACTTAACAAGACATGCACGTTTAAGTGTGACAATTAAGTGGTTACATGAGCTTAACAAGCTTAGGTGCCCTATGTCGATTTTGAATACTTCTTTTGGGATATGCATATACCTTAGGGATGAATTCACACCGAATACGCATGAAATCGATCCGAATATTTCTTTTGTTTTAATAGAACATAGTCATTATAAAAATAGGGATTAAGAATAAAGAAATCGATAAGTCGATGTATTCTCATTTTTCCAAGATATATTCTCATTTGTATACCCTCCTATGTCCGTTTGAGACCCAATTTTAAATCGAGCTTAACAAGTCAATCCAAAATTAAATTTCAGATATCTACTCAAAACATATACAAATGATTTCATTAATATATAAATAAAGTATTTATTAGGATTATTTAAACATAACCTGTACAAATCATTAATAACATTAAAACTAATATAATGTCATTAGCGATAGATATAATCTTAAGTAGTTAAAATAAAGCTTATCATTTTAATATTAAAACTAACATGATTTTTATCAATTTCCATTAATTTTAGTATAGTTGTAGTTTATTATTAAAAAGAGACTAGATTAGGTAAATAAGACAAGACTCAAAAATATCCCCACACCGTCGCGCCGCTAAGCCCAGATTCGCGACCGCGAAGTCGCTACCGCGCCGTCGCTCGTCCCCGCAGCCCCACTGCTACCTCCGTCGCTGCCGCCGCCTCGCATGCGACGCGATCGAACGCAGTGCGGCTGCGCGCGCGCTCTCGCTCTCTGCACTCCTGCGGCGAGCGCTCCTCTGCTGACGGTGGGGCGAAGCGCTCCTCTCGCTACTCTGCTCCTCGCGAAGCGCTCCTCTGCACTCTGCGATCCACCGCCAGTGAGCAGAAGCTCTCGCGCGCCGCATGCCGGCATCGTCACTGTGGAAATAAATAAATATGTTTAAATACTAGAAAGTTAAAATTTAAAATTCAAATATGAAAAGATGATCCATAAAAGGATAATCAGAGAATTGGGTTTAAATATAAAAATCTCATTTCTAAAATTTATGGCAAGAAATGGAAAGGAGGCAAAGATTAAAATACCAATGTATATAGAAATATATATACATATATAAATATATAAATATGCATAATAAAATGTGGCACTTATAATCTAATGTCAAAACTGTATGCAAAAATAAAACCATGAAAATAAAAGGGAAAAGAAAGAAATAAAAAGAAGAAAAAAAACTAGAGCCAGGCCGGCCATTACCCCGGCCCAGCCCCATCTCCCGCGCCTCTCTCGGCGAATGGGCGGGTGGCGCGGTTGTCTTCTTCCCTCTCGTCTTTTCCTCCGCTCGCTCGCTCGCTCTCCACCGCCCGACTCGGTCAAAAGCGGGAGACACGGTGCGGGACTCACCAGCGGCGGCGTGGGAGACGACCACGAGTCCGCTCGCGACGCGCCGCCGCCGCTTGTCGCCGCTCCGCGACGCCCGCGCGCTGCCGCCGCTGCCGCCGCGCCATTGTCACCGCCACCCGACCGCACCGCCTATTCCCGACGTGCGCGCACAACGCCGTGCGTGGCTAGCCGCGCCATGCCGCCTATAAAGCCCGGGCGACCACCCAATCGCTTCGCCGCACTCCCCTTCCACTCTTCCCGAGCGCAATTGGCCTCCCATCCCCTCTCCTCGCCGGAGCCCCTTCTTTTCCCCAAGTCCGGCCACCGGGTCAATCCCCCAAACCGCACCGCCATTTCTCAATTCCCTGCGTCTACACCCTCCCCAGGACGTCTTGAGGTCAACCGCACCCACCACCGGACTCCCCGCCGCCTCACCGTCGCCGGCGTCGAGCTCTTCCTCAAGCCGCCGCCGACGCCGCCGACCCTCTCCGCGACCCTCGGCCACCGGCGGCTTCTCCAACACCTTCCACGTGCGGGTTCCGTTTGCCCTCACCGGCACCTCCCGGCCGCCCCTCGCCGGCGAACCCGCCGACCCGCCGCGCCTCGAGTTCCTCCGCCTCAGCCCTCCCACGCCTTACTCAATAGCAAAGCTCCGCCGCTTGGGTCGGGAAGACCGAGAGCCGAGTGGCTAGCGCGCTGCGTTTCCACCCAGCGCACGCGTTCGAATCTTCTCGCCGCAATACCCAGAGATTTTTCCACTCTTTTGCTAAATAATGACGGGGATTAGGAGCTAATTAAGGAGAGGAAATCACTGTTTAGCCAGTAGTTAATGAGAATTTATACAGATGTAATCACTGTTCATATCAGAGGATTAGACAATGCTAAATAAATGCTTAATGACTGCCATAAATACTAACACCTGTTAATCATCTAATAACACCACTGACATGTGGGCCATAACCCGAAAATGATAAAATAACCCTGGGCTCACCTGTCATAGAAACAGCACAAGTACTGATAAAATAAAGATAATGAATTAAGAATGCTCTACATGTCAGAAATTTAGTAATTTTTTTAAAATTAACAGAACTGAAATTTTTAAATGGGTATAACTTATTCATTTTAACTCCAAATTGAGTGAGACAAATTTCTAAATTCATATAAATTCAAGATCTATACAATGGAACTGAAATCATGATTTTTAGAGTTCATTTGAGTTTTTGGTGTTACTTGGTTGATTTGTTGTTCTTTCTTTTTTATCCAAATTTTCGCACATGCTAAAATAGCTTACGAGACTCAAGAGGAAGAGGCCGAGGCAGCCACTCTAGAAGCTCAAGAAAACCAAGACCCAGACCACTGTGACCAAGGCGAGTCAATACTTTGATCATGTTGATCCTATGTTTTCTGCAAATTACTTTGTTTTAAATTATCAAATTGCATGCTGTTAATTTATATGCAAATACATGCTTAATTTAATATTCTAGTTATGTGCCCATTGTTTACCTTGAATAATATTACCCCCTCCTTTGGAATATTTGAATGTGTGAACCTTGTCTCTCTAGCAAAAATATAATAGTAACATTTCGAAAATAAGTCCTTAAATATATGCCATGCTTAGCATTGATTAGGAACCCGGGGCAAGAAATTGTCCCAAGAAATTGTCCCACGCTAAAATCAGTACGTAACATGCAAAAGAACAGAAGGAACGTGCAAATGAACAGAAGGGTAAAAGCGTCAGTTCATGCGCCAAATACATGGAGGAATACTACAAGAGGGATAAAATACACATAATGGCAAGAAAATCAAGTGTCCAACGTTTTGAGGCCTATTTATTACGAAGTCGACGATTGGAGTTTCAAAGCGCAGCGCGATGATTGCAATCCCAAATATGCAATTTTCTCGCGCCGGGGGAAAGCGAGCAACCGGGAGCATGATTCGAGGACGTCCGGGTCCACCGCACATAGACGCGTGCGCGCGAGCGTGCGGGCGCGGGGAAGTGAGCGAGCGAAGCAAACAGCCCGGGGGACAATTGCTCTATGAATCTTTGTAACAATTGGACTGTAACATTATTTTGTGTTACTACAGGGCATATATTTGTAGCGCATTTTATATGTTCCATTTATGTGTTACAACATAGTACACTTTTGTAACATTTTGCTTGTAACACTAATTTTGTGTTACTATAATTATTGTCAGTAACACATTTTTATAAAAAAAGTGTTTTGTGTTACAAGCGAAGTCTGTAACACACTATTTTGTGTTACTATGAAATTTCATTGGAACACATTGGTGAATGTGTTACAAGAAAGTGATACAATATCCTTGTTTTGTAGTAGTTTTGTGTTCGCACTTTTGTTACGGTTGTTTCTATTCGTCGGTGGTCTATTTCTCAGCTGGATGTTGAGAATGTCTTTCTTAATGGTTTTTTGCATGAGGAGGTTTACATGCAGGCATCACCTGGGTATTCTGTTTTAGATGGACATGTCTGTTGTCTTCGTCGAGTTGCTTATGGCCTCAAATAGGCTCCTCATGCCTAGTTTGTGCGTTTTACCTCAGTGATTACCGCTGTCGATTTCACTGTCAGTGACCATGATCCTGCTCTTTTTGTTCATGTCTCACCTCGGGGTAGGACACTGCTCCTTCTATATGTGGATGATACGATCATCATTGGTGACGATTCCTCATTCATCACACATGTGAATAAGCATCTCAGTGAGCAGTTTCTGATAACTGATTTTGGTTTACTTACATACTTCCTTGGGATTGAGGTTTCTTCCACGCCTGAGGGCTGCTACCTCTCTCAGCAAAAGTATGTTTAGGATCTACTCCATTGGTCTGGTCTAACTGATACTCGCACTGCTGAGACTTCCATGGAGCTCTCCTCAGCTCCGTGCTACTGATGGTGATCTTCTTGAGGACCCTACTCGATATCGCCATCTTGTTGGGAGTTTGGTATATCTTGTGAGCCTTGTCCTGATATTGCTCATGTTGTTCATATCTTGAGCCAGCTCATGGCTCATCATACTTATCTTCACTACAGTCACCTTCTTCTTGTTCTTTGCTACTTGTGTGGGACAATATCTCGTTGTTTGTTTTTCCCTATCTCCACCTCACTACAGCTTCAGGTGTATTCTAATGCAACCTGGGTTAGTGATCCTTTTGATCATCATTCTCTTTTTGTTTACTATGTTTTTCTCGTTTCCTCCTTGATTGTCTGGAAGACAAAAAAGCAGACTGTAGTTTTTCGTTTGCGTGCAGAAATTAAGTTGAGAGCTATGGCAGTAGTGCAACATAGATTACTTAGTTAAGGTGGCTACTTGCAGACTTTGGAGTACATGTGAGGGGACCTACGACCCTTATGTCTAACAGTACATGTACTATCAGTATTGCTTGTGACCCAGTGAAGCATGAGCTAACCAAACACATTGGTGTGGATGTTTTATATACTTGTTCATAGGTGCAGGAGGGAGTACTCACTCTATAGTTTGTATACTCAGAGTTACAACTTGATGACTTCTTCACAAAGCTGCAGACAAGGACACAATATTTGTATTTTCTCTCCAAACTCAGTGTATGTGATCCACCATGAGTTTGGGGGGTGTTATGGATAGGATAGATTGATTTATTTATTTCCTTATATGCCTTGGAATCATTATGGCATATTCATTTGTATATCCTCTTGTACTCCCTATATATATTGCCCTTTGGGCCGCATGAATACACACACAATATTCGTAACAATATCTAGTAAGGCCCTTTTTACAACAAGACATGTGCCCAACAAATTGGAAAGGACTCCTCACACTAATTCAGGGCTTAAATTGGGTGCCTCCACTTAAGACATGACAAGTCATTCTCCTCTGCAATACCTGCACCTCAGCTCCTCTAGCTGGCCTCTACCCCTCTCTTGGGCCATGGCATCATCTTTAACCCTACATCACACTTGTACGGAGATGAACCACATCTATGTTGAAAATTAAGTGGTTTTAGCCAAATTTTCAGATTAATTCCAGATTTAAGTAATAACGGTAAAGCATATGTATAGTAGACAAGAAATGACATGAAGACTAAACAAATATCTCTCAACATAGATATAGCATTCATGTCATTTGAATAGAACCAGGACAGTATGCCGAACTAAACTAGAAAGTGAGCAGTTGAAATTTGTGAAGGGCACATATTAATTATGTGAATTTGCTCTCAGGTGAGGAGTTTCTCAAGTTCTAAATACTTGGCCTTCTCAACTGTAGTCAATAAATCAACAATCTAAGTGACAATCCTTGTATATTCTACTAGTCTGTCAATCTAAACATTATCTCAGAGTAGGGACAGAACCAACTTCATGTTCTAATCAAAGCATATATCATAGGTGAACTACTGTAGTATTAGTTAGTTATCGGCAATATTCAGAACAAGTACAAATATGTGCAAAGGCTGAATCAACAGACTTCAGGCTATGACCAGAACAGAACAACAGAGAATTGGCACTAACTCGAAGTACAATCAACAAATCAAACTAGTAGAATATCTATAAACCGTCACTGAGATCTCAAATATGACTAGCTTCCTCATCGAGCAATTTCAAAAGCCCACAATCTATCATGCGATAGTCCTTCCACTGCTAGCAATCAATCACATATTTCAGAGATAATAAACAAATGTACTAGCATGGCTAACTAATGCACAATAGAGTTAAAGGATGTAAAGTAAAGCTCACAGTGCGATGGCAATCCAAGCCACCGAGAAGACCGACTGAGCAAGGCTCGTCTCAAGGATGATGTCCCAGAAAACCAATTACTGGCGTATGCCAGAATATCGCCGGAGAGGTTAACAGAGATACAGTGCCAAACTTCATAAATTAGTACTCACCAAAACATGAAGCTAAGATGCAAGTTGATGCCACACAAAACCAACACAATCCCCAATAGGATGAAGCAACCGAGAGTTTCTGACCACGGCTGCTTACAACTGCGGCATATCATGACCATGACAGATCACGACTATGGCAGATCACGACCACGGCTGATCATGACCACGGCTGATCATGACCATGGCTAATCACGACCATGACTGAACGCAGCAGCAACCAAGGCCGACTACACCACAGAGAAGCAGCAGAGCCTAGCCGTCGTGGAAATCATAGAGACTTTAGTAAGTTCACCAGAGCAAACCGCACATGAGACCAAGGGAAAACCACCACCACTTGCTCTCAGATCTAGGTATGCGCTCTTGATTGCTCTCTCCAGAAAACTTTCCCATGGCTCAATTTAAAGAGAAATGGGGGGAGACCCAAAATCAGAGGAGAGGGAAATGGCGTCGCCACAGCCGCCGGACCAAGTCCAGTGCGAGAAGAGGTGAGATCGATCTGATCCCCTTCTCTCGGTTGTTCGGTCAACCGACCACATCCCCCTCCCTCATATCTCTTACTGATGGGCCCTACACCAGGACTTCTTTTCCTCTTTCTTTAATTCGGAAATGAGGGAAATTCCCATATTGTCCAAGAATCCCCACCAATTTTCCTCAATTTGTGACATCTCAAATAGGATTGAAGTAGCTTTGTTTGATATACAGTCATTTGACAAGGGTACCTTATGGATTTGAACCCAATGCCTAGCAACAAAAGCTATGACTGCACAGACAAAGGAGGACTGCGCCTTGATCCAGTGTCTTGGTGTGAGCGCTTTCACTTATGCTGCACTCTATACAAGGCAGGTATACTGCACCTCTCGGGTTGGAACATTACGGTCATATTCCCATATCTTTTCATAAGTATTTAAGAGAGTATACCCAGACTTTCTTTTGATCGTGACCCCACGACCATGCTCACTTAGGTGAATTCTCTAGGGAACTCTGTAGGATAGTTTCCATTGCCATATAAAACATCAAATTCATTAAGAGTTATTGCTCAACCTACCATATAGTTTAGAGTACTGCAGCTCATGGGGCCCTAAGTTGTACTCTCAGTCTTTCATAATTTGTTTTTCTAGAGCCTAGTTCACGGGATCTCTACTCTTCTAGGTTAGGTTACCACTGTTCATGACCATTAAACAGGTATGAGCCCCATTCCATTTGATGCTGCCAGAATGACCTTGCGTGCCATTCCTTTAATGAAAGGATCTGCTAGATTCCTTTCGGACTGGATGTATTCCGCAGTGATTACACCAGCCTCTCTGGCATGCTGAACTGACTTAAGTTACCTCTTTTTATGTTTTGAGGACTTCATGTTGTCTTTCCTACTCTTAACCTTAACCAGAATGATTTAGTTATCACATTAGGTTAAGACAGTTGGTATTAGCTTTTCCAATATCGGTAGATTGGAAAGAAGCACTTTGTGATATTCCATTTCTATTACTGCTGAGTCAAGTGCTACTAGCTCAGCCTCTATGGTAGATCATGTAAGGATCGTGTAAGGCTAGTATAATGTATCCTCAAATTCGTGGTTCATTTTAGATATCTAAGTACCATTTCTAGTACTATCCAATGATCATCTCCAGTGTTTTTATGTAGCTTAGAATTTGGATCATAGGGCTTGGCTATAGGCTTAGCATCCAGTGCTAGCAAACAATCACAAATTTCAGAGATAATGAACAAATGTACTAGCACGGCTAACTAATGCACATAGAGTTAAATGATGTAAAGTAAAACTCATAGTGCGATGCCAATCCAAGCCACCGAGAAGACTGACTGGGCAAGGCTCGTCTTAAGGACGATGTCCCAGAAAACCAATCACTGGCGTATGCTAGGATATCGCCGGAGAGGTTAACGGAGATATAATGCCCAACTTCAAAGATCAATACTCACCAAAACGTGAAGCCAAGATGCAAGTTGATGCGATACAAAACCAACACAATCCCTAATTGGATGAAGCAACCGAGAGTTTGTGACCACGGCCGCTTACGATTGCGGCATATCAGGACCACGACAGATCACGACCATGGCTGATCATGACCACGACAAATCACAACCATGGTAGATCACAACCACGACTGAGGCAGTAGCAACCAAGGCCAACTACACCACATAGAATCAATAGAGCCTCGTCGGTGTGGAAATCACTGAGACCCCAGTGAGTTCATTGGAGCAAACCGCATAGGAGACCATGGGAAAACCACCACCACTTGCTCTCAGATCTGGGTATGCGCTCTTGATTGGTCTCTCCAGAAAACTTTCCCATGGCTCAATTTAAAGAGAAATGGGGGAATGATTGCTCTCTCCAGAAAACTTTCCCATGGCTCAATTTAAAGAGAAATGGGGGAGATCCAAAATCAGAGGAGAGGGAAACGGCGTTGCCACAGCCATCGGACCAAGTCCAGCGCGAGAAGAGGTGAGATCGATCTGATCCCCTTCTCTCGGCTGTTCGGTCAACCGACCACATCCCCCTCCCTCATATCTCTTACTGGTGGCCCCACACCAGGATTTCTTTTCCTCTTTCTTTAATTCGGAAATGAGAGAAATTCCCATATTGCCCAACACTATCGCCACCCACCATGGTTTCTGTCGTGACAGTGCCATATGTACTTTTGCAATCTTTCTTGTTGATGTGTGCTCTGATCTTGAATTCTAATTCGATCATACAATTTTAGTTTTACCATATATACTATTGCAAAAGATTGCAATGTATGCTACTTTGTTGAAGCTCATCCAATTCAACAAAATCTAAAAACAGGGAACATATGTCAATCAAGCCCAATGATAGCAACTTATATACTATAACTTTGGTTAGGAGACGAACGTTCCAAAACTCTCACGCAATGGACTTGTTATAATCCTGTGCATCATTAAAATTTCATAATGATATATAAGAATAAGAGACAGTTCGGGTTCAGGACATACATTTTTGGGTGTATTTTTGTCCTACTTATATTTGTTATACGTCCCATATACAACTTTCCTATAAATTTCATACGTATATATCCTAACATGTTCTATATTTATGATTTTTCATGATTTTTGGGGGGCAATAATGTATCCTAAATAGAATGCGGATTTCTCCTACCACGTACGCTGACCACGTCTAAACACCCTATTCCTACTTTTAACTGATGTTTCAAACCGATAAAGACAAAGTCTTGTCCTTACACATCATTTGTCTTCCTGGTTCTCGTGTTTTTCATTGTTGATCCGACAGACCCAAACTAGATTTATACTAAAAGAATCCAAATAAGACGAAGCCAGTGGAAGAGACTTCTAAAGCTTATAGGCTAAATACTCTAGTAAATTCCTTTAAAATATACACTTGTATTAGGTTGACTTATTTGGAAAAGCTAAACCTTGGTCAAATGGACCATATCTCCGTGCTGAGTGCAGAGATGATCCTGTTGGTTCAAGAAGAATATACATGCTAAGGTGCCTTTTGGCCGGTCTCGGCTTTTCTCTTTGGCTTCAAAGTCAGGCTCTAAGAGAAGCTACAAATTTAGGCTCCAAATCCGTAGTTTCTTTTGGGCTCTGCTTCAAATTTTTAGTTCATTTTTGGGCTTTGAAGCACAGGCATTTGACCCAAAAAACGGCTTCGAAGTCTAAAAAACTGAAGCCGAGCCTGGGCCTAAGTTGCTAACGACATGCATGTACACAAGTTAATTAATTGACTTTGGATGAAGCCTTCAAAAAGGAAAATTGACATTTTTTAGAAGGCAGAAAAAATTTGGCCAGTGCAGTCAAGGCTAACAATCCACAAGAATCTAATGTATCAAACTCCATAATGTGAAGTTAATTAGTAGCCAAGAACCACCTTTTTGTGGGGTGATGGAACTATTAGGGTTTAAATTATGATATCTATCTTTACACATAAATAAAAGTGTTTTTACTAGAAAATTTATAGGGTTGTGAATTTATCTCCGGCCTTCGTTTTTCTAGACGTGTGCTAAGAGAACGTGCTCACATGCATGCATGTGTGGTGGTGTAATACGCCTTGTAATCTCAAATAAAAAAACTAGTAGCCTATATTTTGATAGATAGTCTTGTAGTAGATAGTTCACCCTAAGTTATTCTTTTTATTGTAGTAGATAGTTCACCCTAAGTTATTCTGGTTTAAATTATGATATCTACCTTTACACATAAATAAAAGTGTTTTTACTAGAAAATTTATAGGGTCGTGAATTTATCTTCGGCCTTTGTTTTTCTAGACGTGTGCTAAGAGAACATGCTGACATGCATGCATGTGTGGTGGTGTAATACGCCTTGTAATTTCAAATAAAAAACTAGTAGCCTATATTTTGATAGATAGTCTTGTAGTAGATAGTTCACCCTAAGTTATTCTTTTTATTGTAGTAGATAGTTCACCCTAAGTTATTCTTTTTATACGTGGCTTTAACTTTTGACTATTGATTAGAGAACTTTTGACTTGGGAGTATTCAAAGTTTTACTCGGTACACTATATATATTTTGACAGAGTTAGTCTTGTTTAATAAGTTTGGTTTATTTTAGAGAGTTTGTTTCGTATTTACGAAGTATTTATTATGGATATTAGAGTTGGTTTGTTATCCCTTCTAGATACATAGAGTTTATGTCAAATATAAACAGTGTTTGTTCTGTATAAAATAGTATCTGTGTAATCAGTTTCAGGTAAAAGAGAAAAAATAAAGAAAAGCGAAAATGGTTTGTGCTCTCGGGAAAAACGATCTGCTCTCGGCTATTCGTTTCTCCGGCAGCACGCGCATCATGTGAAAGGCAAAACAGGGAGCAGAACTGCTACATGGTGCTGTCTTTTGCGTGTGATCCAGGCAAGGCATCTATACGCATCGCATCAGTTGGAAACTACAGGAAGCAAGAGGTGTTCGTTTGGGCTGCTGTGCATCACGTCAAGGTGCATAGTTGCTGCTCCTTTTGTGTGGAGGTATCATCACGAAGTCAACAGACAGCAGAGGGCCGGGCGCCTCGTGTACACACGACCAGACGGGTCTTGTCGGCGGGTCACGTCGAACGGTGAGAGGACGGGACCAGCGGGTCCCGCTGGAGAAAAGAGGCGAAGGACGCCGAGCGATGACCGGAATAAAAGCCGTATTTATAGTGTTATTTATTAGATTGACACGTGGCAGCCTGCTTTTGGATAACCAAACGCAAGAACCTTGGATCGACACGTGTTGATCACTGGACGGTATTAACTTGAGGCCGGCACGTGCCCGGTCACCGAACGTAATTTTGTAATTGTGGTTAAAAGGTGCTATTTTTGCAAATAAGATATTAAAGCCGCGTTCGGTTGGGTTAAAAAGTTATAGCTTATGACTAAAATTACACTGTAACGGTTAAAATTTCATAGTAGTTGAAGATGGCTTATTTGACGTAATTAATTTAAAAAAAAGTTAAAAATAGAAAAATATGCTAACTCACTACGGACAACGCAAACGAATACGGAAAAAAATTGGAAAAAAACTCAAAAATAAGACAAAAATTCAGAAAAAAACGAAATTTATGAATAGTGAAAAATAAATCAGAAGCTGAAGCCGAAACAAGCGGGACCTAAATATAGCTATTTTCGCTAATAACTCGTGTGCTCTGCCTGATCCGAGAGCAAAAAATCAGAGAGAAAAAAATTGCAACATATTTTTCTACATGGCGTAAAAATAATCTTTGTATTTTTTTATAAAAAATAGGCTAAAAGGTCTAGTATTCTCTGTAAGAAAGGGAGTAGCATCCTGGATTCCTGGTTCGAGCTCGGGTGAGCAGGGTGCTCGACGGCAGCTCCTGCCAACTGATCAAGATGCAAAATTAACACTGCGATATCACAAACTATATTCTAATTCAGCTTATACACGGTGGGATAAAAATTCAAAGCTAATCCAAAGGCTAAAACAAAAAATTAATTTCGAGTTAACAAAAAAATTCGGACTACTTACAAATAGCAAAGCCGTAGTACAAACTAGAGCGCTCACTCTCCGCGGGACACATCGATCCCTAATGCAATAGAATAAATCTGGGACAAATTGTTAACGTACCAATCATGTAATGCTACTGGGATGATGCCAACAGCTGGGGACGCCCTCCACGGCTTGAGCGGCTCCCCAGCCGCGCCATCGATCTTGTACTTCTCGCTGTTCCTGATGATCTCCTCGAGGCGCGCGTTCATGGCCGCGATCTTGCGGGAGAGGCTGTGCCGGAGCCGGAACTGCGTGTTGAGGCCGGTGACACACCCGGCGACGGCGCGCGCCAATCTGTACTTGCCAAACCTGGACAGGTCGACCCGCAGGTAGAACTGGTCGATGGCGTCCTCGGCCTGGTAAGCAACCTCGCGGGTCTACAGGCGAGCACGCGGATGAGCTCGCTGCCGTCGTGGCGGCTGCGCAGGTGGGTCTCGTGGGTAAAGGCGTGCAACCACATGAGCCTGTCACGAAGGCTATGGATGTCGTTGCTCACGCCGGCCAACGCCTTCGCCTCGCTCAGCACCACCTCTTGCAGCTTGCTCAGCAGCGGCTCAACAATGGCCTCTGCCATTGTTAATGTTAATAACCTCTCTCCCTCTGTCTCTTTCTGTCTCTCTCGTAGCTAGTTCTTGGTAATTATGTCAACAAACCAAGGTTACAGGAAACGAGGAGACGCGTGCTTGCAAGGCTCTGGCATGATAATAGACGAAGTACTGCTTCCGGAGTAGCCAGTACTACTACTTGGTAGTTCAGCTTTGTTTATGGTTGTAGCCTCCTTATAGGTGCCGGCCGTCAAGCACCGGAATACCGGACCATACAACAAAAATGTCCACTTTTGCCCCTTATGAATGATTTAACATGCCTTCGTTGACTTATACGGGCACTCATAATATATCCTACATCAATAATGTTTATAACATTAATTAGTCTGTTAAATAAAATTGATGTATTGAAGAATTTACCCAGAGCCTAGACGAGTGATGAATTTCTAACATCGAGATCACGCACACGAACATGAGTAAACATTGATTAATTTCTTTTCTTTAGGACACGATGCGATGCGTCTGCGTTCTTTTGTTCTTTCTTATATAGAGAAGCAATATACAAGATTTTGAAATCAACGTGGCATACTACGCTGAGAATCCGACATGGAAACATCCTGATTTTCCTTTTACGACCACTCTGAATCCTAAATAGACTCTAACTCCTGACCCCTTACGACTACAACTGTTATAATGTTCTTACGACTTATGACCGTTAAATACCTTTACGACTTATGACCGCTATAGTCCCTTTACGACTTATGACCGCTACAGTACTCAAACGTGGTCATAGACTGCAGTGGTCGTAGACTGCCATGGTCGTAGATTCGACCAGACCTAAAGACAACTAGATTAACTCTATCAATCTCTTCCTTAAGCTTGTTGTCTTCCGTCGATGTTCTGCATACCGATTTTCTCCCTCATCTCCATGAACTTTATTCTTTCGAGCGATTTAGTCAGGATGTCTGTGAGTTGGTCTTCTGTACAAATATGCTGCAGTTCTATCATCCCTGATTCTACAAATTCTCTTATGTAATGGAACCGAGTGTCGATGTGTTTGCTTCTCTCATAGTAGACTGGGTTCTTGCATAACGCTATTGCAGACTGATTGTCAATCTTCAAAGTTACCTTCTTAACCTTTGTTTTTAACATGTCAGCCAACAATCGTCCCAGCCATACCCCTTGACATGCTGCTGCACAAGTTGCAATGTACTCTGCTTCACACGAGGATAAAGCGACCACCTTCTACTTCTGTGAACACTAATTGATTGGGTTCGACCCAAAGAAAAATACCATGCCTGAAGTACTTTTCTGATCGTCCGTATCACCGGCAAGCTCACTGTCTGAGTAACCGATTAGCCCCAAACCTTCTTCCTTCTTCTCATAGACACACCCGTAACTCAATGTTCCTTTCACGTACCTTAATATGCGCTTTACAGCAACCATATGTTCTGTTGTCGGGTACTCCATGTACCTGCTCACTATCCCAACTGAGAACGTCAAATCCGATCATGTGTGTAGCAAGTATCTCAAACTTTTGATTATGCTTCTATACAGAGTCTTGTCTATGGGAGGATTTGTGTTGTTCTTGCTCATCTTCAAGTGGGGTTCCATCGGAATTTGTGTTGGATTGCAATTCTTCATACCATATTTTTCCAACACCTTTGTTGCATATGCGGACTGGTTGAGAGCAAGGTTCTGGGATTCAAAAGGCTAAAAATTTCAGTGGCCACCGAATTTGACGAAATTCAGAAATTTCGGACCGGTTTTCAGCTACGTTGACCAGTCAAACATTTCGTATTTAACCGAATTTTGACAAATTTAGCCCGAAATTTTGATAAAAACAGAACAGCAGAGAACAGGAGGAGGAAAAATGAAACCCTAGGGTTTTCAGAGTTGTGCTTGTGTTTTTATAGCTGTAGAAGGCATTCGTGGGCTGGTTTAGACCTCGAGCTGGGCTGAAAATTCAAATTGGGCCGAAATAATTTGTTCGGTTCAATTCTTTCTTGGGCCTGTCTGAAATGGACGAATCCCATCGAATTTCAGCCCTTTCGGGTCGAATCCCAGAACCCTGGCTGAGAGTAATCATCCCGGAGCTTTGACGTACTTTAACACCCAAGTAGTAGTTCATGCTAAATAATTTCTTCATACATCTTTTAAAGCAATTGATCTCCTTGATACTCTCTCCAGTGATGATTAAATCATCCACATAAACTCCAACCAACAAACTCCTTTTTCTTTGGCTTTGTTTGTACACTGCATGCTCTAAGGGGCATCTTTCAAAACCGAGTATCACTAGAGACTTATCTAGCTTTGAACTCCAAGCTCTTGGGGCTTGACGCAGACTATATAAAGCTCTGTGCAATCTTAACACAAGGTGTTCTTCTCCTTTCTTCCCAAATTTTGGAGGTTACACAACATAGACTTCTTCCAGATTGCCGTTGAGGAAGGCTGACTTCACATCCATATGATGAACCCCCATCCTTCATGTGCCACAATCACAATAAGAAGTCACATCGTCTCTAGTCTTGCAATAGGGGCAAAGACTTTATTAAAATCAGTGCCTTGTCATTGAATGTACCCCTTTACAACTAACCTCGCCTTGTGCTTTATGATCACGCCTTAGGTGTCCTTCTTCACCTTATACACCCACTTCGATCCAATCGACTTATGACTAACTGGCAATGGAATAAGCTACCATGTTCCATTTTCTTGGATATAGGACATCTCCTCCTCCATAGCTCGCCTTGGCTTCTTCAAAGTTCGTGGGCTCCTCCTGTTTGAGTAAATAGAACTCTGAATCTTCCAGCTTGATATCATAGAGACTTTTAATGTCATGCTCCCGTCGAGGTCCTTCAGACGAGCTTTCCTTGAGCTCCAATTTTTGTGCAGCACCAAGCGAGACCGGCATTCCCACCGTTGCTGTAGGAGTACATGCTGTAGTCGAGCCGGGCATCCCGGTTCCCGTGCTTGTTCTTGCCATGGTCGTGCCTGGAGTTTCTGCAACGTGGTCGGGTCCTTTGGCTCCGTCCTGCATGGTCGTAGTGTTAGAAGCTACTACGTGGTCTTTAGGGTCTATGACCACGTTGTGGTTGGATCCTCCGACTATGCCCACCGTGGTCGGCATGTTGGTTACATAGTCATCAAGACTTGCATTAGTATTAGGAGGATAATGCATCGTGAAGATGTCTTCCATAGGTCGTACCTCTGCTGAGGGATCTTTGCTTTGCCCCACTTCCTCTCCTCCTCGAACATGGCATCATGAGTTACCACAACTTGTCGTGTTGTCGGATCAAACATCCGATAGCCTTTCATCTTCGAATCATACCCAATAAACGCCATTAGCTTGCTTAGATATGCTAGTTTGGAGAGGTGTGGCGTGGTTATCTTCACATGTGCAACACACCCGAAAGTGCGGAAGTGACCCACACTTGGCTTGCGGTCGTAATAGCTTTGTAAGGAGTTTTGCCGATAACGCTTTTCCTTGGTGCCCGATTTAGGAGATAAACGCCATTCAAGACCACTTTCTCCTAAAATTTTCTTGGGACATCCATGCCCTTCAACAGACTCCTCACCATACTAACCACCATCTGGTTCCTCCTTTCGACCACTCCATTCTGTTGGGGTGAGTAAGGCGCTGTCAAATAGCACCTAGTTTCTAATAGCTCGCAGTAGTCATTGAACTCATTCGAGGTAAACTCGCCACTACGGTAGGTACGCAGAGATTTTAGCCTTTGATGCTTTTCCATATGAGCTGCAGCCTTGATCTTCTTGAACACCTCGAACGCTTCATCTTTGCTTCAGAGTAACGCTAGCCACATATACTTTCATACAATCATCTACCAGCAGTAGGAAGTAATGATTTCCTCCATACTTGGTTGGAGTGATTGGCCCGCAGATATCACCAGGCCACAAATTGTGAGGAATGACTGCTCCGTATAAAGACGTGGTCGAAAATGGGTTTTGATGTTGTTTGCCAATAAGACAACCATCGCAGATGCAATCCACGTGCTCAATCATGGGCATGCCTTGTACCATCTTCTTGTGAGCCAAATCCTTTAGAGCATAAAAGTTCACATGCTTGTACCTGGCGTGCCATCTCCATGCCTCTTGTGTGCCTCTTGATAGAAGACACTTTGGGAGAGCTGAATTAATGTGTAACACATACATCTAGTTTCTTAATTTGCTCACTTTGGCTAATAACCTCTGAGTTCTGTCTAAGATTGACATTACTTCTCCTTCGACCATAATCTTGCAGCCATTCTCATCTAGCTAACCAAGATTGTTAATATTGCTTCTCAGCTTTGGGATGTAGTAAACATTCGTGAGAATATGATGTTCACCCGTGGAACACTCCAATAGTACTGAGCCCCTTCCTTGTATCTCCATAGCCGAACCATCTTCAAATTTGACTAAACCTTTTACCTTCATGTCAATCTCAACAAACTTCTCCATGCATTCGGTCATGTGGTTACTTGCACCGGTGTCTAGGTACCAAGCCTTGTTTTGGGTGCCGCTAAGCTTCGGCATCACCCTTTCTTCATGTAGGAATACCTCTTCTTAGGTGTTGGGACTGTTTGGACGACTTCACACACTTTGATCATCAGCAACTAAGGGTCATCATCATTTTGCTTCACTATGAGATTCACTCTTGTTTTTCGGTTTGGCTTGGACACTTTTTGCAAAGTGCCCGTACTCATTGTAGTTGAAGCACTTGACCTTGGTCTTGTTGAAGTCCAATGACAATCGATCACCGACAACGTGTTTGCCTTCTCCCCGGCCACTGCCTTGTCCATGACCATGTTCCCGACCTCTTCCATTACGACCTCCTCTCTGAGCACTTTTCGAGCCCTCATTCTTCTTAGTCTTTGAGCTTCTCTCTTCCCACTTAATTTTGGTAAAGAGTAGCTTGTCTCCTCTGTCCTTTGAGTGCCGTCGACTCTTGAGTCCTTTCTTGAAAGTTTTGAGATGACCGACCATCTCCGAGACTGACATCGTTTTGACATCACTAAACTGTTCGATCATTCTGATAATATGGAGGAATCTAGCAGGAACCAAACTGAATAGCTTTTGACAATGTCGCTTTCTTCCAGCTTCACGCCAAGTGAGCAGATCTCACCCACCAGAGTGGTGAGTTTCATGGAGTACTCAGTGATCGTCTCCGAGTCTCCCATCTGCAATTTGCTTAGTTGCTGTTTGAGCACTTGAGTGCGTGCCTTCTTGACGCAATCTTCGCCTACCTGCAGCACCCTAAGTGCGATCCAGGCTTCTTTCACCATCTCCTTCTCGGCGATCGACATCATCATGTCGTCTGGTACCGTTTGCAAGATAGCCACCATCATGCCTTGATCCTTGTTGCCGTCGTCATCTTCATCTTCGACCACTGACCAAACCCCTAGCGAATGCAAGATTAACTTCATCTTGACAGCCCATATGCTGTAATTTATTTCACTCAACATCGGGTATTGAATCGGGATCATGGTGCTTCTTGTCGTCAGCTTGACAAGCACACCTATCTTTGATGGATCGAGTTCATTACCTGTGGCCTTGATGAGCTCTCCTGACTTTGACGGATCACCAGTGTTGCTGGCCATCACTTCATCCCTTTAGGCTCTAATACCGATTGTTGGGAAATTTACCTAGGGCCTAGATGAGCGATGAACTTCTAACTTTGAGATCATGCACGTGAACATGAGTAAACACTGATTGATTTATTTTCTTTGTGACGCGATGTGATGCGATGCATCCGCGTGCTTTTCTTCTTTTTTATATAGAGAAGCAACATACAAGACTTTGAAACCAATATGGCATACCACGCTGAGAATCTGACATGGAAACATCTTGACTTTCTTTTTATGACTACTCTGAATCCTAAACAGACTCTGACTCCTGACCCCTTATGACTATGACTGCTATAGTGTTCTGATGACTTACGACCACTACAGTACCTTTACGACTTACGATCGCTACAATCCCTTTACGACTTACGATCCCTACAGTACTCGAATGTCGTCTTAGATTGCCGTGGTCATAGAACGTGGTCATGGAATGCCATGGTCATAGAACATGGTCATAGACTACCATGGTCGTTGATTCGACCAGACCTAAAGACAACTAGATTAACTCTATCATGATGTTGAGATGGAGAGGAGATTAAAGAAGAGAGAGAGAGGGAAGTAGTGTCTCATGCAAGACACTTCTTGGGCATAAAATCCAACACATAAGAAACAACAAAACTTGTATGAGAAGGTGATTAGTGTTTATCTATAATAATTATTGCATTGGAAGGAGATTATGTATTTATTATTTAGGTCCACGGGTGAAAACTATGCACTGGAGTTGTAGTGTCTATTGTAGTATCTACATGACATGGAGGATATAAACATTATTGTGCAATATCTATCACTGAGAATGCCCTACTGAATCAAAAGCCTATTTAAATTATTACCACATACAAAATTATTGCCTCAACTTTGTGTGGTTTGAGAAGTAGTTATTTAAGTGCTATACTTCAGGATTTGTGATACGTCGCCCAAAGGGCATCCACAGTGTTTAGAGGCTGAGTAGCCTCTAAGCTAGGACTCATAGACAACCCCTAATCTTCCTATGATTTCTTGTAGTGTATGAGAGCTACTACTGTCTTTAAGGTGGACCCACAACTATAATAAAAAAGGAAAAAATCCTTTATTCCCATCTTCCATCCATTCCCTATCCCCACACTCCCCATTTAGATCCTCACCCTCCTCCATCCGATCCTTCTCCCTAGCAACAAATTGCCAACGCCTGATCCCTCTTCTCCTCTACCATGAGCTCAGCTCTCCTTCGGTTGTAGATCCTCACTTCTTCGACCAGATCCAGCTAGGAGAACATAGTGGCGATAGCGGCTCATGCTAACTCGGGTAGTGATGGTGGCTTAAGCAGCAGTACGAGCAGACCCGGGCGATGGTGGCTCAGGTAGAGGCGCAGGTGGACTCGGGCAGTGTTGACGTAGGTTGACCTAGGCAAAGGTGATGGTGCAAGTCGACCTGGGTGAAAATGACGATTGGATTTGGCTTCCCCAACTTCGGTCAATCGACATGGTGGAGGCTCGTGGTGGAAGGCAGTGGATGAGGCATGGCAGCTTCATCACCATCTCATGCCATTTGTAGGTGGTCATGCCATTTTTTGGGTGAAGGCAACCTCCAACCTGGAGGCAGCGCCAAGCAAATTCACCTAGAGGTCATATGCTGCAATGTGTATCATCAATGCCATGCATCCTATCTCTCTTCTCGGGGGCAAAAAACATACAATGTGGATGCTCTAAGACCTGATCCCCACCCATGAGAAGTCATTGGGCCTAATTCATACCTTTAATCCCTGCCCATCAACAGGATTAGGGTTAATCCCTACCTATCCCTCAGGGGGTTTGTGCTACCACGCCACCTCTAGGTTATTCCTCATTGTTGGCCTGTCTTGGCCTTTACCATCGCCCTTGCTGGGATATGAGTAGGCCATACTAGTGTAAATTAAAATTTTTTACTATGTAAACTAGGAAGCTATGTGTGTAAAAGATCATGAATCATAACCGCTAGATGCGTAGTGCAGTGGAAGAAGAGTTGGAGTAGCCCAATCGCGCTTATTGCATATCCCTAGTTAATCAATCCCTAGAACATCCCATGCACAGCTTGTGAACTACCCGTCTCCTTGAGATCCCACGAACCTCCTCAGCGCTGTAGTAGCACCAGTGCCTCCACCGGCATCCACACATCCTAGGTGTAACACTGTTTGTTGATGTGCTAGCACCAGAGCGCATGGCTAGGGTTTTTCGTGGTGGCTTAGGTGGGGTGGCAGCTAGGGTTTCGAGTGTGGAGACATACTCCCAAGATCTAGCACACATGTTCTTATGAAGAGCCCCTTTGGATCCTTATTTGAATTAAGCTAGGAACAGATCCCTATCTAAATTGGTTAGTTCCAACCCGTTAAATGTGTGACCTTAGAAGTTCTTGTATATTAGGCCATAACTTAGAAACACCTTTCTGACCTACAAGTCGGCAATGGTTGCTAACAGGACATAGTGACCCTTGAATACACACAAAGATCATTTATTTGGCCTCGTTGTGCCAAGTTAATTTGAAAAATGGACCCATGTGCCACAAAATTGTAAATTTAGCCCTCTGCTGAGCGTGGAACGACCCGGGGGCAACGCGTGGCACGTACCACACTACCCGGGCGCTGTAGGTAGCTGCCACCATGGCACCACCATACTACTTGGTCAGGCATAGTAGGTGATGGGCCCCACATTGGTACCGCGCCCCCCAGCTGCAGTAGGCCTCGGGTCCATTTCTACCTTCCTATGGCATGGCTGCATGGATAGCACAACCACGCGTTGACCTTCCTTGGGTGTGCGCATGATGCCCCCCGTGCTCCCGTGGCATGGCTGCATGGCCCACACGGCCATGGGTTGACCTTCCCCATGCATGTGCTTACCTCCCCCTTCGCTCCCGTGGTGTGACTGCATGGCTGGCACAGCCATGCATCGGCCTTACTCAGCACTACCCTACCACACGCTCCCATGCCATGGCACGTGGCCATCCTCGCACAGCGTTGGCGCCTCAGCTCACTCCAGCATTGGCGCCCCGCCCTACTACCTCTGCCGTGCATAATAAAACCCTGGTTCGGTCCCCTCGTCCTCACCATTTCATCCAAAGCCAGGAGAGTTCAGAGAGAGAGAGGGAGAGAGGGAGAGAAGGGACGAAGAAAGGGAGTAGAGATTCGAAATTTTGAGTGGTTTTAATTTGGTGTTTGAAGTTCGTGCAGTTGTGAAAGTTGTAGATCGGTTTGCGAGCACACTAAAAAGGTAATTTTCGTCCACATATGACTATAATTTTAGCAAAGTGATTAGCATATAATTAGCTAAATGGTATGTTATTAGTGTAAAAAAGTAGTAGTTAGCCTTGTATATTTGGTCTGTGCTTGTAGTTAACTTAAAATGCATAGTGTTCTCAGTCATGGTATTTGCGTGTGTTATTTTGCTTAGGTTTAGCTAAATGAGTTTGCATGCAAGCAAAAGTGTTACAATCAGTAGCTATTACCTGGTATGATCATTGCATTTCATGTACTAATTGAGTTTTGTACGTACCTGTGTTAGGTATGTCATGTCGAACATTCAAGATTTGTTCATGTTTTACGGGAATGGTCTTGTACACGACAGACCGTATGGAGCAAACCTATCAAATTGTGATCGGACTATAATCCGGGCGCCAGGTCTGAAGGACCTGAGCTTCTCGGAGCTAAGGAGGTGTTTGCGTTTAGTGTTTGATCGGGCCACTACAAGGAAGAAGCTACACATCGAGGCATTGTACACCTCAGTAGTGGGTGGTGCAGGGGAGGCCTTTTGGCAACTTTTGAAGGTGATAAGTTATGCGTCATGGGAAATTACATGGAGGTTGTGTGCAACCTTGCTGTTGTGGTATGTTTGAGGCCGATGATGTATGTTTAGTTTATTGAGAGGATGGAATCATCCGACATGGGTTGTTCTATTGGAGTTGGTGGTGATGAAGTGTCTAGGTTGGTCTCCGTTGGTGATGTAGGCACTGGTGTTGGTGTAGATGCGGGCAAGGAAGTGGGTGATGAAGATATGAGGAGGCGTGCCAAGAATTGTGAGCCGAATGAAGGTGTACAGTGATGGTGGGCAGCCTGTGTTGATTGCCATGAGTACCTTGCCATCCAGGTGGGAGAAGTGGAAAACAAGGAGGATGAGGATGTGAAAGCAGTTAGTTCTAAGACGAGAAAGAGGAAGAAGCTACTACGGGAGATGTAGTTGGTGCTGTTGTGACCACCGAGGTGCTTATGTCCCTTCTAGATTGGACAAGATGGCAACAACATCTCTAGTCTGCCACATCCAGAGGGGCACAATAGGTGTTCAATGAAGATACTCTACTCTTAGAGCAGAGTTTCCCTAATAAGAGTGCTGTCTAGTAGGCCATTGCCAGAAAATCCGTCAACATCAATTGGACGTATCGGGTATGTAGGTCAAACTTTGACACCTACATCGTCATGTGTGTGGATGAATCTTGCCCTGGCAAGGTCCGTGCACAGCAGTTAAGGGGCTTGGCCACAGACTTCTGGATAACAGTGTTAAAGGATTATACATGCGAGCTTGCTGAGCCACTTCATAGGCACCACAATGTGGCATTCTCATATGTTGTCAGCCTAATAAGCCATCTCTTCGTCATAGATGTTTCTGTCTCACCAAAGCTTCTATTGGCAGATGCTATTAATATGGTGGGGTTCCTGATTAGCTACAACAAGGTATGGCAGGTGAAATGGAAGGTCATGGAGCATATGTATGACATATACGAAGAGGCTTATGACCTAGTCCCAAGAATGCTCTATCAAATTGCATAATCAAAATCCCTACACATACATTAACAAGTTGGAGTGGGTGCATCATTGCTTTGTTCTTAATAGAGTCTTTTGGGTCTTCCGTCAGGCAATTGATAGGTTCAAGTACCACTATCCCGTGCTGACGGTGGATGACACCTTCCTGTCTGATAGGTACAAGGGTACCATCCTCACCACGGTTGTAGCCAATGTGAACAATCAGTTACTCCCCATGGCCTTCCCAATTATTGAGAATAAGAACATAGATAGTTGGCTGTGGTTCTTGGCAAATGTGAAGCGTGGGGTGGTTCAAGACCGGCCAGATGTGTGCATTATGTTGGACCACAATGCTGGGTTGCTATCTGCATTGAGCACGTTGTAGAACAGGACACATCCACCATTCTAGTGGAATGACATGAGGAATCATTGGTGCATGAGACATGTCATGTCCAACTTCCACACAAGGTTTTGAAGCAAGGATCTCATGAAGATGTTCAATATGCTATGCATGCAGAACCAAATGCAAAAGTTCAAGGTTGTGTGAAGACAACTTGATGAGGAGACCGACAAGCATGTGAGGCATTTAGATAACGTTGAACAAGGGGCAATGGTGGGAGGGTCCGCACGAGTTGGGGAGTTCACACAATGGGTTAACTCGCATGTACCCAATTGGAGAAATTGTCTCTACTCCATGACATCGGTGGTGCAAGGTACGAAATCATAATGACCAACATGTTCGAGGTGTACAATGGTGTCCTCTAGGGTGTCTGATCCCTAGCAATCACTGCAAGTATCAAAGAGAGTTGAAGTCGTACTGTCAAGCACTTCGTGAATAGTGCCATGATGGTGAAGAAGCATTTGGAGGAAGGCAAATAATTCTCAGAAGTAATGTAGGCATGCATGGACAAGAACATCAACAAGGCTTGTTCACACATTGCTCGTACCATGGACGGTATCAGGAAGAAGTTCGAGATCCATCTTAGGGAGAAGTATGTCATGGGTCAGGCTATAGGGGATTGCAAAGAAGTCTGCATGATTGATGATGAAGCTTCCTGCACCTGCAACACGTCGTAGCTTTTTCACAAGCAATGCTTCTATGTGTATGCGGCATGGCGCAAAGCCTTGATGCATTACATCTCAGAGTACTATGACATCCACCACTTGTAAGACACTTGGAGTGTTGAGTTCAATTCGTATGGGCTAGACATGCATTATAGGGACATCTGGGCAATGCATGCGAAGTGGGTGCCAAATGACGCACTCAGGCAGGCTGGCTATGGAATACGATAGTCCCTCCACATCCGTAACAACATGGATGATTGCCAGCATAGGCAACGGGTTAGGCGGCTGAGATGCAGACTTTGCAAGATGGTCAAGCACTCCATCGCTAACTACCCAAATAGGCCTAGTTCAAGCAACGAACCATAGTGACCAAGTTTTATTGCCCATGTCATAATGTTGTCTGGTTGTTGTAATGCGCTAGGGTGCACTCCTATTATTTGCTCTTGTGTTATATATGTTGGAATGTGTTAGACAATGGTACATTCATTATGATACTTTCAACATAGCAACCTTCTTCTTAGAGGAGGATTGCTCCAAAAGTTTCTCCTTATCCTTCTTGTACGACTCATTAGTAATGAGGTTGCCCAAGAGGTTAATTGGCATCATCCTTGCAACTCGGGTGAGTTAAGGAATAGAGTCACCAATGTCTTGTATTTCTTAGTAGAGTCCTAAGCATCTTGCACACATATCAACATCGATTAGATTAGTGTCTAGGCCCGTGAGCTCATTTACAATGCTGTTGAGTCTTGAATATATTTCATTACTGTCTTGATGAGGCAACATTTAAATGTCTTATATTTGATCTGAAGTCTATGCAATTTGGCCTCTTTGACCGTGGATGCACCCTCGTGGATTTCTGAGAAGGTAGTCCATATCTCATGAGCGGTTTTCAAATTGCTCACTTGATTGAACTCATTCATGTTGAAAGCTCCAAAGAGAGCGTTCATCACTTGAGCATTTAAATGAGCATTGTGCCCCTTAAGGTCTGTGGGGTGTGATGGATCAAGAGGTATGACACACCCTCATTTACAATTCTCCATATACTCGAGATCATGGCCTTTAAATAAATTGACATTTTAATTTTCCAATAGGCATAATTTGAACCATCAAATAGAGGTGTCTTTCATGTAGAAATACCCTCACTAGCCATCTTTTTTTCTCTCTTAGATGGTTAAGCCTAAATAAATGAGAGACCAAGCTCTGATACCACTTGTAGGATCAAGGATAATCAACTAGGGGTGAATAGGAGGTTTTAAAATTTTGTTGTACTAATTAACAAATCCAACAAGTATGGTAATTCGAAGATTCTTGCACAAGTCAAAAGCTAAACACCCTAAGTTTTCCTAAGGCACCATAAGCAATATCTTTATGAAATACAACTCTAACTACATATGATAATTCAATTTAATAGATAGAAATGTAAATATGGAAGAGTAAAGATAAGAGATAACTGCAATAGGGACACATGAAGTATTTTCCATAGTATCGAAGACTTGCCGGTCTTCATTAGTCCACGTTGAGGTAAGTTCAAATGAATTAGACCTGCTCCATAAATTAAGCCCTATGAAACTCAAATCCACTAGAGTTGCTCTTCCTCCACTCCAGAGATGGTGAGCTTAAAACCACTCACAACGGTGCTAGGTCTCTTCATAACCTTCTTGAAGAGATCACCACACAATCTCCTCCAAGCCGTTTAGGTGCTGGTAAAAACCAAGAGTAACAAATCAAAACTCTCGCTTGAAGCAAATCAAGTGCCAAAGGATCAACTAATGCATGGATGCACTTGAATACTCTCAACTACCTCGAAGTGTGAAAATGAGCAAATGTATATTGGGAGTGCACAAGAAGCTCAAGCAATATTCAATGAAGTGTTCTCTATTGAGGTTGGTGCTAGTGAGGGGGTATTTATAGCCCCCAACAACAAATTCAACCATTTGAGCATTTTTCCTAAAGAATTCAGTTGGTGTGGTACTACCACCATGTATTGGTCGGTACTACCGTACCTAGGGTTTAACGTTAGGAGAGCTGACAACCACTGCCCTCCTGATCATCTACACAGTGAGACCTGCTCAACTGATGAAAACCTCTGAGACAAAAGAGAAACTAGTACCCAAATCAAAAAGAACACGGGCATCAAAAGAATCAATAGATACAATACCTATCATCACGTTTCCACGGTCCCTACCATTAGCCACAAGCATAGAGTACGCCCTAGGAACAGTTGAAGAAGAAGAACCTCTCACACCCAACCAAGCTAGTGTAGAAATCCACTGAGGTGCAGGTGCCAAAGGAGTAGCAGGTTGCTGAACCCAGTATCCTCTGGGTGGTGGCATTGGAACAATCGACGAAGGTGTTGAGGGTGTTGACAGGCAATGCGGTGTAGGGGCCACGGACAAGTACTGCGGGTTAGGAGCCGCAGCCATCATCTGCACGGTGCCACTAGGATGGGTAGATCCAGTTGGAGGTGCAAGCGCTAACTCCCACTGCAGCTTCCCCTTGGGATTCTGCCTACACACCGCGTCCTTTTGGTTCTGATCACAGATAGAACACTGCCTCTTCCAAGGGCAGTCACTCCGCCTATTTGGATCACTACAGCGGAAACACACCAAGCCTATCCTAGGCTTCACTGTGGCATGGTACTGCTGAGAACTCCCTCCAGAAGAGCTGGACTGTCCAGAATTACCATGGTAAGGTTGGTGGCAGTGGCTCTTTCCCTTCTTGTGAACAGGGCCGCTAGAATGGCCCTTCCTCTCATTCTGCCCTCTAAGCTGATCTCCAACAGAGGCCTTATGGATGTTGTCCATGAAAGGCTGCTACATCTCTATCCCCAAGGCCTACTCCACCATGGTACAGAAGTCCGTGATCGAAAAAGTCCCTAGCAAGTGGCAGATCGAAGGCCTAAGCTCCTGACGGAACTATCTAGCCTTCTCTGCATCATCATGTGCCACGCGAGGGATGAAGCAGACTATCTGGTTGAAGCCACCTTGTATTCTACCACAGTCTTCTTGTCCTAAGCATACTTACTCAGATCAATCTTCATTTTATCAAGGAACATATCTGGATAGAACATCCTTTCGAGTTGCCGGACAAACTCAACCCAAGACAGCAATCCATGTGCAGTAGTATGAGCTGACTACACCTCTTCCACCAGATCTGTGCCTCACCCCTTAGGAGTTGCGCCATGTACCGCACACGATCCGGAGCAACTACCTTGAACACCTCCATTTTGTCCTCCACGTAGGACAGCTAGTCAATAGCCTGAATAGGAGTGGTCCCACTATCAAAGTTGTCCAACTTTATCCCCACATACTCACGAAGCGAGATGCCGCTAACAGCGCTAGTTGCCGTAGCCCCAGGCACCGTAGCAGCACCAGCATTAGGGGCAGACTGCCCCTGCCTTAACGTCCTCAGCTCCTACTGCATGGCCCTCATAGTAGCCAACAGCTCCTCCTGACTATCACTCCCTGACCGAGGGGACTCAGCCTCCTCAGCCACCGGCCGTGCATCAGGTGCAGTAGCACGTCCATGACCACTCGCCTTAGGCGGCATTTCTGTAGCCACCACGGTACACAAGCATACACAAACATCATCTTCAAGCAATTAAGGCATAAGCACTAATAGAATGAAACGAAACAAGGTATATGCAAAGATATGCAAACCCTTTCCCATACTACATGTGCAAGTGTGTCAAATTACTCATTATTTTTCCTAGAACCTAAAGCTTAGGCTCTGATACCAACTGTAATACCCCCAAGAACCACATTACCCTAGGATGCTACCTAACTACACTCACGACCAGCTGGATTGTAGAGAAAACCCGGCAGCACCTCCCCAGATAATAAAAAACTATGCGGAAGCATGACAAAATAACATATAATATGAGATAATAAAACCGCATAAGAACATAAAATGGTGCACTAAGATCCTTTATCAACCTAGCTTTGAATGCTCAAACTCCACTAAAGCCAACCACGATCTAGCATCATTAAGTTATACTGCTCAACGACTGGGATAAAGAAATGATTTAAAATAAATCCTCTTAACTTATTACAACAAAACTCATGAAGATTTGTGTAATGGTGTCCTGCTGCTCTACCCTTTCGAAACATGCTCAAGGATCAGCTGGGAGAGAGAATACAAGGGTGAGATAAAATCTCAGTAAGCAAACTATTTAATAAATTAATTAAACTACGGATGATTAAGCATCAAGTTGACGACTTGTGGTATAAGCATTAACAATTAATTCTCATCATCCTCATTATAGCCTCATCCATAACTAAAACCACATCTACTACCCCAACAACCACAAGAAAATACCATATGCCACAAGTGACTCTCATGAGCCAATACCTCATATAACATCAAAACAAGGATTATTCTCATGAAATGCATATGTATGCAAATGATCCACTGAACTCTTACCTGGCAATGTAAGAGTATTCATCGTACTACGGCAATGTACGATGCTGTACCGATACAGTCGTAGCTAGGTGCGGCGACATAGCTTTAATGCAAATTATATGCTATGACATACATGATATGGCCATGATTGATTCATTAGGAATATAACCACATGGACACCCATATGAAAAATAGGGTATATAGCATAGCAGGTCATCTTTATTTAACAGTGGATTAATTACCAAACCTCAACAATTGTGGTGAAGGTAGTCAATTTAATGAGTTAAACTGTAGCTACAACCGCTACGTTTATTTGCCTCTACTGAAGAGGCGAAGGGCTCAACACGGTCAGGAGCGAAGCCACCTATTCAGAAATCACCACTCAGCACAAAACATCAATATAACATTCATAACTGAAAGGTAAAGCGCCACTACACCCGAAACCTAACAACTCCCTCTCAACTTCCGTTCTAACGCTCAGCTCACTGCAGCAGTGCTGCCTATCTTTTTCGTATATTTTTATCTACTAAATAGACCATAGAAAAAAATATCATTTTGAAATATACATAACAAAAGATACAACTTTCATGAAGACACCATAATTTTATTCTGTCGTTAAAAGGGTGTAATTCAAAGTGGAAAACAGAAGACAAAATCTGCCTTTGAGTTCTGACTAGCGAATTTCTACAGACCACCACTGACAGTACACTACTCCAAAAATTATAAAATTTTACCAACAGCTATATTATAACATTATCTACAACTTACATTATTATATAAAAATTCATAAAAATCATTAGTGCCTCTGAACCTGCCCATTAACAGAAACTGAATCCTGAAACCAACTCTGCTACATAGCAGACTTCCAACCTCTATTGCACCCAATCACTCATCCAAAAATTATGAAAAAAATATAGAACTAGGTCTCTAAGTCTCCTACAACTTTCCTATTCATGTGTTCTGCAGGAAAAATCATCTTCATCAGCTAAACCACCCAAACAGCAGCATTGCCTGATTGGATTAAGCGCGTGCATGGGGGAGGGGGGGTGGCCTAGGGTTGGGGGAAAGGGGGTGGCTGGGCCTTAGGTTGGGCCGACCTGGGCCCAAGGTGGGAGGTGGAAGGTCTGGACTCCCTCTCTGGACAACCCATGAACCCTTCTCTTTTTCTTTTTTCTTTTTAGACAAATATGCTGCCCACACCTGCCTTCCATGATTCGACAAAAGAAAGAGAAAACTCTATGAATCCATTAAATACTTTCGGAAACACTGAATCGATGTCTAGGGTATTACACATATCCATTAATTCATCATTTCTAGGCTCATCATTGTCAATGGATTTTACTTTATCTCCTTTTGCTATAAGGCATGTAGGAGAAGAGAAGAGTGATGGAGCCTTCATTATGGTGGTGCCGATAAACCCCTTTTCTTTGTGGACTCATCATTGTAAGAGTTGGAGACGGAATACGCCTAATCAGAATTC
This sequence comes from Dendrocalamus sinicus, assembly GCA_036346575.1. NCBI lineage: Eukaryota > Viridiplantae > Streptophyta > Magnoliopsida > Poales > Poaceae > Dendrocalamus > Dendrocalamus sinicus. Next base: position 17,182,864 of record CM070659.1, on the reverse strand, counting down.
TATTCTCCAATATGGGTTTCATTTTTTCCCATATTTTTGAAGCCTCTTTAAAATCTTCTTCTTTCCATTGAAATCCTTCTTCTTAAATGAGTTAGCCTTGTCATCCTTCTTGGTTGGGCAATGAGAGGCAATATGTCCCTTCTTATCACACTTGCAGCAATGGAGGTTGCTATAACGCTTGTTGTTGTATGAATGCCCCTTCTTTTGTCATGGTTAGCGTTTTGGTTTGAGTACCTCTTCATGAGTTTCTTCATTTTTCTCACAAAGAGAGCCAATTTCTCCTTGGAGTCATCTTCTTTGTTTTTGACTCATCACCTGATACCGCTTTCGCTTTGAAAGTGGTAAACCTTCTTCTTGGAGGAGGATTGCCCCAAAAGTTCCTCCTTGTTCTTCTTGTAGAACTCATTAGTAATGAGTTTGCCCAAGAGATTAGTTGGTATCATCCTTGGCAACTCGGGTGAGTTGAGGAATAGAGTCACCAATGTCTCGTATTTCTCCGGTAGACCCTAAGCATCTTGGGCACAATATAAACATTGATTAGGTTAGTGCCTAGGCTTTTGAGCTCATTTACAATGTTGTTGAGTCTTGAAAATATTTCATTAATGTTTTGATGTGGTAACATTTAAATGTCTTATATTTGATTCGAAGTCTATGCAATTTGGCCTCTTTGACTGTAGATATGCCCTCGTGGATTTCTAAGAGGGTAGTCCATATCTCATGAGCTATTTCTAAATTGCTCACTTGATTGAACTCATTCGTGTTGAAAGCTCCCAAGAGAGCATTTATCGCTTGAGCGTTTAAATGAGCATTGCGCTCCTCAAGGTCCGTGGGGTGAGATGGATCAGAGGTATAACGCAACCCTCATTTACAATTCTCCATATACTTGGGCTCATGGCCTTTAAATAAATTGAACCATCAAATAGAGGTGTCTTTCCTACAGAAATACCCTTTACTAGCCATCTTTTTCTCTCTTAGATGGTTAAGCCTAAGTAAATAAGAGACCAAAATCTGATACCACTTGTAGGATCAAGGATAACCAATTAGGGGGGGGGGTGAGTAGAGGGTTTTAAAAGCTTGTTGTACTAATTAACAAATCCAACAAGTATGGGTAATTCAAAGGTTCTAGCACAAGTCAAGAGCTAAACACCCTAAATTTTCCTAAGGCACCACAAGCAATGTCTTTACTAAATACAACTCTAGCTACACAAGATAATTCAATGCAATAGCTAGAAATGTAAATGCAGAAGAGTAAAGACAAGTGATAACCACAATAGAGACACAAAGTTTTCCCTTGGTATTGAAGACTTGCCCGTCTTCACTAGTCCACGTTGAGGTAAGTTCAAATGGATTAGACTGGCTTCACAAATTAAGCCCTATGAACCTCAAATCCAGTAGTGCTGCTCTTTCTCTACTTGGATATGGTGAGCACAAAACCACTCACAATGGTGCTGGGTCTCTTCACAATCTTCTTGAAGAAATCACCGTACAATCTTCATTCAAGCTGTTTAGGTGCTGGCAAAAACCAAGAGTAATAAACCAAAGCTATCACTTATGGAAATCAAGTGCTAAAGGATTAACTAATGAATGGATGCACTTGAACGCTCTCAACTACCTCGAAGTGTAAAAATGAGCAAATGAGTAGTTGTGAGTGCACGAGAAGCTCAAGGGATATTCAACAAAGTATTTTCTGTTGAGCTTGGTGCTGGTGAGGGGGTATTTATAGCCCCGAACAACAAATTTAATCATTTGAGCATTTTTCCTAAAAAATTTAGTAGTTGTGGTACTACTACCATATATTAGCCGGTACTAAAGCATCTAGGAATTAACGGTTATGTGTAGGTCAATCAATGCTTCTGAACTAGCTGGTACTAGCCGTGTGGTACTACCACACTCACATGGGCTAGTACTATCATAGAGCAAAAAATGCTCATCACATGTGGTACTATTGATTTCCAGGGGAGCAAAAATGCTCCAAAATGCACCTCTCTAGAAAAAAAAATATTGCCATGTAACAATTGTTTATACCGGGTGTGATACTACCGTACCTTTCTTGCGGTCATATCATTGGGCGGTAGTACAGCTCTCAAAAGCGGTTATACCATTTTTTGAGATTGCGCGACCTTTAATTTATCCAATGGCACAAGATAATCATTCGAGCTACTAGCTATGATCCCTCTTTATAGTATAGCATCTAGCCTAAAACTCGGTCTTCCAACCAATCACCAAGACTGGTAAAATATAAAAGGATCCTAGACTATATCATTGTAAATTTGTCTTGACCCAAGTTGATCTTTTGTTATTCATAGCATGCCTTTCCATGTCGTCATTCGAAATCTGGGACTAAACCTTTCGATAATCTCAATATACATGTTAGTCCCTTTAATCAATGTTGTCATTAATTTCAAAACATTTTAAGGGCCTACATGCTTTCATCTTGGTCTTCCCAAGGATGTGGTACAACAAATGGAGTGGTGAAGAAGCTAGCTTGAACTTCTGAGGTTTGTATTTATAGTATTTATAGCCATTTAAAGAAACTAGTCATTGTACCAACTTTTTGCCAGAAAATAGCTAACCCAAATTATCCACCCATAGTTAGATCATTTGCCTTGTTTAACACCAATGTTTTAAAACTATCCGTTATGGATGGGTTGGATCAACCGGGCCACTTGAGTCATCCGCCCATGCGGATCATTTGACTTAGCCAGATCATCCTGCCTATAAACTTATGCACCTTGGACCACTTTGTCTCAATGTTCTGACCCTCTCGGATCATCCGACCTTAGCTGAAATTACTCTGGTGCTTTCTGTTAGGCTTATGTTCTAGCCTAGTTGGATCATCTAATTTCAACTGAGATTACTCTAAGTGTTCTATGTGAAAATGGTTCAATGTAAGCATCTAGGGCCCCAGTTCATTGGTAATTATGTTTTTGGTGATTATTGACTCTTAAATCATTGGGACTAACATTTATTTCAAGGTTTGAAAGTTGGTTAGGTCTTGATGATGGTGTGCATTGATTCTTTGGCTATGTGTTTATCTCAAGTGTTCAAAATCATGGCAAAGCAAATGCTTTCATGAAGATTAAGGACTTGTGACTAGAAATGATCGTACTTGTAAGGGGAGTTGGGTAGGATCATTTTAGTGATAGTTTTGTTTTTTTTGCTTTGGTCGTACTTGTAAGGGGAGTCAAAGGCTAGTAGCTTAAGCTTGGTCAAGGTTGGGTAACTAGTTGTGATGTACACTAGGTTTGTCTAGCTTACCTCTAGTCAGTTGATGCCAAGGATCAAGTTATGGTTGTGACAATCTCGAAATTCAGACAAGTTTGTGCTATTTATGAAAATTTAGTAGAGAGGCGAATAATCTGAGTTGACCTGTGACATACGCCATATTTATGCATATTTTCTTGTCATTTACCCCATATGTTTTCTGCATTTTGTGACCATTTATCATTATTTACACTCTTTTCTAGAATTAATTGTCTAAATTGGATCATTTTATAGTTTTTGATCTTTTTTTATAGGCCGCACAATGGGCGCATAATCTCCAAAATTGGGCTTGTTGGATAGCCCTATGCAGTTGTACGTGTCAGCATAAGATCTTTTCACGAAGAAATCGGACTATCCGAGGGCCAAAATAGAAGAAATCAATACATCTAGGATTGATTTGCAATTTATCAAAAACTTCAGGACCACATCACAAAAAATTCCAAATCAACCAGCTACTCTCAAAACCCTAGCCCTCATTCCCTAACTCTTTGAGCCCAACTTTCTTCTCTCCTTAGCCCCTGAATTGCTTCTCCTCCCATGCACGTTTTTCTCCACCACCGGCATCGACGAGGGCTGAGCCTGACCTCACTAGACACCATTGCTACTCCATCGTCTCCATACCACATCATCACCTTCCTCTATCAGCATCGCCAAGCACCACCCGAACCATATCATCTAGAGCTGCCACCTACTCCTCCATTCCTCCACACCACTCCCAATTCACTCCTCTACGTCGCACTCTCACCAAGTGTAGCCGCTACTAGGACTGTTGCCTCCATCTTCCTCTACATCCTTCACGGTAGCCACCACCACCGCTAACCTTGATGCATGTGAGCTCCCGTTGAGCATACTCTAGTTGACCCACCATCACAAGGATCTACTCAATGTTGACACTAGTGACCCTACCTCTGCTTCCACTCCAGTGACCTCCCCAGCCACTTCTTTCCCAACACTGACAATCACTCTGGCCTCTTCCTCTTAGTTGATCTTCCTTCTCACCTTCTTTTGTTTGTATTTACTGTTACTGTTTCTAAAGGATCGGAAATGACAATTAGAGGGGGGGGTGTGTGTGTGAATGGCTTCATCAAAATTCATCCAAGGTATTCATGATTTTTTCATTTCAGTAGCCATGAAGAGCTAAGAAGATCAAAATCTAACTTGTAATAGCAGAAAAACAACACACGACAGCAAAAACTAACTTGAACATGCATAGCCTCTAGGGCTGGTCTGGCTGCACTCATAGGGGTGATCTGACTAGTCTTAACCGATGTGAGAGGCATACCAGTGGTCTGATTTCTCGTGTTCCTGGCCTGAAATTTTAGCACAATTTCAATCCACAATTGACCTAAATTTTGATCCAAAGGTCTAAATCATTTGAAATTTGAGATCCACCTTTCGTAAGATACCAAGAACCTATTTCAACCAACAATTTCAAGAATTGTTCTCAAATTTGAAACTAGCCAAGGAAGGGAATCGATGAATTAAATAAGCTCATGGGTTCCTGATGACCAGGATGCTCTTAGATGGATTCTAAGATATCACATCAAGCTAAACTATAGGAGGAACTAGCTAGAAATGAGAAGAACAAGGAAACTCCAAATCCAACTAAAAAAAGGCAAGAAAACAAATAAGAATACAAAGGAGACATGATGAGCAAGTTTGTTATTCTACTACCACTTTGAGATGAAGGATTATGTCCACTACCCTTTTATGTTTTTGCATTTAGTTTGTTCTTTCAATTTCTAGATCACTAGACTTGTGTAGGATTGGACCTTAGGTTGCAAAACTTCACTAGCACGTGTAGGAGTTGATTGACTACACTAGCAAACCTTAGACACAAAGGTTGGGATTAGAGACTAGGGGTACTTAAATTGTTAAATTCAGCCTTAGTTCAAAAAAGATTCCCAATTCACCCCTCCCCTCTTGGGCATCCGATCCACCTCATCCGACCTATGTTATGGCCTACCAAGATCATCCACCCTACGATGACTTCATTTGGTACTTCTCTATCTCAATGACCCAACCTATTGTCCACCTGACTTGGATCATCTACCTTATGATGAAACTTCAAAGACCCCTCTTTGTCTTGATGTTCTGTTCTATTAACTACCCTATCCTAGATCATCTGACATGTTGAAGTTTTTGTAGAACTTGGCTGACTCTTTGCAATCTTCAACTTCATCACATCTTCGAATTCTTTCAAGGCTTCATCTAGCTAGAAATGAGGTACGCAAGCCTAGAGTGCATCACAACAAGCTTTGCAACATAGATAAACTCAAGCTACTAGCTTTCGACCCCTTCCACAATACGGCAAAGGAAAACAAGTCCTACTGTACTCAAATAATCCATCCTCGACTTCTTGGATCACACAAATATAGAAAAGGTCCCTAATCTTTACCATATACCTTTGCATTGACATTTTCTTGTTTGGGGTCAATTCCATTTAGCCTTGTCATTAATTTCCATCATTGAGACCTACTGAACACTTAGCTGCACAAAATCTTTAGGCCCGATGATTCGGTTGACATTAATCATCAAAACTTGAATCATGGGCCTATATGCTTAGGAAAGACAACCAACATTCGGCTTACTCATCAATTGCTGTTTCAAAAGGGTGGTATGTACATCAAATTAGTGCACAAAATGCATTCTTACATATGGTTCTTCAAGAGGAAATCTACATACATCAACCACTGGGATAAGAAGACCACAATTCACCTAATCATGTGAGCAAACTTGACAAAGCATTGTACGGTCTCAAATAGGCACCGAGGGCATGGTACTCGTGGTTGAGTACAATGTTGCATGGTTTTGTCCCCGGAAAGGCTAACACATCCTTGTTCATACTCAACAAATCAAGTATTACTATATATATATGTATATATATATGCATGCTAATATATGATGATGGCATAATAATTGCCAGCTAATCTAAAGAGGATGCTGACCAACTTGTTTACAAGATTTTGGTTGAGTTGCAATAATGGATATAGGAAACATGCATTACTTTATGGGAGTAGAGAGTATTGTTAGCAGGGATGGCATGATGCTGACACAAAAGAAATACACATCAGATCTATTATAGAAAACCAATATGCAAAACTACAAAACCCTTGTATACTCCTATGGCATCATCTGATAAGCTATCAAGACCAAATGGATCTTCTCTACCTAAATAAGAGATTCTTCAGAATTGGAGTAAGGTGGGATCACTTCAATACATAACACTCACTAGACCTTACATCTCTTTTGTAATGAATAAGGTGTGCCACTTCCTTTTGTTAGTGATATGCTCTAGAGGTAATCATGGAGATGACTGTTTTGCTTCTGTATTTATGAACTTTTACATAATATATTATTTTAACCCTTGAATGAACTATGATTTATATTGATTAACATGTATGTGACTTATTTGTGAAACTCTTTATTCATGTTATGATGTTATTCCATATATCTTTTTTCTTATATCATTCTATAGGACACTTATGATTTATAGATCAGTACATGTATTGATTGATGAACATATTTTAAGTATCATAGGTATGAGATATCAAATCAATAATGTGGACATATATTGGAGAAGATAGCGTTGGATTAACCCACTTTGAGAAACTACGAGAACTGTTATATTCTTATGTGTCATTAGTTGGTCTCATACATAGTATATATGAGATCCGTAGACATAAGATTATCATAGATTTCTACATGTCTAATAGTTTACTTAGGGATTTCCAAACGCTACTCCATAACTAGCTAGTCATAAATGTAGCTTTTAGGTTACTATGAAACATGTGGTGGAATATGAGTGATCAAGAAGGTATTCACCTCTCCTCTTTAATGGAGATATATCTCTAGGCCTCTAGATATGGTTGGATTAGGTAAGTGCATAGCCATGCTGAATGTGGTTGAAGAGTTAACTACAACTGAGTAATTCATTACAAGATCGAATGAAGGATCGAGCTAGCAAAGGATGGTACAAATCTCACCTTGAGTTCGATCTGGTATCATGAGGCAAAGGGATTGATACATGAGCAATATATAGGTTCATCCGATATGATCTTTATATGTATTTGAGGGCTACTATTTCTTGCTAGTGACCACTTCCGACTTGTGAATTGGTATTTCCAGGTCATGGCCGAGTATATATGAATCTACAGGGTCCCACACTTAATTGGCTAGAATAAACTGGCTGAGATAAGATCCATTCATGTGGGCTTTGCACCTGAATGGACCCCTAGTGTAGGGTTCCACTAAAGGGCTCTTTATAAGGGGATACATGGGGCTTTTGGGAGGTTGTTGCACCACCCACCGAAAACCATATCTGCCACCTCCCTGAAGGCCTTGCTGCGTGCGCTGGTGCTAGCACAATGGCACGGGGAGTTCCACCCCTAGACATGTGGATACTATAGAGGTGTTGTTGTGATTAATGCTGCGCTGATCGAGGACGATCCACAATGTACGTGAAGAACACAAGGGGCTGCTAGAGGTTGCTCCAACATTCTTCCACTATACTGCGTGTCTAGTGGTAACGATCTATGATCTATTATTCATATGGCTTCTTGGTTTACATGTAGAAATTTTTGTTTTGCGCTAGCATAGCTTACCCATATCCCAACACCTTCAAGCTCCTACTGATCAACACTGGGCAACCGTGAAGCCAATACTTTGGTATGTAAAAGGAACAATGACAAGAAGATTGCTTATTCATTAGTCATGGTCACATTTATTTAGTTTGTTTTCAGACACAGAGTGGGCTGGATGCATCGATGATAGATGGTCAACTAATGGTTTTGCTATCTATTTTGGACCGAATCTTATCTCTTGTAGCTCAATGAAGCAACCAACTGTGTCCTGATCCAAAACACAAGCAGAGTGCAGAACCATTGCTAATGCCACAACTGAATTAATTTGGCTGCAATCTGATCTTCAAGAACTTGGTGTTCTAGTCAAGAGCACCTGTTCTATGGTGTGGTAACCATGGATCAAATTACCCGACAACAAATCTAGTGTTTCATACTCGAACAAAACACATTGAGATGGATTTTCATTTCATCAGGGAACAAGTTGCTTGCAAGGCACTGGACGTTCGGTTTGTATCTTTAGAAGATCAAGTTGGAGATATCTTCACAAAAGCTTTCCCAAAGTTAGCACTCAACCGAATTTGAAGCAATCTCAATCTATTTCGTACCAGTTGTGATTAAGTGACCGCAGTATTATAGATATCAAAGTTACAAATATCATCTCACATCCTGTCGGTGCAGAGTTTAAAGTTCATATGGCATCAACTAACTAAACATAGAATAGTTGTATTGCCGGTTACTGTAGCTCGTCCGGCATGAGCCTGATCTTTGCTATTTAGATCACGATTGTAATCTCCTTTTAAATATAAATGCTCCCGTACCCTGTGAGGGTTCCTTGCGACAATTTCCTAAACTTTACAAGTTTTTGCTGTCCCGTTGTTCTTGCAAATTCGTCGAGTTTGTTTGAATTGATCTGTTGTGATCAACTCTCTGTGTGTGTCGGCTTACCTGTTAGTTGTGTGGATTGAATTCTTATGGAAGTAGTAGTGCGATTGCTGTTATTGTGGTTTTGTGATTGATGCAAGAGTACCTCAATTGTGTTGCTTCATCTAAGTTATCTCGTTGTTCATGTTCGTTGTCACCTAAAAGATCAGGCCCCCCTATCATAATCCTATGATGGGTTTGTCCATCATTAAATCATATAATATTTTTAGAGGGATGATCAACTTCCAAATTTTCTGTATAGACTTTATGGCCACGACAAATAACTTAGTCATCTCACTAACTCATCCTATTCCTTGAGCCAATTAAGTATGCTAACTTCAAAGTTGGGATCAAATCGTGCATCCATTATTCGGGTGCTTAAATCAAACGCTCATGAACTTGAATCGCTGCAGTTCACCCGTCTTTATCATGGTAAGGTGTATCGCCCCTCAACACTTTCAGCTTTCTACTCTTCTCCAATCAATTAGCACAACAAAGTAGGAGAAATAATTATTGGATGCATCAGGTTCAAACTTGCATAGTCGTGGTATCAACCATAACTTGTCGTTGTGGCTCTATCAAGGTCAACCGTGTTAGGAAACTTGGGCCTAGACCAGCAGCTCTGGCCCATGGTGGGCACCTCACCGAAGACTATAAATAGGGAGCCGTACTGGCATATTTTATACACATGCAATCAGAAATTAATAAAAGAAAGACCAGGAGTTCTCTCTACCTCTCTGTGTGATTTCAATCTATTATTCTGTCTTCTGTGATTGATTCGTTTCGTTCTAAGCAGAGGAATCGATCGGACTGGTCGCTAGCGATGGTTCCTCAACACGTTACAGCACAACTTTGCTATGGTGAATCGAAGATAATCATCAAAGCCCTAAAAGATTGAATTATCTAGATCGTTGTAAATTCACTTTTTCACGTTCTAGATTGATTTTCTACGGTGCAAATTCGCCCTAATCTACCACGAGCAGACCTGAAGTTGCCGGCACAATGTCGATCGGTAGATTGCTTCACAGGGTAGATGTTGATTGCACTGTAGATTAGAAAAAACAACGAAAAAATGGCTCTGCACGGCCACTGCGCGAGAGAAAAAACGAAGCGCCGCCACCGCCGCCGCCGCCAATCGCCGTCTCCGCATGAGGCGCGTCGCCGTCGATCGCCCCGCACGAGGCGCCGCCACGGTGCCGTTGTTGCCGCCGCCGCGCGCTCGCATGCGCGCACCGCCCGAACAGCCTTGCGCGCGCCGGCCGCCGGCTCCTGCCGCGGCCGCCGCGCGCGCACGGCGCTGCCGCCTCAATTTGGGCCCGCAACAACCGCCTCATCGTCGCGTGCCTCGCATGGCCGCCGCCGCCCCCATGCCTTCATTGCGTGCGCTGCTCGCTTCCGCCCGCCGCCGCCGCTGCCTCGCGCCGCCGCCCTCGCCGGGGCCGCTCGGCCGCCGCGCCGCCGCCGGCCGGCCAGCGTGCCGCCGCCGATGGCTACCGCTGCACGGCCGGCCGTTGCCCCTCGAGCTCCGCCCAGCCTCGCCCGACCGCACTCCGCCTCGCCGGTCGCTGGCTGACCGCCGCCCACACCCATGCGTGCGCCCGCTCGGGCCATCTAAGCCGCTGCCACCCCATGTGAATAGGGGTAGGGGAAACCCTACCCCTGCCTTTGACCCGGACGGGAGTGGGCCATATGGGCCGGATGTGAGTGGTGGCCGTATGGGCCGGATGTGGGAAGTGGGCTGGACGGGAGAAGTGGAAGGAAATCGGCTCGGTCGGGGGGTGGGAGGCAAAATTGCAGAAAAACTCTCCAACTTTCAGGAAATTACCAATCAGCCCTTAAGTCTTGCATATAAGTCCTGAATTTTGCAGAATGGGCCTCATAGTTCCAAAAATTATGAATAGGTCCTCAGATTTACGAACGGGTCCCAAATTTTGCAGAAAACCCCTCAGAAAATTAGGAAATTACGCTAAATTTTTATCTGAACTTAAAACTTGCATAGAATTCCTCGTGAATTACAGAATTCGCTGAAAATTTATATTCTAGCATAAAAGGGCCTCAGGAATTCGAATTATTTTTAGCATTTGAAGCTTATTTATTTTTGCCACTATTATTTTATGTATTTATTTACTATTTTTGGTTAATTGTAATTGTTTAAATTGCTTTTAATCACTGAAATTAGCAGTAAAATTTATAAAAAATGCATAGTAAATTATGAAACATTGCAAGAATCTTTTGTACCATTTATTTACACGCAGTAAATTATTCCATGCATGTTTACCATTAGTAAACTTATTTATTCCGTTCATACACATGTAGATGACTAGCATCACGTACCGGGAGTTCGGGGAGCTGGCTGTCAGACCTAGATTTTAACATCCGGCATCCTCTGTGATTTCACCGCACTATTCCCTGGATCAATAGATAGTGCTCACAGATTACAGAAATGAATATCAAAATACATATCATGCGGAAGCATAAATATAATAGAAGACTTACTCATGGGCCAATTAGGCCGAAATCAATAAAATGCAGCAGCGGAACGAAGCACACAGGTGGGACCCTCAGGACATGCCCACAGGCAGCCAACTGGGGGTTCGCGACCTAGCTCTTGACATCTTCATCTTCTTCGCCATCACGACCAAGAGTATTGCTGAGCATAGTGATCTGATTCCTGATTCTGGATTTGTTGTGAGAGCGAGTGTGAGTACAAACCACCGTGCTCCGCGAACCAATACACAAGATGCAAATAGATAGTATGCATGGCTTGTCAAAGGAGAGGCTCGAGTTATTTTATTTTCCATAAATTACTTTTAGAAGCATTATGATTATTTAATCACAGTGTTATTGTTGCGGCCTAAAACTTCACACAGCGATTGCCATAATTGACTTAATCCACCGAAGATACACCTTCTTTACAGATCGCTGTCTAAGACTCCAAACAGCGAATGTAATCATTTACTGAATTCACCGAACACACACTTTCTATATTGAGTGCTGTCTAAAACTCCAAACAGCGAGGGTAATCATTTATTTAATCCACCGATCAACAACTCCCATTACATTATCTAAACATTTTATTAATCACATCGGGGTTACCAACTCCCATATGAATCTAAATTTTTCCACCAATTCATGGATCCAATCTCGGATTCACTATTTACCAATTTCTTTATTTTGGATCCACCAACATCTTGTGTATTCTAAATTCCTAACAATCCAATCTTGTGGTTGTTAATCACCAACTCTTCATTTCTAAATTCTAATGATTATCCAACATAAATTCTTTTAAATCCACCGAAATCATTCGTATCGGGACTTTCTAACAATTCAATCCTTTTGTTATCGATCCAAACCATAAATTTGCTCTTCCAATAATCAATCTTATTTTCCATTATCTATCTCTAACTAGTTCACTAGTATACCTCCATCAAGAATATCAGTGATCAAGTCTATGATTCACTAGTATACATCCACCAAGAATAACATTGATCAAGATTATTCTCCAATAATTGTTATCATTCCTCCAAATTCCCAAAAATTCGATTCATCCATCTAGTATTCGTTCAAATCCTATTAATCCCATTAACGCCAACATATCCCACAATTAGTCATCAGTGTTGTAATCCAACAATTACCTTTGCACTCCCTAATTCTCCAAAAATCATTTAAATCATCTATCTAGCCTATATATTCATTTAGGCTCCACTAATTTATTTCTCCCAGAATCCACACTATCGTTTCTTTTTTTTATCAACATGAATCCACCAATATCTTTATGTGTTTACCACAAACATCCATCTCCTTTACTCACGACTCTATTTATTCCTCCCTATATTTTATTTTGTAAGAATAGAAGTGTCATTATTTGAAATATAATACATAAAAATTTCCTGAGACCTAGTAGTTTTGAACAAAAACATAATGTGTAAAAGAATACAATAATAATAGCGATCCAGATTGCATCCACCGTTACATGGTCTCTGCACGATATGCTAGACCTTCAGCGTTATAGCCGCTTACATTATCATTGGGACGACACCCAGGGCAACACAAATCAGGGTTTTCCACTACCCTCCTCTTTTCCATTCCCACCCACAAAGTTTTTGAAACAGAACTATATCTGGTTAAGTTCCCATGTCCGCCCTTGACTGTGGGCATGGCTATTCGAATAGTTTTGACTCTACAGAGTTTGCACACTTTACCCAGAAGAGACAGTTCACTCATTGCCCCACACAATTACTTAGGCATGCGGTTAAGCAAACCATCACAGTAACCGTTCAAAGTACCTCGCCCCTTCCATCATCTCACCCTATGAGCCGCTCCCACTTGCGGTGGATCCCATACGTTGTGCGGGATGTTCCCCTCATATGCGCCTAGCAGCTGGCTACCCACACTGCTAGCATATCGCAGATGAACTTCACCCTCTGCGGGTGTCCCATTCAAGCCCGCCACACAGACAGCCACTTGCACTACCTCACCTCCTCTTCCTGTGAGGATGACTTTGAAGTTTCGGTAAATCTACTAAGCCAAGTTGTACTTTACAGACTTGTGGTTGTACTTGTTTTACAGAGGAGGTCCTGACAAGATTTAGTCCTTAGGGTTATCTGGGTGGTTCTACCACTAATCACACTCTCGTGCACCGCTGCACCATACCCCCGAACCATCTGCCCAGATAAATAAACAATTTAAGGTTTTTGGGAGTATAAAATAATCATGTATAACATATACCAGTCATTACCACCATGACTGCCTAACCAAATTTTCCCATGAGTTAAAGTAATGGTTGGGGACATTTCAGTGTTCCCGAGTGTCTACGCAATACTAAGCATAGCGTATAATTACGGACTTATTTTCGAAAGGTTACTATTATAATTTTGCTAGGGTAACAAGGTTCACATATTCAAATATTCCAAAGGAGGTGTAATATTAATCAAGGTAAACAATGGGCATATAACTAGAATTTTAAATTAACCATGTATTTGCATACAAATAATAGCATGCAATTTGATAATTTGAACAAAAATAATTTGCAGAAAATGTAGGTTCAACATGATCAAAGTATTGACTCGCCTTGCGCGGTTTACCGTGGTCTTAAGCTCACTCAAAGCTGTCTCATTCGAAGGGTTGAGCTTCTGGTCTTTATCTTCACTTCGCTCGTGATCTCGCTTGATCCCTTGATTCTTCAGGACTCCAATTTCTAATTACATGCTAAATGACTGAATCCAAATAAAAGCAAATAACTCAAAAGATCCAAATAAATCCGAATAAACTCAATTTAGTTTTATTATGAGTTAATGGGTGAGTCGAGTGATTTGAGGCAAGGTCGGTGGTATAATACGATGACTTGATCTTTTTATTAATATTCTCTTTTGTTATTTTTGTATTTATCAAGGAAGTTCCATGAGTTAGGTTAGACCTATGAATCAGTGTGCAAGATTAGCGGATCATTATTTTGTTGAGCGCTAATATTCAGGGCATATGCTATATAGAAGTGATATATACAATTTTTAGCCTACCGAATTAATTTTAGAATCCGGGTTGACAGCATTTTGTGGTGTGACATTTTATGTACACTTAGTTATTACTAGGCATAACTTATTTTGAATTAGGATCCATTGGTTCGGGTCCTTGCTTGCTAGATTTATTCATGCTCAACATTATTGTTTACTAAATCCAATGTTAAGATTTAATCACTGGCACCACTATCAATTGTCTACACCTTTGCTATTGTTAAGCTTAGCGTTATTTTTAGTCAATTTTTTTTATCACGGCTTGTGATACGGGTTCATATATTAAATGGCTACTTAATTAAATCTACCATGGAAATTTGTTTAACGACGGTATGTTAAATATTAGGGCATACATTATAATTAAGTGTAATCTTTATTATGTTTGAGTATCTAACCATAGTCATATTTCTTCACTATTGCTTTGAATTAATAATTAGTCTCTTAGGTGATGGCTCAAACCATATTAATTATGCATACATGAGCTAGTCCAATTATAAATATTAAATAGTCTCATTTACATCCTAGTTAATTTTTATTAGATTCCCTAAATTATTCTCTAATTTAATTTTAGTATTATAGTCGACAAATAATTCTCATCATTGTTAGGGTACAGGGTTAACATTTATGTTTTAACTATGTAGTGGCTAGTTCTATCTCTTTTACTAAAATACATGGGTGTATGATTTGCTCTTTAGAAAGTTTTCATTTGCTAACTCATTATTCCATGAGAGCATAGCCTAAACAAGATTTTACTCAATTTCTTAATATGCCCTTGATTAATAGTTAAGCTTTAAAACAAATATTCAAAGCACATTAGTTGCTAACATATGTTGTTTGATCTATGATTAATCGTTTATTAAGCTCATCTTTATCCTGATAAATTTTGGTATTATTTGTGGATTAGTCCCATATTTTTCTTGATTTTTCCTTTATTGCAGTTGGCTAGCAAAATATCAAAAACCTAATCTACTAACAGTGGCGGGCTGGGGGATCGAACCCAGGACCTGAAGGCAAAGCGGGGGTACTGCGTGCGTTCGGCTAACCAAGTGAGCGGGAGTTCTAGACTGACACAAATGAGCTTATCATGCTAGATAAGGTGGGAGGTAGCAAGGTCAAAACAGAGGACTTCCGGCTGCTCTCGGTGTTGAGCTCGCCTGCGGTAGGCGGCGGCTAGGAATGGAAAAACAGGTTACTCGGGGCAGAAGAAACCCATGGGTGGCGGCGCGGTGGCCGGAGCGGCGGCGAGGTGGGTGGGCGACTGCGCGGGGCGGCCGGCGGTGGGGTGGGAATGAGGCGCCGACGATCGGGGAGGAGAGGGGAGGGAACATTGTGCGCATGAGCAGGCGAGGGGCTAGTGGAGCTTACCCCAGTGGTTGGCACGGTTGGAAGGAGGACGAGGTAGGCCGATAGCGTGAGGTGGCGGCGGCTCGGGGTGGAGTTCGGTGCCGGCGAGCTGGGGGAAAGGAGGGGCTCTAGCGTTGGTCGGAGGAGGTCGGGGGCGTCGACGAGTCACTCCCGCCGCGAGGTATCGAAAAACGGTGGCCCGAGGAGGTGTTGGCGGCGGCGGCCGCACGGGTATGGGGGGCTCGGCCTAATGGGGGGGGAGAGAAGGAAAAGTGGGAAGGGGATGAAGGACCCGGGCCTCTTTATAGCTGGAGGAGGGAAGGCATTGTTGGCGGAGGACCGGGCGGCGGGGAAGGACCGCCGGGCAAGAACCGGTGCGGGGCTCGGCGCGCGGAGGCAATCGAGCGGCGCGTGCAGAGCTGCAGCTTTTCGCACACGCGCCATGTGATGCGACGGAGCAGGGACTGCTGGGCAGAGTTTCAGTGCAGAGGATAAGTACGGGAAGAGAAGAAGATGGTGACGTGGAGAGTGCCTGGCCACAGAAGGGAGAAGGAGAAAGAAGTAGGCGCGGCGCACGGAGAAAGAAAAAGAAAGAAGAAGGAGCGCGCAGGGTCAGGCCCAGAGGGCAGAGAGAAATCGGGAGAGAGGGAGGAGGAACAGGAGTGTGGCGCGAGGTGGGCCTGCTGGCCAGCGGTGAAGGCGGGAGGGAGGGGTGGAGCTGGGCCAGGCCATTTCGGCCGGCCTGGCTTCATCCCTTTTCTTCTTTTTTATATATATTTGGTATGTAGGTATGTGTATATATATTTTTATTGTTTGCTTATTTGGCTTGCTCACTAAATTTTTTTAATATTTCTATTCCCTATATTACTAGTCCCTTTTTCTTGCATATGCATATTTTGCATACACATATATATTTTTGTGTATGTTTATGTTTGTGTTTTATTCTTTTACTTTTATGCTACTATTCCCAAATTAAGGCTTTATATTTTAATTCAGGTTTTTCCCTCCCTTTTATGGTTCATCTTTTCAGATTTGAATTTAGAATTTTGAGTTTCCATTATTTGCATATTTCTTCTTATGGCATTACTAATGTTTGTTTTTGGTCTTTCTTGAACTTCTTCAACTTTTGGAACCTCACCGAAATTTTAAGAAACACCATGAAAATCCAAACTCAAATAGAATATCTGGAAAAAATAACTCAAGAGCTTCATATTTTCAAATTTAAAATTTCAGGATGTTACACTGGCCTAGCATGGCCAAAACTATCTGACGTGGGCATCCGATGTCGAGATAGTGCTTGGAGCTAAGAAGCTCCGCGCGGCTATTGGGATTGGCGGACTGCATGACGCCCAACCCACGCCTGAGGAGAATGATCAAGCACTTCATTTTCTCAGGCACCACCTCTGCCTCACTCTCAAGAATGAGTACATAGCGGAAAAAAGCGCGCTAACACTCTGGACCGCACTCAAGAAGCGGTTTGAGAGGCTAAAGTACACCATTCTTCCTCTAGGCCAACTTCAAGACGGTCGGGGAGTACAATTCTACCTTGCACAAGATTTGTACCAATCTTCAACTGTGGCATGCAGATTACAGACGAGTAGAAGATTGAGAAAACCCTATCCGCCCGTAACTATCATGAAGATGGCTACAAGAAGTACGCCAAATTGATTGATATGATGAAGGTTGTGGAGGCTCAGGATGAACATTTCTACAAGAATTACGTCACTCAGCCATCGGGGAGGTCCGCTGGCCACGAGGCCAATGCTGGGAGCTACAAGGTGCGAACGCTCTTGATGAAAAGAAGGGGGAAGAAGGGCAAGGCCGTTGCCCAGAAAGGCAAGTCCGATGCTATGAGTGACAAAAAGTCTAATAAGAGTGGCAAGACCTATGGCCAGTAGAACCAAGGTTGCTACAAGTATGGAAAATGGGGGCATTGGTCACGGATTTGCAAAGAACTGCAGCATGTCATTGATGCCCACCAAGCCCAAAAGAAGAAGGATGGCAAAGGGCAGCCTGAAGCCCACTTTGCAGCGGTTGAGGGGGAACATCCTAAACAGCTGCCTAAGTTGATGGAGGTTGAGACCATCCTGGCAGCAGCACCCCCTTACGACCTAGAGGTAGCCACTGCCATGATCTCTCGCGAAGAGAAGATCACTCCTGAGAAGATAGCCGAAGAAGTCTTTGATTTTCTAGTTGATTTAGTCTGATGCACAGAATGCATTAGACTTTAATTGTCATTTATTTTGTGTTAAAAGGGCAAGTTAGAACTTGCATGGATGGTACTTTAGCATTTGTTTTCTCGTGATGGCTGGATGATTTTGAAATAATTCATTCATTTATTCAGTTTATGATGGCATGATATGTTATGATATTGGAGTATTTTATTTATGTGTTGAATGCTTTCTAATACATGTTAATAAAATACCTTATACTAGAACGCGTGTGGCGCCCTATGGAGGAAGTGTGCTTAGCCAACAGCAGCACAACGAATACCATCTTAAGAGAGACTAAGTATTTTCAATCGATTTATAATAGCACTGGCAGCCTTACGACAATCACCGGAAGCGATGCATTTATAATTGGTTAAGGAAGAGCCACAATTATACTTCCAATGGGCACAACTTTGGTAATTGAAGAAGCCTTATTGTACTTAGAATCGACTAGAACTCTCTTAAGTTTTAATGATATTCGCGCCAATGGTTTCCACATTAAGACTGAAGAAGAGTACGGTAAGGAATACCTGCTCATTACGAAGCACGAAGAGAATAAAAAAGGGTATTAGAAAAACTTCCTTCACTAGAAACTGGGCTATATTATACCAACATCAAGGCACCAGCAACCTACACTATCCTGAAGACAGTATTTAGAAGCTCTGAACTCTTCTGTCTCTGGCATGACAGATTTGGCCACCCATGTCTTAGAATGATGAGAAATATAATGAAAAATTCCCAAGGGCATAATATTAATGTAAAGAATTTCCCGAATCACGAAGATTTTGTGTGCCCTGCATGTGCCACCGGGAAATTAATTATTAGACCCTTCACTCTGAAAGTGAAGGATGAAGTCCCTGCATTCCTAGAACGCATCCATGGAGACATTTGTGGTCCCATTCAGCCTATCTCAGGGCCATTTAAGTATTTCATGCTGCTCATTGACGCTTCCTCAAAGTGGTCATATGTGGGTCTGTTGTCCACAAGAAACCATGCTTTGGCAGAGGCTTTAATCAAGAGAATTAAATTTTGCAGATCATTCGCATCAGAAATGTGTTTCCTAATCATCACATCAAGTCCATCAGAATGGACAGCGCCGGAGAATTTACTTCAAAGGCATTTGATGATTATTGCATGGCGATGGGGATTGCAGTTGAGCATTCGGTACCGCATGTCCATACCCAGAATAGTTTGGCGGAGGCTTTAATCAAGAGAATTAAATTTATTGCCCGATCCCTTTTGCATAATTGTAATTTGCCAGCTACATGTTGGGGACACACAGTCCTATATGTAGCGAATTTCATCAACTTTAGACCATTGGCCTACAACATCCATTCACCTATGCAACTAGTGCAAGGGTCACCACCGAAAATTTCTCATCTTAGGAGGTTTGGATGCAAGGTTTATGTACCTATACCTCCTCCGCAGCATACTGCAATGGGCCCTCTTCGTAAGACTGAGATATATATTGGTTATGAGACTGCATCCACAATCAGGTATTTGGAACCCATGTCGGGAGATTGCATACCGTCTGCTTCGCTGATTGCATTTTTGACGAGGATAATTTCCCAACATTAGGGGGAGGAAATCAACCCCTTGATGAAAAATATCGGGAAATTACGTGGGAAGCCACAGGAATTAATGCACATGACCCGCGCACTAGTGAAACAGAGAAAGAGGTCCAGAAGATTATTGAGTTGCAAGCATTAGCAAACCAGCTGCCCGATCACTTTAGTGATTTGAAGAGCATGACTAAGTCGCATGTGCCTGCACGCAATGCACCGGAGAGGGTTGAAATACCAAAGAAAACAGAAGTATCCCTAATCCCGTCCAGAGGCCTCAGAACAAAAGGACGAGAACTCCGACTTCTCAAATCCCAAGTAACCGGGGATGCCCGGCGAAAAAGGATAAGAAGGACTTATCACAGCCGATCACTGAAGTCCACCAAAATGAGAAGGGGAGCCAGTTGAGACCTGGCACAAGTATGACACCTTCAGAAAAGGGCATACCAGATCTGAATATCCCCATGAAAGAAGATGTCGGCATGGATGTGTGTGCACACATCGGAGCCGAAAAACTAAAGGGACTTGCCACCGTAATTGGTAGAAGCGATGTGCAAGGAGAAGCTCCAGAAGAATTAATCGCTGCAGAAGTAGCAACTCATGAAGAAATAGCTATAAATTATGTGCACACGGGAGAGTCCATGAATAGGACAACAGCCAATGTCGATATCTACTTCGCAAAGAAAATTACCACAATCATCGATCTTGGTCCCGAGCCTGCATTGCTCGCTGAATATAAGAAAAGATCAGATTGGGAAGATTGGAAAAAGGCAATAGAAACTGAATTGCTATCTCTGAACAAAAGAGAGGTGTTTGGGCCCGCATGCCACACACCTCCCCATGTGCACCCTGTAGGGTATAAGTGGGTATTTGTTCAAAAGAGAAATGAAAAAATGAAGTAGTGAGATACAAAGCAAGGTTGGTAGCACAAGGTTTCACTCAACGTCCTGGAGTTGATTATGAAGAAACCTACTCCCCAGTCATGAGTGGAATTACCTTTAGATATTTGATCTCAATGGCAGTGAACTTGAATTTAGAAATGAAATTGATGGATGTGGTGACTGCATACCTTTATGGAAACTTGGATTCAGAGATTTATGTGAAAGTCCTTGAAGGAATCCCTCTCCCGAAGCAAGACAGAGCAAATAGAAATCTGTACAGTGTGAAGATCAGAAAGTCCCTGTATGGACTGAAGCAATATGGTAGAATGTGGTATAATCACTTAAGCGACTTTCTCGACAAGAAAGGCTACACGAACAGTAAAGACTGTCCTTGTGTGTTTATACGACGATCCCAGAATGGATTATGTATAATCTCAGTATATGTAGATGATCTGAATATCATCGGGATAGTGGAAGATATAAAAGAAGTAAGCTCCTACTTGGAGTCAGAATTTGATATGAAAGATTGGGTAAGACCAAATTCTGCTTAGGCCTGCAGCTCGAGCATGCCCCTGAAGGAATATTAGTACATCAGTCGGCCTACACCCAGAGGGTGTTAGAAAGGTTTGGCTTTGAAAAGGCATACCCATCAAAAGTACCGATGATCGAGAGGTCTTTACAGCAAGAAAAAGATCCTTTCCAACCTAGGGAAGAGGGGGAGGAAGTCATGGGACCGGAATTCCCATACTTGATTGCAGTGGGAGCACTCATGTATTTAGCAAATTGTACTAGACCGGACATTGCATTTGCCGCGAACCTGTTAGCAAGGTACAGTGCAGAACCTACCAAAAGGCATTGGTAGGGCATAAAGGACATCTTCCGATACCTCCAAGGAAGTAAGGACCTTGGATTGTTCTACAAAAAGAATCAAGATTTGAACTTGATTGGCTATGCAAATGCTGGGTACCTGTCTGACCCGCATACCGCAAAGTCACAAACAGGCTATGTATTCCTGTGTGGTGGAACTGCAATTTCCTAAAAATCGTCTAAGCAAAGTCTTGTAACTATTTCGACGAACCACTCAGAAATTATAATACTGTATGAAGCCGCACGTGAATGCGCTTGGCTCCGCCGAATGAATCACCACATCCAGCAGTCATGTGGGATGAACATTGTGTAAACCCCACAATTATCTATGAAGATAATGCAGCTTGCGTTGCACAAGTGCAGACGGGCTATGTGAAGAATCATCTCACAAAGCATATCAACCCCAAGTTCTTCTATGCTCATGAATTACAAAAGATGGACGAGATTAAAGTACCACATACTAAGTCATGTGAAAATCTAGCAGATTTGTTCACTAAATCACTCCCTGCATCTAGCTTTGAAAGGTGCGTGCGAGGAATTGGAATGATAAGACTTAGAGAAGTGCATAATTCAGGGGGAGAATTCTCTCAAGCCCGTTAGTAAATCTTGATCATGAAGATTAAGTACCCAAAGGAATAAAGTCCTGAAGACTGAATGAAATTGGGTGAATTGTACTCTTTTTTCCCTTGAGTTTTTCTAAAGTTTCTCTGGATGAAATTTGTGCATCGCAGCATAACATATATCATGTACTCTTTCTTCAAATTTTTCGCACTGGTTTTTATGGAGTTTTAACGAGGCATGAACATGTCGGATGAGTGCCCAAGGGGGAGTGTTAGGAAACCTGAGCCTGGGCCAGCAGCCCAGGCCCATGGTGAGCACCTCACCGAAGACTATAAATAGGGAGCCGTACCGGCATATTTTGTACACATGCAAACATAAATTAATAAAAGAAAGACCAGGAGTTCTCTTACCTCTCTGTGTGATTTCAATCTATTATTCTGTCTTCTGTGATTGATTCGTTTTATTCTAAGCAGAGGAATCGATCGGACTGATCGCCAGCGACGGTTCCTGAATAAACTGAACGAATTGGATAAGTTAATTACAGATTTGTTTGGAAAGGCAATTGCGTACAAGCAAACGGTTGAATGATTCTTAATCTATTTTTATACATAGTTGATCTTGTTATGAAATGCAAGGTAGGTCAGACAGTACTTTCATATAACTACCGTCAGTATTCTACTCTTAATGTTCCAATTAGTTTGCATTGTTGGTTGCTTGCACATATTGGCCTGGGGCAGGCTGGTACTGGCCAATTCATAACACGTTGTCGTCATATTTATTTAGAAGAAGTTTCTTACAGGTCACTGATGTTTATATGTGAGATCTTTCATTGCAGTTTTTTCAGATAGACTAGGCCCTGCTTGGTTGGACTGAAAAGCTGTGGTTTATGGCTGAAATTGTACTGTAGCGGCTGAAATTTTACTGTAGCTGAAGGTGGCTTATTTGGCGTAATTGAGTTTAAAAATTTAAAAATAGAAAAAACATGCTATCTCATCACGGACAACGCAAACAAATACGGGAAAAAAGAACCGGCAAAAAAGCTCAAAAAAGCCAAAAATTCAGAAAAAGACAAAAGCTATGAATAGTGAAAAATAAGCCAGAAGCTCCTGCAATTTGCACTTAGACTATGCCTTTTTTTTTCCATTTTAGATTATGCCCTTTTTTTCCATCTTGTTTCACAAGGAACACAATGGAATAATTGTAAACTGCTCAATAGTCCTCATTCTTATTCCAGTTTCCTTACCCGGCAACGTATCTAGTGTGAAAGAAGATCTGAGTGTTAAGATGTGAAAGACAATCTTAGCGATTGAATCTACACTACTACAGAAAGGCTAATAGTAGACGGCAAATCACAGACGGTTTTGTGAAATCGTCTGTAATGTAAACTATTACAGACGGTTTTAATTTGAAGGCCGCTGTGGTATTTGTATGGCGGGAAAGGAGTATCACGATGGTTCTTACCGCTGAACCGCTGCAGGATATCGAATATCACGCACGGTTTTTATTAAAACCATCTATGATAATCAGGATTATCACTGCGGTTTTTTATTAAAACCGCTCGTGTTGTGTCGACTATCACAGCTGGTTGTTGTTAAGAACCGTCGGGAATGTTCACTGACGGTTTTTCACAAGAACCACTGTGATGTCCCTTTGTCTCGTCATATTCTAGATCGAGGTTAATATATAAGTACACATTGCTTCTAATAACTTAACTACGTAACTATCGAGACAAGAGATCACAAATTAAAGGCAAATTTATTAATTTCAATTAGAGGCAAATTTATTACAAAAGTCGCATTGTAAAGAGTTTCCTGCATTGTATTCTTTTGGGCTTCGTAGCTTCTTCTCGAACTTGGGGACTTGAAGGATCACCACTAAATTCTCGAACGCCGTTAAGATTGCCCTTGTCCTCAAGACTTCCTCCCGCAGCCTAGGCAAATGATCAAGAGCATCCATAATGTCGTAGAGGATAGCATGAAAAGATTTCTCGAGAATCCGTTGCCGCTTGATCGGCAAGGCTATCCATCGATCTCGCATGCGTAGAGCTTCTTCCGCATTGCGCACATTGTGGAGAAGAACCGTGGTGAGGGTTGTTTCCCTTTCTTGAGCGGCAAGAAGACGCCCGCCGACGGCGGAGGATCAGTCAAGCCGACGGATGCAAGAAAGTCCGGAAGGAGAGTAGGGCGGGTGCGAGAAGTCGCTCCAGATGCCAATTGCTGTGCCGCTGTAAGGTTCCGCCGAACAATTCGTGATAAAAATGATGAGAGGAAGGAGATGATCACAAGAACAGTAGTAGAAGCCATGTTGTATTGTATATTGTATTGTACGACGTAGAAGAGACCGGATTAGGAGCGCATATTTAACCTTTAGCACAAACGGTTCAGATACCCAAACATGAATGATATAGACGCTTCAGATAACGATCGAGAGACGTTAATTAGATGATCAAACACGGCGCTCGCATCAAACACGCGCAAGCGCTTTTGGTATGAAGCTTATGACGACTTTTTTATAAAAATCGTCAGGATAATATTTATCACGCATGCTTTTAATAAAAACGTCTATGATAGTTGGTTATCGCGCAGGTTTTAGTTAAAACCGCTCGTGATAATGACTAAGGCATTTATTGCAATCGATCGATCGCATCTCGCCTTCATTTCGATCCGATCTAGCCATCGCCGCGCACTTTTTCACTCGGGAGGAAGCTAGGCGATTTCAGGCGCTTAATTTGGTGGGAAGAGGCGAGATTGAGCTTTGAATTAAGATTCAGACTTTCCTGGTTGCTGTAGATATGGTTAGTAATGAAATTTATTTTTTTAATTGCATTACAATTTAGGTGTAAGTAATCCATGAGTGGTTATTGAAGATGGAAAAAGGAGAATTGTCGGAGTGGAGAATGTAGTGGACGAGGAGGAATACAATCAATTTGTTGAGTTACCTCCTTTTGGAAATGGCATAAGGGTCGACGATGAACAACATGACGAAACTAGTTACGTACGCATTGATCATGATGAAGGGCTAATTTTTAAAGGAAATAAGCAAGTACAATAAGAATGTATATGTGAAAATGTGTGACAATTTTGAGAATTATATGTGAAAATGTGTGATGTAGTCAATTTTGAGATGTATATGTGAAAATGTGTGATGTAGTCAATTTTGAGATGTATATGTGAAAATGTATATGTGTGATGTATTTGAGAATGACAAAATGTATGGGCATTTATGTATATGTGATGTATATGTGTGATGTATTTGAGAATGACAAATGTATCAAGAAATACACTGTAAATGCAATGGTTGGTGTTGTATATGAATGCAATTGCTTGGTGGTTGATATGAATGCACTGTGTAGTTATTGGTGTTGTCTTAATTGCAACAGCCGTCAAAGCTTATCACGCACGGTTCTAAGTTTAGAACCGCTCGTGATAATCTCCTACATGTACCCTCTCGCTAGGGTTTTCCGCAGCGCTGCAGATTATTCGACAGATCTAAATCCCGAGCCCGCCGGCGCCGCCGCCTCCCGAGCCCTCGCCGCCGCTCCCGACGAAGACGCCGCCGCAGCCTCCTCCTCCTCCGTCGCCGCCTCCCGAGACCGCCGCCTCCTCCTCCCGCCGCCGCCTCCCGAGCCCGCCTCCTCCTCCTCCGTCACCGCCGCCTCCTCCTCCGTCGCCGCCTCCTCCTCCTCCGTCGCCGCCTCCCCGAGCCCGCCGCCTCCTCCTCCTCCGCCGCCGCCGCCTCCCCGGACGAAGACGTCACCGCAGCCTCCTCCTCCTCCGTCGCCGCCTCCCCGAGCCCATCGCCTCCTCCTCCGTCGTCGTCGCCGCCTCCTCCTCCTGCGTCCCTAAGGTAATCAAATCCCTCCCCGAGCTTCATGCTTACTGTTAGTGTTTAGGGTTGATGCTTGATGCTTCATACTGTTATGGTTAGTTGCTTAGTACATATTTAGGGTTGATGCTTCATGCTTATTGTTAGTGTTTAGGGTTGATGTTTGATGCTTCATACTGTTATGGTTAGTTGCTTAGTATATATTTAGGGTTGATGCTTCATGCCATCGTTAGTGTTTAGGGTTGATGCTTGATGCTTGGTACATATTACTTGGTACATTGTTTACTGCAGTAGCTTAATTAGTTTGCTATTTGGTACATATTACATTGGTACATTGTTTACTGCAGTAGCTTAATTAGTTTGCTATTTGGTACATACTACATTGGTACATTGTTTACTGCAGTTGCTTAGTTTACATTGGTACATATTACATTACTTGTTGTGTTAATATATAGTATATAGTATATAGTATATACTATATAGTATAGGCACATAACCCCTCTCTGTCCACATCACCCCATCCCTTCTCCCCCTTCCCTCTACTCCTCTCCTCTCTTCCTAATATTGAGCATCATGTATCACTTTTCTTGCTTCCTCATCTTATCATGTGCAACCCTACAATTTGAGAGCACAAATTAACCAATCAAGGAAGAGTATATGATCAAAGGGCATGAAGCAAGTAACACATTCTAGTGTATCCGGATAAAAAAATCTTGCGATTATTGCAAAAGATACATTGACCATTGGGTGGAAAGAAATACATTGTGTCGTTAGGCTCATGACTGCCAATTTGAAGCATAGCATAGCATCCGAGGCACATCCGAGGCCTGCAGCTGTGTCTTGAAGAATGCCAAGAGCTGGTCTTCAGATGTGGCATTCCTCAAACTATAAATTATGAATCTTATTCTCATAACCCATCTGAATACCAGCTCTTGGCATTCCTCAAGACACAGAAGCAGCCTCTGATGTGCCTCTGATGTTATGCTATGCTTCAATTGGCATCATACGCTGACTAAACAGCTTGATATTTCCACCCAAATGCTCCATGTATCTAGACAAAAACAGCAAATGAAGCAAGTGACATACTATAGTGTTCCTGCTCAATGAACCGGATACACTAGTTTGTGTCATTTGCTTCATAGACCTTTGTTTAGGACTTTGCTATTTGGTTTATAGTATTAGCAACTAAAGTAGGTGCTAGGATAGGCACTTTGATTAGAGACCTTGTAGTAATAGTATTACAAAATTCAAGAAAATTTTAGTACAGAAGTTCAAAAAAGAAATTTCAGATTCTTGGTGAGTGAGTGATATAGCGACTTCTTGGTGGCGACTATCCATCTGCTTCTTCCCTCCTTCTCTTCATCTCGATCTTCGATCACGCACGCGAAGAGCGATGATTCGATTAGATGAATCATCGCATCGGCGCACGTGATCCGGAGACCGAGATGAAGAAAAGGAGTGGGAAGAAGCAGATGGATAGTCGCCACCAAGAAGTCGCTATGCTCGGCTGCTCACCAAGAACTGAATGTCTTTTTTGCACTTTGTAATAAAATTGACTTGAATTTTATGGAAAAAGAAGGACTTGATACATTGGTAAGATAGGCACATCACCCCTCTCTATGTCCATATCACCCTCCATTCTCCCCTCCTCTACTCCTCTCTTGTCTTGCAATTCAATATGATTACTTTCTCATCTTATCTTAATAGACCCACAAAATGAGCAACATGTCACCCGCGCATTCTTCAACATCATCGCCGAGGCGCCCGCTCCAACATCAAGACGCCAAGGAAGAGGGCTATCAAAGAAGCTCGAGAGCCGGCAGATCATCACGCGGTGAATGCATCCGGGTCCCTATCCTTCCTCAAAAGCAAGAACGATTCCGAACCATGGTCGGAGTAGTTGCACGAGAACGAATTGAGATCACATACAATTCGTGGAAGAACGTGCTCGACACTCGGAAACGTGAGTCGTGGACCAAATTTTGGCATCGCTCGATTTCCGTAAGAACACCCGACGCGTGCAACAACAAACCTACAAAGCGTGCAAAGCATGGAAGAACTTCAAGAGCACGCTTGTCGAAATACGTGGAGACGGACGAAACGCTGTTCATAAATACCCATTCCTGGAACCACAATGGGAAGAGTTCAAGGCGATGAAAACGACCGAAGATTTCAAAAGTACAAGTGTGGTGCACAAGGCTCTCCAGGCAAAAAATACACACCCTCACAGACTTAGCACAGCTGGGTATGCTGGTAAAATCTTGCAGTGGAGGAAGGAGGATGAGCTGGCAGCTGCACAGGACATCACCCCGCCATTTTCCAATATCCCCGATGACCGCGCTCGAAATTGGATTAGAGCAAGGTCATCTACAACGACATCAGGGGACGCCACCTTTCAAACCCCGCAGACCAGCAAGTGACCGAGCGCCTAGTAAGATATCGATCGAACTACGAGCTTGTAATTACTCCACAACTTCGCATTTAATTGAAATGATATGTCGTGCTCTTGCAGGAAGAGCTAAGTTTTCAATCTACCCTAGGATCATTCCAGGAACAAGGGAGAATGATATGCTCTCCGTGGCCCCAGGAAACAAGGAGCACCCGGGCCGTACGAGAGGCCTTGGGCATTACGTTCCTTGGAAACATGGTTTCCAAGATGACTCCGACATGTATCGCGCAGAAGAGAAACAAAGCCGAGCGTGACGCACAGCTAAGAGAAGAGATCAAGGAATCTCTTAGAGAGGAGCTATTAGCTCGATGGCTGATGTAATCGAGAGATGAGGTGCGAAGCATGCAGAAAGTCAGCAGCCGCCACCGCCGCTCCCGTGCTAGCTAGCGCACAACCGTCCGAGTAGCCGCAAGGCCTAATCCGACGCAAACCCACCCAAATTTCATGTGGACAACATCACGGTAATAATTATTACCTCTCGAATGCTTGCTCCATTGGTAGGCCTATTCGAGTAGCTAATTTTGTATCGTTATGTAGGAGCCTCACGACGTGCGTGCTCCAAGTGAGATATGGCTCCATTCCTTGTACGCTTGGGGCCGGCATATTAAATGCAGCATCGGGGCCATGGTGCACGGTCAAGATTTAGCGCCAGCTTCGCAAAGTTAATGTGGATGGTGTGTATGCCAATTTTGAGGTGGTCCCGCCACAAGCCCCCAACGACGAGATCGTGAATCTAGGACAGGCCATTGGAACATTCATCCAAAGTGGCCCAAAACCGACATATCCTCGGAGGCTTCTTCACCGGTGGCGGGACTGAAGTGCAAAGGCGAACCACAAGAACTTGCACCGGTGCCATCTCCACACGGCAAGGCGAACCACGCCTACCGCACGGTGCTATCTCCACGGTGCTATTCTCGCGAGCAACTTGCACCGTTTATACCATTACATCGACTAGCATAAAGTCGATCGACAATCGAGGCAATGGCGAGCAAATCAAAGACGAAGGATGATGACGATATCCTGTCCATGCCATTGGCCCGCAAATTGCGTGCTAGCTGAGCCGATGGTAGTCCAGAAGAGCTCCAAAACTAGGACTTGGTTGCCAAAGATTCCACCTTTGGTATATGGAAGTCCAATAAGCCGAGGCGTAACGCGCCAGTATCATCACAAATTCAAGCTGGAACATTTCTTGCACGGCTTAGGACCGTATCTTCGCGTGACCTTTGACGATATATTTGAACTTTTCACGCCAACGCCTCGACGCCTCACTCGCTCGATGTCGACGCCGTAAGTCCGCATAATCACGCCTCGGTTCACGTAATACCGATATATGTCACAATTTGTTGCTTTTCGTGTTATATATAGATTCATGCCGACCGAAGCTAGATCATCGAAATCATGAATTGGTTTCTGGACCCACGCTTGGTCGCCATTGATACCATCATCGAGAATGCATCTGCGCCGAGGACTATATTACAAAATCACCGCTGGCTCACCAAGATAAGGAATTTGTTCTTATGCCATACAATGAGGATTTCCATTGATTTTAATTGTAATTATACCAAAATAGAACAAGGCTATATACCTTGATTCTCTAAGTAAGAACAAATCCAAGTACACGCTATCGCCCAAATACTGATAGGTACGCACATTGTACATTGTACTCTTTCTTTCCTTCCGAATGACTAATCTAACTTTTTCGAATAATGAAGGTCGCTCGCCACATACGCTCAACAAACACGTGACTCGACGACGTGGGCCAAGGCCTTGAAACATGATCGCAAGTTTCGGTATTCGCTAGCTACACATTAATTAATCATATACAACACATAGTAGTAATGGCACTTGATTTAACACATTATATTTTTGCGGTGCCACCAAAGAAGAGCGGGCAACACGTGTGGATACTACGTGTGCCACCATATGAGACTACTCCTCGATTCCACCAAGATCACCAATTCTAAGGTTTGTCAATCTTCCCACATTTATTTCATACATGTCAAGTTTTATATATGCGCGTTGATATTCCTATCGACAGTGCGCCCATCTCTACATCTGCATTGAAACACCGGATTTTGCAAAAATTCGAGGAGAGCTCATTTGGTTTTTGTGGACAAAAGTCGAAGATCGATGGAGAGTTCCACGCCTGAGAATGATTTTTATTGTAATTCTAAGTGCAAATGCAAGGTACATCTTTTACAATTGTGTATTTGTTAATGGATATTTTATTTCAATTCAATGAATTGATTTATAAATGGATGCTTTATGTTTGTGAAATGAAGTGTGTTGTCAATTGATGTTTTATGTCCGTGAAATGAATTGAGATGTGAAATGTATCTGAAATGAAATGAGATGTGTCAATTGTATATGTTTTATGTCCGTCATTATCGCTTGTTTCAGAGGGCATGGCTAGCATTTCCGAGGCTAGCCAATAAATGTAAATATATTTAGGTTGAAGGAATATCACGACGGTTTTAGTTAAAATCGTCAGGATATCGATCATCACGCATGCAGTTTTGTGTTAAAACGGTCCGTGATGATCGATATGCTGACGTTTTAGTTAAAACCGCTCAGTGATTATCGATATCACGAGCAGTTTTAACGCAAAACCGCTCAGGATTATCGGCTATCACGCACGGTTTTAACGCAAAAACCGCTCGTAATAGCGATAATCACGACGGTTCAAAAACCGTCTGTGATGACCTTCGATTATCATCGACCATAAATACAGACGGTTCACAAAACCGTCTGTGATGACGATTTCGAACCGTCTGTAATGACCTTTTCTGTAGTAGTGCTAGTAGTTATAGTTTGGATCAAGGTGGGTGGGATATCCAATCCACTTATGGAATTTTCCAAAAAGCCCCAAGACTATAAATTTATTGTATAAGTGGATTGAGGTCTCCAACTCACCTCGATTCAGATCGTAAAAATTAACTTTCGCACTTCATGATACGGGATTGTCCGATTTCACAATGATGATTACACGACGAACGACGATAACTTGAGGGTAGCAACATGATCTGAAATTGTAGTAGACTTGCGTCGAGCACAAGACCACAGTAGTAGCAATCGCACCCCAACTCTCACAAATAAACCAATCCACCCAACCAGCATGGAGACGAGCGCACGAATTGTATGACCACGACAGATCAATCCAAGCAAACTCGAAGAATTCGCAAGAACTATTGATGACAAGAACACACAATTTCCTGAAGACGAACAAAAGTTCTAATCGATTCAATTTGAAAAATAAACGTGGTCTAAGCCTCCTTATTCGGTAACTATAGAATATGGGTGGATTCTTTTAGATTGATAGTTTATGGCTTAAATACTTGAATTCTGCCTGTTCATGAGAGGCAGTAAACAGAGCAAAATAATTGCATATGATTTTGGTCGGTATAGCCGAACTCAATACACTTTTTACTATAATTTTTCTATTAACCCCACACACCGTTTAAAAACTAGTTACAGAAATAAACTAATTTTAAGTCCAAAATAACCAGCCTATAAAGGCCTGTACTAGGCCTACTCAGCCTATGGGCCTAAGGAGCGGTGCTCGATATCCTGAACACACGCACACAAGTATCCGGTTTGGACTTGAACACATTAAGGGGCTGTTTGGTTGCCTGCCTCTGCACCGCTCCTTGCATCCGTTGGGCCAGGCTGAGGAGCGAAGCTCCCTCTACTCGTTTCCCTTGGGCCTGGCTCGGGGTGAAAATTTGCACGCGATGGACCTGGCTCCGAGAGCCAACCAGGCAACCAAACACACGCTCCTTGCATAAGCTGATACAGGCCAAATGCATATAGGCAACCAAACAGCCCCTAAACGATCCAACCGATCCGAGCCAGGTTTGGCATAATAGCATGCAGGCTCTGTCACGTGGACGGAACAATAATCAGTTCGGTTTTTCTGATCCCTTCCATACCCCATCTTCTTCCTTTTATTATAACGAATCCAGCTCCTTTCTTTCTTGACTGATTGTTTTCCCTGTACCTCGTGCATACAGGCAGCAAGCTCATGCACAATGTATGCACCTTTTCTTTTCCATGTACATTTAACATGCCCGTACTCCGTCCTGTTCTCCTAGCTCATACACGTGCAATTTTCTTGATCAGTTCTTGGCGCGCTCTATTCTCCCACTCCTCCGACACGCCAACTTGTGTTCCACGTTAACTTTAAATAAAAAACACTCCTACAATCATAATTAAAATACTTAGGCAGCATCGAAGTTCTTTTATCAAAATAACGTGAGCTAAGGAACAAACTCACCTTATCAATGACAAAATAAAGTGTAAGTCCTGTTTTCATTGCATATTTGTGTATATCCAAGGGGATGCCCTTATCATCTCCCCTCCTTTAGAAAAAGTTGTCCTTGGCTTTGGCTCATTGCTAAGCTCACCAAGTGACTTCTCTTGATCTTGTAAATCATACGACAAAGATAGAGAAAGTTTTCGTGTCTCTCACTCTTAAGAATTTGCACATCATTACAAACAATACAGGAAAAAGGTGGTAAAATGTTAGTTTCCTCACACCTGTCCTCTATGTCTAGCAAATTGCGCAAGCTAACTAATAGGACAGATTTAGCTGTGGGGTTTTCTCTTTTCTTTTTGTGGTTCTCTCTCATTTTTGTTATATGATCAGATTTAGAAGAATTGATTACATCGTTAGGAGACATATGAACCAAAGTGTAGCTCTTCCCTGAAGTGTGCATGTATACTGATTGTTCTCCCATCATGGATAGAACCACGATCATATTGCCACGGTTGTCCCAAAAGCATGTGACAAGCCTTCATTAGTACCACGTCGCATATCAACTCATCCTTGTACTTTCCAATAGAAAACGGTACCCGAACAACATGTGTCACTTTGATAATACCACATTTATTCAACCACTCAACTTAATATGCTTTAGGCTTCTTGAATGTAAACAATCCCAATTTCTTCACCATGTCAAGACTAGCAAGGTTTTGGCTACTACCACCATCAATTGTAAAAGCGCTGCCGGTTTGGGCGTAGCACAACATCACCTTCACATCTACCGACGCGGAGGGTGTGGATTTCCCCCCACCAGGACCCCCTGGTCATCCAGGCCGCTATCGCAGGTTGTGATGTTAAGCATGTCCTGGTCGATGGAGGCAGCTCCGCCGACATTCTGTTTGCGGCTTCCTTCGACCAGATGGGAATCCCCCGAAGCCGCTTGGGCCCCTCGGGAATCCCACTACAGGTCTTCGGGGGTCAGCCGTTGAAGGCGTTGGGCCAGATACGCCTGCAAGTCTCCTTTGGGTAGGGCGGCAACTCGAGGAGCGAAGACGTCACCTTCGACGTTGTTGACCTCCCGTACCCATACAACGCCATATTGGGATGCCCGACCCTCAACTCCTTCGGAGCAGTCTTGCACCATGGCTTCCTGTGCATGAAGCTCCCAGGGCCGCAAGGTATCATCACCACTTGCGATGACCAAGACCTCGCCCAGCGCATAGAGCTTGGTGCTTGGGGCCTGCACCAGAAGGTGCATGTGCTCACCGACACTCCCAGGGCAGACACGCCTTCTGCCCTGGGATGGACGTCCAAGCCCCAGCTTGACGGTAGAGTCAAGAGGGTGCCCCTGCAAGCCGAATGTCAATATGTGTCCATTGGCAAGGGCCTTCTCCCCGAAGTTGAGCAGGTCTACTCCGGGTCCTCTAGGACAACGCAGATGTCTTCGCGTGGTCCCCAAATGACATAAAGGGCATCGATCGCGCCCTCATCGAACACACCTTAGCAGTTCGCCCCGATGCCAAGCCGTCAGGCAAAGGCTCTTGTGCATGTCGATCGAGCGACAGCAAGCGGCCAAGGTAGAGGTAGCGAAGCTTCTCCAGGCCGAGGTTATCCGTGAGGTCCAGCACCCGGACTGACTTGCCATCCTGGTGCTGGTGAAAAAGGCTAGCGGTGCCTAGCGCATGTGCATTGATTTCAGTGCTCTCAACAAGGTGTGTCCCAAGAATAACTACCCGTTGCAACGTATAGATCAGTTAGTGGATGCCATGGCAGGGTATGAGCTCATGAGCTTCCTCGATGCATACTCCAGCTGCCATCAAATTCTCATGGCCAAGGGAGACGAAGACAAGACCAGCTTCATAATGCCGGTAGGGACATACTGCTTTTGTCAGGATGCCCTTCGGCTTGAAGAATGTTGAGGCTTATGTTGACGACGTGGTCATGAAAACTTGGCATCTCGCCTCCCATGGTCAAGATCTTCAAGAGACCTTCGACAACCTTAGGCGAGTGGGCATCAAGCTCAAACCAGACAAGTGCATCTTCGGCGTTCAAGCTAGCAAACTCCGGGGTTTTTTGGTGTCTGGGCGTGGCATCTAGGCGAACCCTGATAAGGTCGATGCGATTCTCGCCATGGAGCCGCCCAAGACGACGAGGGAGGTCCAGAGGCTTACTGGACGCATGGCTGCGTTGAGCCACTTCCTGTCCAGGGCGGCTGAATAGGGTCTGCCATTTTCATGACCCTTCACGGTTGCGACGGGTTCCATTGGGATGACAACTGTGCGAAGGCTTTCGACGACCTCAAGAAGCACCTCGAAAGCCTTCCTACCTTAGACGCCCCAGCACTAGAGGCTCCCCTCTTGCTCTACCTCGCTGCCACAACGACGGCGGTCAGCACCCTTCAGCGGCCCGTGTACTTCGTCTCCGAGGCCCTTCAGGGTGCTAAGACACAGTACACCAAACTTGAGAAGCTGGCCTACGCATTGGTCATGGCCTCGAGGAAGCTTCGGCACTACTTCCTGGCCCACCCCATTTTTGTGCCATCTTCGTTTCCTCTAGCAGAGATGCTACACAACAAGGAGTCTACGGGGCGTATTGGCAAGTGGGCGGCCGAACTCGCACCATTCTCCTTGACGTACGCCTCGTGAACGACAATAAAATCTTAGGTCCTCGCAGACTTCCTCGCCTAGTGGACTCCGCCGGCTCAGCATCACTTGCAACAACCAGAGGACCCGGTGTGGATGCTCAACACCGACGGGGCCTACGGCGCTCCGGGTGTCGGGGTGGGCACAGTCGTTACTGCGCCGGAGGGGCACCGCTTGCTGTATTACGCACGTCTCGGGTTCCTGGCAACAAACAACACAGCGGAGTACGAGGCGCTGCTTTTTGGCCTCGCAAAGCTTAAAGCCCTTGGTGTCCGAAGAGTCCTTGTCTGCACCGACTTGCGTTTGGGCACGGGCCACGTCGACAAATCCTACCAGGCCAAGGACCCCGAGTTGGCCAAGTATCTCGTGACGGTGAGAGCGAAGGAGCGCCATTTCTTGGGCATCACAAGCAAGGCTATCCCTCGAGCGGATAATGAGTAGGCCGACGTCCTTGCCAAGGCCGCCAGCCAGAAACTCCCCCTTCCTGAGGGGCATTCTATGAGGTCTTGCTTACGGCAACCATCGCCCAAGAAAACCGTGACGTGGCCCTCGTTCATAAAATTGCCCAGTAGGGCGACTGGCGGGAACCCATCTACGGCTTTTTGCAAGGCATAGTTGAACCGAACGACCCCCTCGAGTTGTGACGTATGCAGCACTGTGCCAGATCCTTTCAGGTGCTGGATGGTGTCCTCTACAAGAGGGGGAGTCTGCGCACTGCTTCTACGATGCCTCTCGCGTGACGATGGAAAGCACCTCCTCATGGAGATTCATGCAGGCCTCTGCGGCTCGCACATCGCGCTGAGATTCCTAGTTGGCAAGGCATTCAGACAGGACTTCTACTGGCTAACCACCATCGTAGATGCACAAATCTCGTGCGTTGGTGTCAAGGGTGCCAGTGGATGGGGCAAGTCATCCACAGGCCTCCGTCAAACTTGCAGCCCATACCACCAGTGTGGCCATTGGCGCACTAGGGCATTGATGTCGTCATAGTCGCCTTGGAGTACTTCTCCAGGTGGCCCGAAGCCGTCGCATTAGCTAGGGTGACCTTCGCGGCCTTGCAGCGGTTCCTTTGGCAAAACATCATATGCCGCTTCGGGGTTCCCAGGGAGCTCACCATTGACAACGGCCTGTAGTTTGACTCCGCACCGTTCAAGGTGTTCTACGATAGCATGGGCATCTCGCTTCGATATGCCTTGGTTGGGCACCCGCAGTCCAACGGAGCAGTCGAGCGGGCCATTTCCGTCAGAGTCAAAAAGCGCCTCGTCGGCCTATCGAAGGGCAAGTGGCTAGATGAGCTCCATAGCGTACTCTCGTCCCTCCGCATGACGGTGACACATCCGATGCGGTTCATGCCATTTAAAGTTCTCTTCGGTGACGAGGCAGTCACACCAGAGGAAATCAAGACCGGCTCGAGGAGGGTCCACATCCAGGCCCCAGTGGAAGAGCGTGAGCTGTCCCTCGATCTTCTTGAAGGGGACTGGGTGAGCGCCACCAAACATGTCGCGAAGTACGTGCGCCAAGTGGCACGCGCGCATGACCGCGCCGTGTATTCGCACGAATTCCAGCCAGGAGACCTCGTCCTCAAGATGGCGCTCCATGCAGTGACCATAGGCAAGCTCGAGTCAAAGTGGGAGGGCTCCTACATCGTCGCTGCGGCTTTGCAACGGGGAGCATATCACCTTGCGACATTGGAAGGACAGACTCTCCGTCATACATCAAATGCAGACAGGCTGCAGCGGTATTACACATGAGGTCAAAAGGATGACCACATGGCCGGTACCCTACCCCTTGTAATAGCTCACCCACACAAATGGGAAATCAATAAAGGACACCGTTTGCAAAACCATCTCATTTTGTGCAAAGATGCGTGGAGCCAAGCCTCCGCACGCACTCTTCGGAGTATAAATAAGATGCGCGGATGCAAGCCTCTGCGCACACTCTTCGGAGTATAAATAAGACACGCGGAGGCTTACGTGACGGGCCTGAGCCTCCGCATACTCTGCGGAGTATAAAGCGTCGGGAACATGTCATCCCGAGCCACTCTACGGAGTATAAAAAATCGCGTGAAGGCCCCAAGCCTCCGCGTACTCTCTGGAGTATAAAGCGTTGGGAACATGTCGTCCTGAGCCACTCTACAGAGTATAAAAAATAGCGTGATGGCCCCGGGCCTCTACGTGCTCTGTGGAGTATAAAGCGTCGGGAGCTCATCGTCCCGGGTAACTCAAAGAAGCGCTCACATAGCTTTCCAATGGCACGTGCTTTGGTGGCTGTAACATCCTAAAATTTGGCTTTCTGGAAAAAAATTAAATTCAAATTAACTATTTTAAAGTAATTGGATTTTACTTGGCTTTTATTTGATTTTCCGGGTTTTATTTCAAAATTTAAAGCAAGAAAATGCATTTTAAATATTTTATTAAAGCCAAAAAGGGAAAATTATATTTTTCCTAGCCTTTCCTAATTTTTTTAATTAATAATTGAGAATTTTCTGAAATTTAAAATCAATTTTCAAAGTTAAAAAGTATTTTATAAAATTATAAAATTCAAATCTGAAATTAAAAATATTTTTAATAAGTCTAAAATGCTTCCAGGAATATTTTATGATTTTTCTGGAATTTTTAGACATTAAATATTATTTTTCCAAGTGTTTATAAAGTTTCTAGTAATTGCTGAAATTTATTCCGAAAATAAAAATCAAATAAATCCTAGCCCGCCATGTGTCGCTCTCAGATTAAATCAACCTCTCTCCACGTTTTAATCCTAGCCACACATGATCACTTACCCCTTCATAACCATCTAAAGGCCCTCATCAACTCACTTGCCACGTGTCGCGAATCCGACGGCCCGTACCCCTTCACTAACTCTTACTCTCTATGACACATGGGACCCATATGTCATATCCTTCTTCAACCTCACCTTCTTCCTCCTCCCACCCTCTCTCTCCTCCACCATTAAAACCGAAAATGAGCTTTAAAATCCCGCATTTCTCCCTCATAAAATCCCGATTAAAGAGTGGAAACAGATGCCCTATTACTCCCCTCCATTCCTCCGGCCGTTTCCCCTCAATTTAAGTCCCCTAATTGCGGGAGCAATAACTCCGGCGAGCTCCAAAATGGCCGGCCTCCCCCTCCCCTCCTCGCCTATAAAAAACCCCCCTCCACTCCCCTCCACTCCCTTCTTCGGCACCGCCTTCCACCGCCCCTTCTCCTCCCTTTCTCGGCGCCGCCGCCACCTCCAAAAGCCGCTGCCGGCTGCCCAAACCCCCGCCGCCGCCGGTAAGTGCCGCTGCCTCCCCTCAACCGCTGCCGCCATTCGCCGCCCTCCCGCGCCGCCGGCCGGTCATCCTCCGCGCTGCCGTGCGTGCGCCGCGTGGCGGCGGCCGCCGCGTGGTCGCCCATGTGGCCGACACCTCGCGCCCGCGTGGCGCCATGTCAATGGAGCGCCACCTCAGCCCTAGTTTTTCCCCATGAGCTTGGTCCACGGTGGACAGGACCCGCGTGTCATGAAATTCAAATTTTGAATTTTCGATGATGTCATAATTAAGTTTTTCCCGTATAAAAATAAATCCCAAAAATCAGCCTTTTCATTTTCTCTCCTTTAAATCTTTCGGAAGCCATAACTTTCTCATTTTAACTCCGTTTTGAGCCGTTCAAATTTCTAAATTTTTCTAAAATCCTAAACTATCTATTTATGTGCTATTTTTTAATTTTTGAGTTTTATTTTAATTTTTTTTTATTTTATTTGTTTTATTCGTCTGTCTTCTCGCGCGTAGATTCCGCTGTCGCTGAGGATTTCGTCGAGTCGCAGCAAGAAGAACCAGTCAGCACTCAAGAAGGCAAGTCTCCTTTGATCATCTTGAACCTATGATTTTGAAATGTTTTAATTATTTTAATTACGTGCATTGCTATTTATATAAAATATTAGTTCAAATCTTAAGGCATTAGTTATATCCAACCTTGTTATGCCATCAATTGAAGTTGAATGCCATGTACCTTTGCAACCCTAGAAATTCCTTTGACTCATTAATGAGAATAATATATTTAATTGCTGGTATTAGAATGGTAGAAAAATGCTTAGCCACGCTATTGAATACCTCATAAATCTTGAAAATGGGAAATTATGATTTATTGTAATACCCTTGTGTTTACAAATTTAGTGGTAATTGGAGTTACCACTGTTCTTTTAAAATAAACTAAAATGTGAAAGTTGGTTTAGATTAGGGTGGATGGTTGGTTTGGATTGGTGTAGGAAGCACGAGATCTTGTTAAGTGTATGTTCCACCCTAGTCAATTAAGGACTGACGCTTGTGTTTGTCCAGACTAAGCATTAACCGTACAACCACAAGTCTATATGGGTACGACCTAGCTGACTAACTTATGATAGTCTAGTTTAGATGCCACCAGTGGAAAATGGGTGCCAGGGATGGAATGGTTATTCACAGTGAGGGACAGGATTTCATCAGACTCATATGGCGCAAGAGGGGCTTCGGTTCGGGCAGTTAGCCTACCTGCGGTGAAACCTCAGCGGGTGGTATCTAGCTAGATTAGATTAAGGTAAAGGCTTTGTGATATTTTATCTGGGTCTCATGCCAAAGGAAGCGTGTTGACTTTTAGGATAAATTATCTCTTGTGAGTAAAGTTGTACAACCTCTGCAGAGTGTAAAACTATTGTAATAGCCGTGCCCACGGTCAAGGGGCGGGCAAGGAATGCATGCACATGTTAGATTTCTGGTTTTGTTTTAAAATCAAAAGTTTTGTATTCCGAGGGTGGAGGGAACTCTCGGAAGGGAATCCTGGCAGTTGGAGCCAGAGAGGGTGGATGTAACCCGCAGTATTAAACTTGTTCAAGTTGTTGAAGCTAGTGTTCGTAGATGGAACCTTCACTAGAAAGTTAATGATAGTTTCTGCTAAAACATTTACTTTATTAAATGGATGCCTTCGAAAATAATTAGTAGTAATTGAAATTTAAAAATATTGCTTTGTGCAAAAGAACCATATAGCCTTCCTTTGTCAAGCCTTGCATCTATGCATTTTTCCCAAGACTTGCGGAGTACTTTATGTACTCACATGCTACACTTAAAAATAAATCTCAGAAGATTGCGAAGCTCAAGAAGGTGGCTACGA
This sequence comes from Dendrocalamus sinicus, assembly GCA_036346575.1. NCBI lineage: Eukaryota > Viridiplantae > Streptophyta > Magnoliopsida > Poales > Poaceae > Dendrocalamus > Dendrocalamus sinicus. Next base: position 17,142,864 of record CM070659.1, on the reverse strand, counting down.
CATCTTTGTTCGCTGCGCGCCGTGATGGATTCTTCTCGGAGGACTAGGTCGCGCTTCCCGACCAACCGCTGTGGCATCTTGATGGGTCTACTTTGAATTTGCCTTGCTTCATTGTGTTTTGATTGTGTGAGGTCTTGAAACCTCTAATGTAATAATGAGACCTTTCGGTCTGCACTCTTTAATATTGTAATAAAGCGTTGCTGGTTATGTATTTATTTCGCATTTAATCGTGTGCACTAGCTTTGATCCGGGACTAGTGCGAATACACGAGGGTCCGGTTCGTAATCCGGTCCCGACGATGGCTAGTCGCCACCGCTACCGCGATTCGAAAGGTAGGGGACAGAGTGTTTGAGCGTCTACTTCGGCTGGTCGCTAGCTGCGCTGCCGCCACTTCGAAAGGTAGGGGACGAAGCGCTTGAGCGTCTACTTCGACTAGTTGCCAGCTTCGCTGCCGCCACTTCGAAGGGTAGGGGACAGAGCGCTCCAGCGTGTACTTCGGCTAGTTGCCAATTCCGCTACCGCCACTTCGAAAGGTAGGGGACGGAGCGCTTGAGTGTCTACTTCGGCTAGTCGCCAGCTCCGCCGTCGCCACTTGGAAGGGTAAGGGACGGATCGCTCGAGCGGCTACTTCGGCTAGCCACCAACTTCGCTGCCACCACTTTGAAGGGTAGGGGGAGGAGCGCTCGAGTGTCTACTTTGGCTAGTCACCAGCTCTGTTGCCGCCACTTCGAAAGGTAGGGGACAGAGCGCTCGAGCGTCTACTTCGGCTAGTCGCCAGCTTCACTGCCGCCATTTCGGAGGGTAGGGGACGGAGCGCTCAAGCGTCTACTTTGGCTAGTCGCCAGCTCCACTACCGCCACTTCGAAGGGTAGGGGACAGAGCACTCGAGTGTCTACTTCGGCTAGTCGCTAGCTCTACTGTCGCTACTTCGGAGGGTGTTCCACTGCCACCACTTTAAAAGGTAGGGGACGGAGCACTTGGGAACCCTCGTGAGGTCTATGCCTAGTCAGGCGGGGTCATCGGCCCTTCATTCCTACCCTAGCTCATGCGTATCGTGTACTGTGCACTGAGGGCAAGGCCAGCAAAGATCGCTTCACACCCAAAGTCCTACGTGTTGGTCAAAGACAAGTGCAATCGCAAAGAACGACAGGCACGCTTATTTACTTTGACCACGATTTTTATTGCATTAACAAAATAATGTTCACAGAGACACTCGGTAATTACATTCGCCAAGTAATGTCTGCAAGTGCGTTCGGGTAGATAAGGTTGCTACTCATTCGGCTCCTCCACCTTGATATGCTCTCGCGTCAAAGTCACTCACCGAACTCTGGGTCTCCCAGAAGCCCAAGGAGTCTTCTGCCCATCCCCAATGCCAAAGACACCGTCGAACCATGAGGTCCAAAATTAGCAACTGGCCCCTATCAAGCATCTGCTCGAAGCAAAACAGTACGCATGATCAAAACACTTAGCAATTTTCTCATTTCATTCATAAAGAAGGGCCGTATGGTGCCATTTTACATAAACGGATACATGGCAATGCACACCTACACCCTAAAGACTCTGGCGTAACACCTGTGGGTTGACGCCATGCTCTGAGCCAGCGACACCGTCTTCGTTGCGCCGCAGAACCTAGTCGAGCCACGCGCCGAAGTCCCCTTCACCCCGTAGAGTTTGTTGCAGCGCCACCTTCACCGCGGCCTCCCCGATGTAGCCCCAGATTCTTTGGTGGAAGGCCCAGACGGTGCGGCGGATGGCCTGCATGGCGCCCGACATAACCCCAACTCCTGCTGGCATCTTTAGTCGAGGGTTAGCCAGTTCATCCTCGTGCAAGCATCCCCGGTGATGGAGCAGGGCGAAGGCGATGCGCGACGTCACTATGGAGCAATGGTTGCCGTAGGACCGAGCGGCGATGAGGGCGACGTTGGAAGCTTCTCCGATTCGCCGAAGTGCCCATAACAGGTCCTCAGGGCCAAAGGTATGAGGTGGCACGATGACAGACAGGTCTTGGAGGGCGCCTTCTAGAGCCTCAATTGCGTCCCACGCCGCCACCGAGGTGTCTCCCAAAGCCCGGTCCTTCTACCCAAGTGACGTGGTCAGTTGGGCCTTCTCCTCCTCCAGCGCTGCGATCTACTGGAGTAGATGTGGGCCTCTTCGGTAGTGCGAAGATGGTCTTCCAGTGCCCCTCGCTCGCGAGCACGTGCCGCTCGCAACGCACGAGTGACGGCAAGCGTTTGCACAATGTAGTTATTAGTAAAGTCCCAAACGACGGTGTAAATCGCAAAGGGCAAGCACTTACCCTCATCTCCAAGCTTCTAGCGCGCCCTCCAGGAGCTCCGAGCCGCGCGATAGCAGCGCCCGTCGGTCCAAGCTGGCGTTCGAGCAGTCTGCGGCCCCTTGAAGAGCCCGCAATATCTCCGGCCGAGGGATGAAGTGGAGATGGTTGGCCGCTGAGCCTGCACGCCGGTGACTTCAAGGGCGGTAGGTGTTGATGTCACGTCTGAGGCAAGAAGGCCAGAGACTTCGCGGCCGTTTCCAGTGCACGAGCCTTGTCCACATCCAGGTGATCGTGTCTCAGTTGATGTCAATGACAGGATCAGCGAGCAGATCGGGGAAAGCTTCGCGAAATCGAGGGGGCAGAAAGAGTTGCGCTTACCTTCGGCATGGACCGGTGAAGCCCGTTGGGGTGTTCACTCTACCTCGGACTGGACTGTGGGGGCTCCACCTGTGTCTGGAGCGACAGGGTCCTCTCCGGGCCTGACGGCCTCTGTGTTAGAGTCCGACTTCTACATGCCCCCAACCCCAATCGCCACTACGAACGCCTCCTCCAGCTTAAAAGATGATCGTGTCCGAGGGCACTTCGCTCTCAGGGACTTGGGTGACGATTCCTTGGCCTCCGTGGCTGGGGGCGGGCGATGAAGCTTCGCCCTCCTGGACGTCTGCGCCGCGCCCCTTGTCTTGTGTGCCACCCAAGGACTCCTCGTCGGGTGCTGGGTAGTCCGCCTCCGCCTCTAGATCCGAATTGGCTTACTCCACCAAGTCGGAGCCGGTGACCGTCACACCTGTAGCTCTGGCAGGATTTACGGGAAGGGCAGCCGGCGGACTGGATGCGGTGGCAGGGGACCGGGCCCTCCGCCGAGGGGGGACGCCTCCCCCTTGTCATCGCCGTCATGGAGGCGAGCCCGGCCTACGGTCGGAGTGGCGTGCTCCGGCACAGGAATATCCAGAGTTTCGCACACTCTGTTTATCCGCCCCAGCTTCACCATTGCGGTCATGGACTCGCGCAGGCTGTGCTCCTTGGCCATGTTCGGCCCAAGGAACACAACCACCGTGCGCTCCGCATCTTCTAGAAGGAGCCCTACATGTAAAGCGAGGCAAGGTTAAAAAAATGCACAAAGGAGATTTTGAATGTAGTCTATGGCGGAAGAGCTTACGAGGGTTGGAGGGCTTCGGCAGCGAAGACACGGACGACCGAACACCGTCGAGCAGGACGGGGTCGAGCTGAATGTGCCACCGATAGGCAAGCGGCGCCACGCCGTACATGACAAACTCCTCCGCGAGATCGCGCATGTTGAAGCGGAGGGTAATACCCACAAGCCTCTGCGCCCTCTTCTCATTGTCACAGTCAGGATCCACGATGGGTGAAGTGTTGAACGACATCGGCCGGCCCGTACATCGAAGGCTACTGCGATGGTAGAACCACTGGCGCATCCAGTTTGATTCCCACTTCTCTCGAGTCGAGTTAGTGGGGAAGATCTTCATGCACGGGGACCTCAGGACAAAGTTGACGCTGTCGAAGTTTGAGAACTACCCTTCGTCGAGCTTCTTCGGCTGGTATCGTGCGTCATGGAGGAAGGCGAACAGAGAGACGCTGGGCCAAGCCCCCCTATCTGCATTGCCTAGCTGTGAACAACCAGGTGAGCTATCGTGTTCGAATTCAGCTACGCCAACTCCAGCATGTAAGTCCGAAGAACGTCGCTGACGAGCTTGGCCAACGGGATTCGAAGCCCAGCTTCAAAGTATGCGACAAAGACGATCGTCCCTAACTCCTCCGGGTTACCTCACGAAGGAGAGACCGGATCATCTCCTTCGTCATGATAGTTTGCCCCAACACGCTGGAGTAGGGGCCTTCTAGCTTGTTCTCAGTGGTACACCGCTTGTTGGGTAGCGATGGGTCGCGCCCCACCAGGGCATACTCCACCTCAGTTGACGACGAGCTGCGCCGGCTGGAGGAAGCGCCACCGTTGGGCTAGTGAGCATGTTCTTCCCAGCGAGCCATTGTCCTCTAGGAAGCGCACGGTCAGACGTACGGTGGCGGTGGTGAATGGTGGCAACACACGAGGCGAGAGCAGGGCGCGCAAGAGCAAAGAGCAAGGAGGAGCAGGTCAGAGTGACTGGGAAGGATGGGGGAATGACGTCGGCAACATATATAAAGGCCATCCGCCTCCCACACAATTGGGAAGTGCAACTGGCGAAAGCTGAACCGTTCGCCTCCCCCACGATCGGGAAGCGTGACCAGTGGAAGCCAAAGCTGTGCAGTCGCCCGGGCACGCGAGCGCGCGCACACGCATTCTGCCCCCTTGAGAAGGAATGCATGACTGCGGTCGTGTGGCTGCCTGACAGCACACGATGCGGCAATCTCGTCCCGCCATGTGTCCCGCCCCCTCGGGAAGGAACGCACGACTGTGGTCATGCAGTCGCCTGACAGACCACAACGCGCTAATCCGGCGCTGCCGTGTGTCCCGCCCGAGGCCAGCGCATGGTGCAACTCCCATCACACGCCAGCAGCTGGCGTAATCCTCGGTGCCATTAAAACACTGTCATTGGGCTGTGAGTCACCGGACTGTACTTCGATTTCGAGTCCGCAGGATGACTCCGGAATCCACTTCGACTCCATGTCCGTGGGATGAGTCTGGCCTCCGCTTCGACCTCGTGTATGCGAGGCAAGTCTGGTTCCCGCTTCGACTCCATGTCCGTGGGACGAGCCCGGCCCCCACCTCGACTTCGTCTTGGCGGGGCGGCTCCACCAGGTACTTCGACTTCGAGTCCGCAGGATGACTCTGGAATCCACTTCAACTATGTGTTCGTGGGACGAGTCCGGCCACCGCTTCGACCTCGTGTACGCGGGACGAGTCTAGCTCCCGCTTCAACTCCATGTCCGCAGGACAAGCCCGGCCCCCACCTCGACTTCGTCTCAGCGGGGCGGCTCCGCCAGGTACTTCAACTTCACAACTGGAGGACGACTTCGGCAGCCAGTTTGACTTCGTGTGCGTGGCACGAAGCCAGGCTGCACCAGCAAAACCATTTCTGCCCAAGATCACAGACGATCATAGGCCGCAGGGATGGAGGGGGCCAAATGACTCGGCGACATGGCTTCGGCCCATGAAGCCCTTCACCATGAGAGGCTCCTGTTGTAGGGGTGGCGCCCACCTAAGCCTAGCCGGCCTGCTAAAGGATTGTAAAGCCCAAAACGGGATATGTATAATGACATAAATACCCCTACGAAGGGGTATATGAGTGTAAGGACATAATTGTAAAATACTCTCTATATATATATATATATATATATATATATATATATATATATATATATATATATATATATATATATATATATATATATATATATATATATATATATATATATATATATATATATATATATATATATATATATGGCTACCCTAGACATCGGGAAAGGGCAAGTATTGTTCATCTGTCATCTCCACTACCATACTCTCACTTTATTGTTTGGTCAGTAGCCACAACAATCTTCCTCTGTATGGAGATTGCAAGGTGAGTACAAACTTGTACTCTGTAAATCACACAGAGAATGCAACATAATGATAAAGGCATCAATGGAAGGCTTATAGGGTTAGTTTGCATAAAACGACATTTAAAGAAATACAGAAAATAGATTAAAATTGCTAAATTTAATATAGTAAGTAAAAATAGAACTTGTAATTGGAAATAATACAGTCAGTGCATGCTCTGACCAAACACCAACCTATCCACGGTCATTCCACCCGGACCATCTTTCCCAAAAAATCTCGTATGGATTCCATCCATCCACACATTTTCAAACACTCATGGATTCCATCCATCCACAAGCTTCCAATCTCTCGTGGATTCTATCCATCCGCAAGGTTTTCATTCTCTCATGGATTCCATCCATCCATAAGGTTTTCAAAAATCATTTTTGAAAAACAAGTCTAATCCATGAAAAACTTTTACTCAGCGTGCCCATGACTGTGGGTACAGCTATCCAGGATAGATTATACACTTTGCAGAGGTTGTACAGCTTAACACACAAGACATGATCATCCCGGATTGCCACGCGAGTTACACACTTCCTTAGGTGTGCGGCGAGGAGATCATGACAAGGCCTTTACAATGCAAAGCCTTCAACCTGGCCAAGTCAACTCTAAGGTTTCATCCCAGTAAGGAATCCACCAGACCGGGACCCCCTCTTGAGCCGAGTGAGACTTCTCATGGCCTATGCCACGCTCACTTTCAATCTACAACATGACTCAGGTTGGGACTCGCAAATTATTCAGGCAGGACTGTCCCATACCAGCCTTGTGGTAGTATGATAGGGCTTTGCAACAGTAGCTCACAGACCAGTCCTTAATTGACTTAGGCTCAACCACATACCCCTATGCACACAATCAACACTGTGTCACCGAACAACAGTGCATGCCTGCACCCACCACCTAACCATTAGCCTAGGTCTAAACCAAATTTCACATTTTATTTTGAAATAATTTTATAAACCTTCTTGACTCACCGAAGTCAAGAATACATTTCAAAAGCTTATCATTTCATGTGAAAAAGATGTCACAAGCCTAAGTAATATCTATGCAAGGCTAAGTAGTTACTACAAAAATTCTCCAGCCATACTAGTGTACTAGCTAGAGTTTAAACTAGGGTAACAAGGTATAAGGTTTTACAATGTCAAAATGAGGTAATATCAAACAGGCATTAACTAAATTTAAAACTGAATTGAAATACAATGAGTAAAAGTAGGCATGCAGAATTAATTTAAAATAACATAAATTTTGTTTCAAACTTGGGATCAATATGATCAAGGTGTGTGACTTGCCTTACTCTTCATATGGGTGCAAATCTTCGTCGAGGAATTCTCCCAAATCGTCGCAGTCTACACGTGAAAATAACCCACCAAAATCATATAAATTCAAAATAACTTCAAATATTTAAATTGAGGCCAAAAATGGATAGAGGGTAATTTTTTGATGAATTTAAAATTTTGAATGGGCTCAATTAGAGTTAGGATGAAGGCGAACGGGCTCTCAAAAGTTTAAAATTAGAGAAAATGAATAAATTGGATTTTTGGAATTATTTCTCTAAAGGAAAATAGGAACTATGATGTCAGTAGGGATTTCTTTTTCGGTTGATTTATTTTTCTATTGGAAAAAAGGATTTATGGCGTCATGCTGGCGTAGCCCTAGGGGTGGACCGACTGATAGGTGGGCCCTGGTCTACATGGACCAGGTCCATGGACCAGAGGGGAGGCTGAGGTGGCAGGGTGCTGACATGGTGTTGATGTGGCTGATACTAGGACGGTTTTACTGACATGGCAGCCAGGTGGCACTGACATGGCTACCACGTGGGTCGGGGGCTCTCGGGTGCTGATGTGGCAGCACACGTGGGCTGAAGTACCGAGGTGGCACGACACGCAGCATCCACGTGGGCCAAGAGAGGGGCGTGGCTGCTGACGCAGCGCTGTCCGAATGGCGGCGCTGGCATGGCGCTGTCCGAACGGGGGGTGGCACTCACGTGGCATGGCGCAGCCGAGGTGGTGTGCCACCAGGCACCATGTGGCGTCCACGCAGACCTGGCGAGCTGATGTGGCAGCCGATGAGGGAGGTGCTCGGGGACTGGGAGCTTGTCGGCGCTCTGGCGACTAGCGGCCGGCGGCAAGGGGCGGAGGAGGGACAGGAGGCCGAGGGGAGTTCGGGGGTGGGTGCGGAGGTTACTGAGGGCGGCTGGAAGGTGGTCAGCGTTGAGGAGAGGCGGCGGCGCAGCTCGGGTCACCTGCGAAGTCGGCACTTCGGTGGCGTTCGGGCTCGGAGAAGAGGCAGACGGTGATCACCGAGGCACGGGGAAGCCGAAGGTGGTGGCGGCGAGGCGAGAAGTGGTCTGAGGTGGCGGCGGTTCCTCGCCGAAGTTGGAGGCGGTGGTGGAGGAGAAGGCGCATGGTGCAGGGACGCTCGGCTCACTGAAGAGGAAAGAGGAGGGCGGGGGGAGGAGGTGCTCAGGGAGGGTTTAAATAGGGTCGGGGGAGGGAAGGGTGCGGGAATCGGTCACCGGAGGAGCGGAGGTGGGCGATGGCCATTGCGGGAAGAGGGGAGTGGGGAGCTCACGCGGAGATGGCAGAAGTGGGGTGGTGGCATGCGTGCAGGAGGTGGGCGACGGTTTCGCCGGGGGAGACGGAGGCGGGTGCGCGGAGGAACAAGGAGGCGGCTGGAGGAAGATGATGCTGACAGGTGGGCCCGGGCGGACAGAGAGAGAAGAGGGAGGGTGAGTGGCTAATGGGTGGGGTCGGGGAGAGAGGAAGGGTGGGGGAGGAAGTGGGAGCGGCTGGATAAAGATCGGACGGCTGTGGAGACAAGTGGGCGGGGACGGCGGAGGATGGCCCGAGGCAGCGACGTGGGCGGTATCGGGCCGTCCACAGGTCGGCTCGAGGAAGAAGGAAGGCGGGGTGTGGCGACAGTGAGGACGGGCTAGGGCGCGCGGGATGTGGTTCGATTTGGGCTGTCCACGCGTTGGCCGGATGGAAGGAGGGAGTTTATTTTTGATTGTGATTTTCAGAAAAGCCGAAGAAAATCAATAAAGCACAGAAAAATATGAAATAAATTCCAAAAAAATTCACAGAAGTTCCTGGAGATATTTTGGACTTATTAAAATTATTTCCAACTAAAGTTGGTATTATATTTTCATACTAAAAATATTTTCTAATTTCAAGATAGATTTTAAACTCCAGAAAAACTCAGAAAATCCAAATAATTAATTTGAATTAAGATTTTTATAGAAAATCAAAATATCATAAATTTAGGTTTTTACTTAAAATACTTTTCAAATCCAGCCATTTCAAAAACAGAAATTCATGGCTAAACAAAATTAAAATTTAGGCACCAAAACACATCTTTTTATTTTAAAACAAATAATTTAACTTAATAATAAAATTTTTCTACAGAAATTTGAAAATAAACAGCTGGGCTATTACAGTGAGTGGGAGTGGGAACAACTATTATTGAGGCTAGACATGCTAGAGCAGGAGCAGGAGTGACTGTGGCTATGTACATGATGGGTACCATCAGGAGTGACGGTCATTGGTGGGCTGGGGCACTACACACTCTTACATGCGGTGATTCTCATGCGGAGTCCACCAACTTGAGGGTGAGTCAGGGTAGGATCGAAGGGGATGATGGCAAGTTCGACAGGTGTTGGAGCGTGTATCATGGCTACCATCGCGGTCCTCTAAAGCTCAGCGAGGGCAGCAAGCTTCTTGCTCTCTACTGTGGCAAGTGCCTTCTCATTCTTGGGGAGTTGCTCCTAAAGGATCTCCACCTGGCTATAGCTAGTGAACAGGAGCTGGCAAAGGTCGATGATCTCATCCAATGCCTCAGTGTAAGTAGACCCCATGGCCCGCATAAGCTGAACCTGATGGGTCAGCATTGGATCATCTTCAGCTACTGAAATAAAGGCCTCACTGTGGTGTGCTCCCTCTTGTCAGGATGGGTAGAATCAAAAGGAGACAACAGCAGGGTAGCCTCATGAATCTCATAGAGACGTGCGGAGGCTAGGCGGTGGCATCTTGAAGAGCATTGGCAGCCATGTTCCTCCTATGCAGGCTCATGAAGGTGTGTGGCTAGTGCTCACCATCCCTAGCTTATATGAATACCTCCATAATGAAGGATTCTGGATTCTTAGATTCCTTCTGAAGTGATTCTAGATTCTTAGATTCCTTCTGAAGTGCTATGGCCTCAAAAGATAGGCTGGTGATTGTACCCAAGTATTGCATCAACTTGCATAGGATATTGGTGAAGTCAGGTGCATCCTGTCTGTGAGTGAAGTAATCCCATGGGCCATCGGTTGGAACTCCTGCCATTTGTAGTTTGAACCATCAAAGTGTAAGTAACAATTTTTAAAACACAAGAAGGAAAGATAAGTCTGCCAGAACTAAGAGTGATAAGGAGAAACAATAATATGCTATGTTTTGGAAATTCTTTTTCTTAGTTTCAAAAATAATCTCCATGTCTTTAACTAACGGCCATTCTAGCTAAGGTTTTACTTTATAGTCGTATGCTCTAATACCAACGCTGTTGGATCCAGATTTTTATAATCCAGAGTCCTCTATCATTCCAGCGCACTATTATCTAGATCAGTAGATAGTGCTCACATATACATTGTTGAATTATTTCATACATCGCATACCATACATTATTATTGCATATCTGAGCTTTACATATACCATATCGGGTGATTGTTTACGTAAGGGCCGACTAGGCCAAATATTTACAATACAAAAGTGGAAGTGGAAGTAGTGGACCAAAGGGTAGGACCATGAATATCCACAGGCAAGCAGCTGGGGGTAAAATATGAATGACATATTATCTAGGTCTAGATAATATATGTGCATGCAATCTCCATCAAAGTTTGCTTATCTGGGACAAATAACTACATAAAATAAAATTTACTAAATTTGGATTTAAGATGAATGAGAACGAGCCATTTGAAGTTTGGGTTTTAAATAAATTCTAGAAAATAAAAGAGAGAGAGAGAGAGAGTTTCTCTCACTAATAGGTGGGGCCCACTATGGTTTTTAATTTTATTTCTATTTATTTTTCTATTAAAAAAGCTACTTGTATGATAGGTGGGGTCCACAAGTTTTAATTTTCTTTTTAGAATTATTTCTATATTGAAAATTGCTACTGTGACTGATAGGTGGGACCAGTTACTATGCAAACAGTAAATTGGGCCTACATGTCAGTGGTTCACATGTTTTTAACCAGCCTTAATAGAGTTTTTAAGTGGTTGGGGCCCACATGTTAGCGGTACATTAACTTAATAATACTGAGGGCCCACTAAATAAATGAATGATTAACTAATTAAATGACTATAATTAGTTTTAATCTAATCAAGTATTTAAACTAACCACGTGTGCACAGTGTTCTTCCCATCGAGGAGAGACAAGCTCACCACTGATGAGGGAGTGGACGGCGGTCGGCGAGCATGCCCAAAATGTGATTGTCACCACCACACACACTAACTAGCTAAGTCTCATGGCTCAATTCGGTGGGTGCGGTGGTCGGCATTGAGCTTGAGCGGTAGTAGAACAAGGAGTATGGCACCCCGACGCAAGTCTAGGCATGGCCACAGGAGCATGGAGAGGACTTTGCATGAGTGACGAGGTGGGCTGACAAGGCATGGTAGCGTGAAGCACGGGCTTGCTCTCTAGGGCGGTCATCGAGGTGACGAGCAGCGAGGTGACGGCATGATAGAGGATAAGCCAGCAGCAGAGCTGGTGTCCAAGCACACTTGAATGTGGAGATGATAGAGCATGCTCAGGTGTGAACTCAGGCGAGGAGGGGCGTGATTGTGCAAAAGTAGCACACCCGCAAGTGCACGGGTTACCACTGAAATAGCAGTGAGTGTTGTGTTCTCCACAGGGACTAGACTAAGGCTAACAATGCTTAGCTAAAGCTAGGTTAATCAAAGCTAGCGATAAAATGGAAAACTAAACCTAAAACAACTACTGAATTGGCTGAACGAACTACCAAAAATGGCCAAACGAACCACTAGTCACACCGACAAAACTACAAATGAACTAAATAAATGCACAAACAAAAACGACGAGACGAATGACAGTGTGAATTGAAGTTGCACGACCAAATGAACAACATGATGAGAGACTACTAATGAACATGCATGACTATCAATGACCTAACTAACTACCAACTGCGAGATAGAATGAGAAAGTCGAGAATCACTAAGGAGTTTAGAAGCACGGAGGGAGTTGAGAGGGGGGGCAAGGTCGATAGCCAACTAGATGATGGTAGCAGGACAACACAAACAAACAACTGTGAACGGCCAACCGTGAAAAGAAGAAGAGGGGGAGTCGAGAAGCATTAGGGGGTCTAGAAATGAGGAAGGGGTCAAGACAGCAAAGAGAGAGGAATACGGTCACTGACTAGCTAATTTGCATGCTCAAACATACACAAAATAACGATGACACCCACACAACCAGGACATGAAAACCGATCACATACATAACTAACAGACAACTGCTAGTAACAGGAAATTGACGTCACTAACATAGAACACTAACCTAACTATAGCTTGATACTAAACAATCTAACACTGATAACAACCTAACAACTCATAGGTATCACAATTACAGGGTTTAACTAGAATAATTGAGTAGTACTACATGAAGCAAAAATGATAGAGAAATACATAGGTACTAAACAAATATCACAAATCACATCCATAGTTCACTTCTCATATATGATCAAACATCTCAAACTCAAGAAGAAGAGCAATGAGGAAAGGGAGAGATTATACTAAACCGAGTTGAGCTGTAGCAGGGGAAGCAGAGGTTGGGGAAGTGGACTTGATAAAATCGTCGGTGTTGTGGAAGAAGATGAGGCAGAGGAGCTCGGTGTAGAAGTAGTAGTGGGGATGGTCACTGGAGTTGAAGGTGGGTTCGAGGAGGAAGAGGTCGGAGGTGTGGCTGGTGAGATGAGGGAGAAGTGGCGGCCGATGGATGGAGAAGGTGGAGGAGTAGAAGGAGGAGGAGCAAAGGGGAGGAAAGGGAAGAAGGGAGGTGATGGCCAAAGGTGGTGAGTGGCGGCACTGAGGTAGGTTGAGAAGGGTGGCCAGTTGATGGTGAAGGAGGAGATGGTGGCCAGAGAGCAGAAGTGATGGTGGCGATCTAGGAGCAGGAGCTATGGGGCAATGGAGATCGGCGGCCGGAGATGGAGATGGAGAAGGCGGGGAGCGGGGGGGGGGGAGCAGCCGCCGTGGCATGCTAATGGAGGGGGAAGGTGGCAACTTGTAGTCGAGATGGAAGGTGCACAGTGGATAGCTGTGGTGAAGGTAAGCAGCAAGAGGAGAGGGAAGTCGTGGCGCAGTGGGAAGTGAGGGGGAGGAGATGGAACACTGGCGAGATGGCACGGCTTGCCGGCGGTCTGAGGCTGAGGAGGAGGGAGAGAAACAAATGGGGCAAGGTCAAGAAGAAAGCCAAGTTTGACCCCTTGCCACGGCCGGCAGCTAGGTTAAGAATGATTGGAGATTTTTCTGCATATTTGTGATTTAGTCCTTGAAGTTCTCTAAAATTGCAAATAGGTCATTCTCTTTGGATTTCTTTGTTTCGGGCCCTCCTGAGGTCCAATTTCATCGCAGTTTGATCCTACGTATCCGAGGTGATGCGTACATCTATACGGACTAGTCCAAAAAGTCAAAATTTTCATTTATGTGCCTCGGTCGCGCCGACCTGCAGAAAAATGTAGAAAAGATAAAATGGTTGAAATTAGCAATTAATTATAGAAAAGCGTGTAAATATTGATAAATAGTCCCAAAATGTGAAAAATATAAGGGCAAAATGGCAGGAAAATATGTGTGAAAATGACACATGTCAGTGCGGCGTTGGTCAAAAGTTGTGGCATCCACAGTGCTTGGTGCAATTGGTGCGGCGCACGCATGGCGCAATACACAGAGAAGCAGCACTGGCACGAGCAAGTACTTGGGAAGGTCAACAAGGATCGGGTGAAGCTTGTTCTCACACTAACTTAGCTCAAACATGGCTGGAGCAGAGTAGTGCCTTGTGCACTCTAGCTCAGCTAGGTTGGGCAAGATGCAAGGGGAGGGAAGGAATGGGCCAAGGACAATGGGCTAGATGGTACAATGGGCCAAGCCAAAATTTTTCTCTATTTTCCTAATTTTCCATTTGAATTTGTAATATTCAAATTAGGTTTCAAATTATACCATGACCAAATTAATTTAGGGTTTAAGTCTCACATGAACTTTCTTCACTTTAATTCATAGACCTTCCTTAGTACCAATTTAGGGTTTTTAGCTAACAAAAACTATTTGGATGCTATGAACATTGAATTGGACCTTCATTCAAAATTTTAGTTTTGATTTGGATTTAAAAATAGATCTAGATTTTGGTTTCATTGAATTTAAGCTCATGTTTTTTAATACACTATTGCTTGCTCATATTTAGGATTTTAATATTTGATCTTTTGATTTTCATTTCTTTTATCTCCTAATTTATTTCTGGGTTTATATTCCTGTGAACGTTTTAGAGTCGATCTTACGTAATGATTTGTATGGGTTCTGGGAAACTCTTGAAGACCTGGTTATGACCACGCAGAGAGGAGACACAAGGATTTTTATACAGGTTGGGCCTTCTGCTGCGAGAATAACTACCTACTTCCTGTGTAGATATTGTTCAAAGAACTCATTACAATGGAGTTGATTGCAATGGAGAAAGTAATGCAAAAAAGCGTGCTCTACTGCTACTATCCCTTGGGTCTATCCCGAATCCTCCTCTTCTCCCTAACGCTTGCCTTTATATAGCTCGCATGGCGGAAACCGTTTCTTCTCACCAAGGGACACCTTAACGCCTCAAGTGATAACTGTCCACATGAGTTATTAGAGACATGATAACTCACTCATCGTGTAACGTTCTACCAGAGTGAAGTTACGTACTTATTCCAGAGAATAAATACTTATGCTAGCCACCTTGTCAGATAGGTCCACAATGATATGGGTTATCGTAGACAGGTCAGTCAATGTATAGCTTAGTCGTAGGAGTACCTACGACCACGAGGTGGTCATATGATACCTTATGACTATGCTATAGTCATAGGATAACTTTTGACTATGAGGTGGTCGTAGGAGAACTTACGACTATGAGGTGGTTGTGGGAGAACTTACTACTATGAGGAGGCTGTTGGAGAACTTACGACTATGAGGTGGTCGTAGAAGAACTTACAACTAAGAGGTAATCGTAGAATAGTTTACAACTAAGGATTGGTGGTAGAAGAACATGCGACTAGGGGGTGGTCGTAGGAGAATTTACGACTACTCTGTGAAATCTCTCCCTTATAGATAAGGGGTATATTCAAGGAGTATAATGACATAATCATTTCATTTATAGATAAATGATAATTTGAGGATTGGTAATATCCTTATCATCTAGCCCCCCAACTTCAAGTGAAAATAGCATATTTGAGAAAAAGAGGTCGTAGATGAGCAAAGATCGAAAGTAGAGTCTTTTCGATATGACTCGACTAGAAACTAACTTGGCCAAAAAGGTAATTTTGCTTGAGTTACAAAGACATATTGACTTCAAGCAAAGGAATTCAAATCGGTTTTCACAGATCTATCTGCTCGGAACGGTTCCCAAAAGGGTAATGCCAGGCCCATATGGTTATAAAAACTTACCCAGAGGTAATTTTTCTTACTGTGCCCTCTACCTCAATCATCTTGAAGCTTTCTTCCACCGACCAAGTCTTATTCTTTTCCCCGATATCTTCCAAATCCAAACCAAGCGCTTAGAGAAAATGGCAAAATCTTCTTTGAATTGGCTAGTATCGGAGATGGATAAGGTAAAGATGAAAACCTTAGTTAAAGCAGAGAAGATCCCTTAAAGGAATTTTGTGAGATGGATTGAGGCTGTCGGACAAAACTGTCCACCGGGGAGATTGGGCAAATACCAGTTTTCCAAGCTTGCCGTGAGTGCGGTCTTCGTCTTCCTGTTCACCCCTTGCTCATAATCGTGCTTGAATACTTCGAGGTAGAATTCGTGAACTTGGTTCCCAATTTGATTACCATGTTGAGTGTATCCGTGTACCTATGTGAGGCCTATCTGGAAATCCCTCCAGATCTGGAGCTCTTTCGGTATTACTACGAGATGAGTAGGAAGGCTAGAATTGTTGGGAGTTGTGTTCTGAAGCTTCATGATGGTAAGACAGAGAAATACATTCTGATGTTTACTCGGTCGTCTTGGCCAAACTAGAAGAAAAAACGATTCTACTAGGAGACAACCAGAGAAGACAACCTTTCCGTTGTGGGGAAGGGTGTTGAAAAAATTTCTTCTTGGAACTCAGTCCCAAAGGACCTTACTTGGATAGCCCCCTACATTCAAGCCATCAAAGAGCTAAGGGAAAAGGGGCTCATCGACTGGCATGTGGTGAAGGACTTCACCATGTGTCGTATCAGCCCTCTGAAGAAACAAGCACATCCAATGTGGATGTACTGGGAAGCCAAGGATTTGACAAGAGACTACAAGGATGGTAAGTAACAATCAGACTCGTTTCCTGAATTTCAAGTCCTGTTTACCAACCATTTTTATCTACCTATCTAGATCTTCCACTGGGGGAGATCGACGCCTGGTTTAAGGCTATTTGTGAGAAGGCTCCATCACTTGATGTGGAGGCTCTTCACATCTTGGTGGATGTATACATCAAGGAAAGAAATAAACATATAAAGGTAATCAAAATTCAACTTCTTCTTTAGGCTTTTGTGGTCATAAACTACAAGTACTCAACTTCTTTTTAATGTAGAACATTGGCATGGAAAACCGTCAAAATGACCAAGAGGTCAAATTGATGGTAATCAGAATAGAGGCGAAGGTAGCCAAAGACCCTCTGGCCAAGAAACGTCGACTGAGAAAAACTATTGATAAGCAGAGCGAAAGTTCGAGTGCTGCTCCTTCCCTTCTCCCTCGATCTACCCCGATCGAGCAGTTTCTTGCGGACATAGTGCTGTAGAGGACATTGGGATGGCTATACTAGAGCAACCGGCTCTTAAGATCAAGGTAGACTTCTACTATGATGACAAACTGCCTTAGTTGGTGCTTCTCAAGGCTTTATTAAGCGACTAAGAAAGGAAATCTAGAAGAGTTTTGCATCTTTTATGAAGGAGACTGATGGGATAGTAAAACCCTTTTAGCCTTCTGAAATACCAATTCACTTCTATTTTCGTGTCTTTAGCCTAGCTCTCCCATCATCTGGAGATGCTTCTATCGAGAAGCCCCTTGCCATTCTCCCCATAGTTGAATAGGCAGCAATGAAGATGGTTGAATAACTGACCACTATGGCAACGACGAAGACTGCTACTAAGGTGGGTGTGGTTACGACCACCAAGGTGGTTGAAATAGAAGTAAGGGCGATTCTTCTCCTCAAAGAAGGTATTACTGAAGAAGAAGAAGAAGAATAACCTAATTTCTTTTCTTTATTCTTTAATCTTGCTATTGTGGTAGGATCTTCTTCATGTCGATCTTATGATCGAGTTCCTCATCCCAACGATATCCCCAACAAGGGGAATGCCTTTGACAACGAGCAACTTGAGAAGATATGGTGGAACAAGGTTGAAGAACTTGATCGACTAGAGGATTCTCAGCAAGTGCTCGCCAAATTTGCTCGTACAAGCATAAACATAATCATATGGTGCTTAGTTTTTTTATAATTGACTTTTCTCGCTTCTCATTATCTTCCTTTATCTAGAGAGCATTGGAAGATATGGCAACTGTGGCTTAATACCACAGACAACCCATGCTCTTGAGGGAGGAAAATCCTGAACTTTGAGAACAAGCGAAGAGATGGTAAGCCACTAGCATACACAATCTTTTTCCCATTTCGACTATCAATCCAGCTTTTCATGTCTATCTTTAACCTTTATAGGTCTACGGGCAATGAAAAGAACTTACCTACAACTGACAAGTTGCAAGGTAAAATAAATAGTAAGTTTTGAAGTTATGACTATTTATTTGGATATCTTTCTTTTTTTTCTCTAATTCTTTTTCTTTTTACACGTAAAAAGGTCAAAATGGGTAAGCTACGAACTGAGGTCAATGCAAAGACCAAAGTGATCAGCGAGCTTACTCATATCGAGAAAGAGAAAGACTAGAGGATCAACCTACTGGAAGACCATCATAAGGATGAAGTCAAGAAGCTAGAGTCTCAACTGGTAGGTAAGGAAATCTTTACCTTCGACTAGGTCTTACTAGCCAGCTTTTTATTTGGTGCCTTTCCTGACTAAGTCTCACTCTACTTTGCAGAAGCTATAGTCAAACTAAAGCGACTCATAGAGGCTTTTAACCCGTAGCAAGGAGGAGACGCAGTCAACGAAGATGGCTCTTCAAGACAACATCTCTCTCCTAAACGATCTGCTCAGAGGGCTTGGTGCTAAGAAGATTACTCCTTTTGATGACACCATGACCGCTCAGGCAAGTATCATCGGGTGACAAATCAGAGCCTTAGAGAAGCTCATAAGCACTCTGAAAACCATCCAGGATGATTCGCTATGATAAGCAATTAAAGGTGCAGTAAGCTATGCCTTGGCAAAACTCAAGGCATGCGACCCAAGCCTCAATCTTCGACCAATCGACTATGACTTCAACTGCTCTGAAGCAGAAATAGTTTGTTTGATCGAAGAGGTGGAACTAGCTGGTAGGAAGGTCACGGAGGAGATGCTAGTTGGATCTCCTAGGGGATTTTGTAAAAAAACAAACCTTAATGAAATTCCTCTTCCTTTTTCTGCAATTCATCTTATTGAGTAGTTAGTACTCATAAAAAAGAAATGAAAGAAAATGATGAATTGATTACATGAATAACTGTCGGGACCCGAAGCAGCAACTCCGGAACCCTCTGTGTTAATCGCACTATCCCAGGAAAAGCTAGTGCACACAGGTTGAACAGTGATACATATCATGCACGATAACCAAACTTTATTATAAGACAAAAGTACGGGCCTTATGGCCAAGTTTACAATAAGGTGGTTTCATGGCCAAACATAAGAGTAAATAGCGGAAGATAAATAAAGGAGCAGCCCATCCTGCCTTCCCACAAGGCGAATTGACTGTAAGACGTGGCCTATTCGTCGCAATCCTCAACATAGTCGACGTCGTCGTCCTCTGGCAACAGGGTTTAAGCAAGGTGAGCACATAAAGTACTCCACAAGTTACACCAGGAGATATAACAGATTTGATGCATGCATAAGGGGTTACAAAGGAAGGCACATTATGGTTTATTTGCATAATCAGCATCATTGAAGTAAATATCATAAGTAAGTGCAAAAGCTGAATTTGATACGATAATTAGAAACAAGATTTTAACAAAATAATATCGTTAGTGCAGGCTCCAACCAAACACTAACCTATCCACGGGCATCCCACCCGGACCATCTTTCCAAAAGATCTCACAAGTGTCCATAAACCAAATTTTATTAAAACCAAAGTCTAATCTGTGAAAAACCATACTAAGCATGTCCTTGACCGTGGACACGGCTATCCAGGATAGTTTGTTACTCTGCAGAGGTGTACAACTTTACCCACAAGACATGTTCTCTCGTTTTGCCACGCGATTTACACACTGCCTTAGGTGTGCGGCTGAGAGTTCATGACAAGGCTGTTCCAATGTTCCACTGCCAAATCAGTTACGCCGCCACTAAGGTTTCACCACAACATGAATCCACATGTTGGAGCCCCCTCTTGTGCCATGTGAGACTTCCCATGGCCTACGCCACGCTCACATTCAGCCTATAGCGAAAACTAAAATGGAACTTCACAAATTACTTAGCAGTGTCTGTCCCATACGGACTTGTGGTAGTACGGTGTGACTTTGTATTAGTAGTTCACAGACCGGTCCTTAATTTGACTTAGGCCTACCCGCATACCCCTTGTGCCTGGCAGTCAACAACGAGCCAACAAACTACGATGCATGCCAGCAAGCACCCACCACCATACCAATGCCCAATCTAAGAACAGGTTTTATAATTTGTTTGAAAACATCTCATAATCATTCTCGACTCACCAAAGTCAAGAATACATTTGAAAACTTTATCATTTTATGTGAAACAATTCTTCCCACCCGAATTATTCTAAGCATGGCTAAGCAATTCCATAAAATGTTCTAGTTAATACTAATGTACCAACTAGGTTTTCATCTATGGTGACAAGGTATGTTCGTTCAATATCGAAATTGGCCATACAAAGGAAATTGGGTGTAACTAAAGTTTTAAGCACATTTGAACTAATTTGAATAAAGTACGCATGCATATAAATTTAAAAACAACATAAATAATTTAAATTACTAGGATCAACATGGTCAAAGGTGTAACTTGCCTTGCTCGAAGTCTTGCTGCGATTCGTCGAAGAAATACTCTCCGGATTCGTCGTAATCTACACGCGAAGAACCAAAAGAAATTCAAACAAAATTCAAATAAAATTCAAAAATTCTATTTTATGATTTTATAAGAATTTAGAAATTTGAACGGGTTAAATCGGAGTTAAAATGAAGAAGTTATGGCTTTCGGAAGATTAACAAGAGGGAAAGAAGAAAAAGGCTGGTTTCGGGAATTATTTTTATACTGAAAAATGCTATTTATGACGTCAGCTATTTTGAATTTTCTGAGCGGGAAAAAGTATTTGAATGACCGGTGGGCCCGGTCTACCGTGGACCGGATCCACGGACCACGAGCCTTGCCGACGTGGCACACCGGCCACATGGCGCCATGCGGGCGCGAGGTGGCGGCCACGCGGCCGTCCACGCGGGCGAGACCGCCACACGCGGCGCGCGCGCAGCCGCGACGGAGATGCTCGGCGGCGCTCGCCGGCGGCGGCGGCGGCGGGGCGACGAGCGAGGCGTGGAGAGGTGGCGGCGCCGCCACCGGTGGCGGCGACGGAGGCGGCGCGCGGCGGTGGCGCAGGAGGAGGCGCGGCCGTGGCGTTGGGCGGCGGCGGAGGCGGGCCGGGAGGCGGCCGGGATGGCGGCAAAGGGCGGCGGGGTGGCGGCCGAATGGGAGGGGAAGGCGGCGGCGGGTGGAAGGGCCGACGGGATGGGAAGAATGGTGGGGGAAGGAGCTTTTATAGGTGGAGAGAGAAGAAACGGCCGCGGCTTTAGAGGGGGATTAAAGGGAGGAGGCGGCCGGGCGTGAGTGGGGAGTGATGAGGGGGCTTAAACGCGCGCTTAAACGAGGATTAAAGTGGTAGTAACGGTCGGGATTAAAAGCTTTCATTTGTCATTCATGGAGGAGAGAGAGAAGGTGGGAGGAGGAAGAAGGTGAGGTTGAAGAAGGATATGACATATGGGTCCCATGTGTCATAGAGAGTGAGAGTAAGTGAAGGGGTACGGGCCGTCCGATTGTTGACACGTGGCAAGTGAGTGTTTCATGGCTCTTGGATTTTACGAAGGGGTAAGTGATCATATCTGGCTAGGATTAAATCGTGGAGAGAGAGTGATTCAATCTGAGAGTGACACGTGGCGGGCTTGGAATAATTTGATTTTTATTTTCGGAATAAATTTTCAGAAAATACTAGAAGCTTTGTAAATACTTAGAAAAATAATGTTTAATGTCTAAAAATTCCAGAAAAATTATAGAATATTCTTGGAGCTCTTTTAGACTTAGGAAAAATATTTTTAATTTCAGATTTTCATTCAATAATTTTATAAAATACTTTTTAACCTTTAAAATTGATTTTTAAATCCAGAAAATTCTCAAAAATTAATTAAATTTTTTTTGGGAAGGCTAGGAAAAATAAAATAAACTCTTTTTAGTTTTAATAAAATATTTTAAATTCATTTTCTTGCTTTAGGCTTTGAAATAAAATCCAGATAAATCCAAATAAACTCCAGAAAATCAATAAAAGCCAAATAAAATTTTTGGGATGTTACAATAACTCTATCCTAGCCCAACTATTTACTTAGTTTATATGAAAAAACTAGGCAATTAGTACAGAATGGGGTACGTAAAATCAGAGCAGTTTATCCAATTACCATTGTTGACTTTGATTGTGATGTTCTGGTAGCAATAGTTAGGAACAAGTCGATGCTAGGAAGCTCCTTCTAGTAGGTAGGACCGCGTGCAGAGAGGAGAGACTTTGACTAGATGATGTTACCTTTCTTCAACCAAGTTAATCAAATTGAAGGCATAACAAGAGTGGTATAAATACTAAAAAAAGGGTATGTGGAGATCAGAGCGGTTCATCTAACTACCCTTGTTCACTTCGATTGTCATGTACTGGTAGCAAAAGTCAGGAATGAGTCAACGCTAGGAAGCTCCTTCTAGTAGGTAGGACCACATGCAGAGATGAGAGACTTTGACTGGGTGATGTTATCTTTCTTTGACTAGGTTAATCAAATTGAAGGCATAACAAGAATAGGATAAATACTCAAGAAATGGTATGTGGAGATCGGTTCATTCGACTACCATTGTCAACTTTGATAGTTATGTACTAGTAGCAAAAGTCAGAAATGAGTTGACGCTAGAAAGCTCCTTCTAGTGGCTAGGACCACGTGCAGAGAGGAGAGACTTCGACTAGATGATGTTACCTTTCTTCGACCAGGTTAATCAAACCAGGTTAATCAAATTGAAGTCATAACAAGAATTGGATAAATGCTTAGGGATCTTGTTCATTCGACTTTACATGTTTAACCCAATTGTTGTTTACTGATAGCAAGAGTTGGAAATGATGCAACACTAGGAAGCTCCTTCTAGTGGGTAGGACCATGTGTAAAGAGGAGAGACTTTGACTAGGTGTTGTTCCTTCTTCCGATTAGGCTTAAACATATTGAATGTACCAGATGTGAATGAACAAAAGAAAAAACTCTTCTCCACATACGACAATAAAGATTGAAAAGACTGAAAACCTTATTGAAAAGATAGAAATATTACATGTAAAACTTACGCAATTGGTTCATATTCCAAGAGTTTGAGAGGATCTAACCATCTTCCATGGTGAGTCATACCGAGCCTGGTCATGTAACTTCGACCATAGTGTAAGAACCTTCCCACTTAGGGGAAAGCTTGTTCTGATTAAACTTAGACTGAATTCTTTTCAATACCAAGTCACCTATAGCAAGGCTGTGTAACAGCCCAGATTTTTATGAAAATAAAATAAATAAATAAATAATAAAAATTAATTGAAATAAAATTTAAATTAAAATAAGTATTTTTGTGGCCTGAATTTTATTTTTGGATTTGCCCTGAATTTCTGTTTTTGAAAAGCTAGATTTAAAAAGTATTTTGAGTGAAAACCTAAAAATTATTATTCAATAAAATTATATTTTGATTTTCTATCAAACTCTTATGTCAAATTAATTAATTGGAGTTATTTGGATTTTATTTGGTTTTTCAGAGTTTTCTGGAGTTTAAAACCTATTTTTAAAATTAAAAAGTATTTTAAATATGAAAATATAATACCAACATTAGTCAAAAATATTTTTATTAAGTCCAAAATGTCTCCAGGAGATTCTAAGAATTTTTCTGGAATTTTTGGAGGTCATTTGGTATTTTTCTGAGGCTTAATGGATTTTTTGGGGTTTTCTGAAAATTGGAAATTAAAATTTAAAATTAAATTCCCCTCCCTTCCATCCGGCCGTCACTTGGACGGCCTGGATCCGCCGCCAATCCCGCCTTCCCCCTTCCCCCGCGCGCTACCTGGCCGGCCCAGATGGCCCGTACCCCTCGCGCCTGGCCCATCTGGCCGTCTGCGCCTCACCCCTCTCTCGGCCGTTCGATTGCCGCCCCTGCCATCTCGACCGCTCGATTCCCATTCGGCCCACCCGTCAGCGTCTCATCTCTCCTCTCCCTCTCCCTACGCCCCGGCCCCACCTGTCATCCCTCCCGCGCGGCCCCCGTCTTCCTCCCCTCCGCCGCCGCCGGCCGTTGCGCCCACGTCCGCATCTCCCGGCCGCTCCCCTCCCGTGCGCGCGCCAATCCCCACTCCCCCACCTTCTCCCCCGCACGATGCGCTCCACTCCGCCCCCTCCTTGCGCCCGTTGCCCACGTTTCTGAAGGAACGCGCGTAGGCTACGATAGCAGAAAATAAAAAATTTCTACCGCGCACACCAGGACATCATGCTAAGGAGGGATCATAGATCGTTACCACTAGACGCGCAGCGCAATGAAGAAGAGTTGGAGAAGCCGATCCAACCACGCGCGCCGAGGTAGTAGTGGAAGTAGCCGATCGTCCAACAGATCGTCTCCTCCACGCGATCAACCACACCACGAGCGGATCCAATCAGTAGTTTGTTGATGCCGATCAACGCCGCAACAAGCAGCGCCTCCACCGTATCCACACGTCCGGGTGGAACGCCGATCGCGAGTGTACCAAAGACTCGCGAGCGGCTAGGGTTTGGCTCGGGAGGTGGCGGCTAGGGTTTTGCTTGGGAGGAACAGGCGTACATCCTCACCCCGCCTCCAAATATATAGACCTCCTCACTTGGGCCTCGTGGACCGAGGCCCAATAGGAGTCTATCCGGATCTCTATCCGAATTGAGCCCACTTCCGAATCACATTCGAATTAGTATTCCGACCCGTTAAGTGTGCGACCACTGAGGTTCACGTATACTTGGTCGCGACCGGAAACACCTTTCCGGTCACCACGTTAATAGCGGCCTCTAGCAAGACATATTAACCCCAAAGTATACGTAAAGATCATATCTACTGAACTGTAATATTCCCATGTACGAATCCCTTTGCCTCACGATATAGATTAAGCTCAAGGCGAGACTGTGTCATCCTCTTAATAGCTCAATCACTCTCTCGATTCCGTGATGGATTATAAACTTGTGATTGACTCCTCAATCACATTGGCATGGCCATGCACTTTCATAATCCATTACATCGAGGGCCTAGAGATATCTCTCCCATAAGGAGGGGCAAATTCTATCTTGATCATTCACATCCCACTACATGTTTCACAAAGAAACCCGAAGACTACTTTTATGACTACCCGATTCACGGAGTAGTGGTTAGTAGTCCCAAAATAGGCTACTACGCATGTTGGGAACCATGATGATCTCAAGTCTAAGGATTCTACATAAACACTACTTGAGACCAACTAATGACACATGGAATCTCTGCGATGTCTCATGGCGGTCTATCCAACATATGTTCACTAACACATGTCCATATTATTGATTTGGTATCTCCATACCATGATCCATGAGACATGATCATCAATCAATACATATGCTGATCTTTGAATCATATTTGTTCCTCATATGATATATGATCAGGGATCATTTAGAAATAGCAACATTTTGGCATTAAGAGTCTCATGAATAAGTCACATACTCATTGATCAATAATGATAATGTCTATTTCAAGGAACAAAGCAATGTATCATAAACATAGTATGTGATATATTCAACATCTCCATGTTGCCTCTAGGGCATATCACCAACAGTTTCCCCGTAACCGCCGCCGCCACCTCTCCTACTCCGGCGAGGAATCCGTGACGCCTCCCTCCCCCTCCGACCCTATAAAGGGCACCTTGAGCTTCCCCATTCCTCACCCCATGTCCCACCGCCCTCAGCTCACCCTCTCCGACGCCCTAGAGCCCCGGCACCGTGTGCCTTGCCGCCACCGTCGCCAAAGCAGCTCCGGCGAGCAATTGCACCCGGCCCGACCCCTCTCGCGCCCGGATGACTCCGCCCTGAGCTCCCCCGCGTCGCCCCCGACATCCCCCGCCCCTCAGCTGCCCCTCCTCGCCACCGGAGCGCCTTCTCCGCCGTCGCCCGAGCGCCTCCGACGCCTATTCCTCGTCGCCGGCCGCCTGCGTCCACCTCGGTGAGCCGCGCGCCTCCCGAAGTTCCCTCCTCCTTCGCCCTCCTCGCACCTCGCCGGCGGCGCCGCGCCGATCGCGGCGAGCCGCCGCGCTCGAGCTGCCCGGCCGGTGCCACCTCGGCGCTGCGTGGCAGGCCGGTGTGGCGCCGTGTCGGCGCCACGTCGGCGCCATTCGGCCACTTCTCTCCCCGTCAGCGCCACCCGTGCGGCCATGCCACCTCAGCGCCTTCCCTCGGCCGTGAGCCCGGTCCATGGACCAAGGGCCCACTTGTCAGCCTCTCCCCGTCTTTTCCTGTTCAAAAATAATTCGGCCAGAAAAAGAAATTCCCAGGGCTGACGCAATGCTGACGCCATAAATCCCTTTTTCAATAGAAAAATAATTCCAGAAATTCTCCTTTTTCTTTTTCTCTGAATTTAATCTTCCCGGAGCCCGTTCTTCTTCGTCCTAACTCCGATTTAGCCCATTCAAATTTCTAAATTCATCAAAAATTCCCCTCTATCCATTTCTAGCCTCAATTCAAATATTTGAAGTCAATTTGAATTTGATTTGAATTTATTTGAATTTGGTGGGTTATTTTCACGTGTAGACTTCGACGATTCGGGAAAATTCTTCGACGAAGATTCAAACCAAGTTGAAGAGCAAGGCAAGTCACACTCCTTGATCATGTTGATCCCAGTTTTCAAAATAAAATTATGCTGATTTAAATTATATTGCATGCATATTTTTATTCAACGTATTTCAATTCAGTTTTAAATTTAGTTATTGCCTACTTGTTAATTCATCTTTTGATATTGAATTCCTCATACCTTGTCACCCTAGATCAAACTCTAGTTAGTACACTAGTATTGGCCAGAAAGATTTTATATCAAATGCTTAGCCCTGTATAGTCATATAATTTTGTTTTGGGATATCTTTCACATAAAATGATGACCCTTTTTTATATAAAATGATATGTACTCTTGACTCTGGTGAGTCAAGGAGGTTTATGAATTATTTTGAAAACAAATATAAATCTGGTTTAGACTTGGGCATTTGGTTAGAGTGGTAGGTGCAGGCATGCCCTGTTGGTTGGAGCCGCAGTGGTTGATTTTCGTGCACAGAGGTATATGGTTGGGCCTAAGTCAGATTAAGGACCGGTCTGTGAGCTATTGTTGCAAAGCCCTAATCGTACTACCACATGGCTGGTATGGGACAGCCCTGGCTGAATAATTTGTGAAGTCCCAACCTGAGCCAAGTCGTAGGTTGAAAGTGAGCGTGGTTGGTGCCATGTGAAGTCTCACTTGGGCGAGCGTGGTTAAGCCATGAGAAGTCTCGTCTAGGCTCAAGAGGGGTCCTGTGCCGGTGGATTCCTTCTCGGGTGAAACCTTAGAGTTGGCTCGACCAGGTTGAAGGCTTTGTATTGTAAAGGCCTTGTCACGACTCCCCACCGCACACCTAAGGAAGTGTGTAATCTAGTGGTACAACGGGATGATCGTGTCTTGTGGGTAAAGCTGTACAACCTCTGCAGAGTGTATAATCTATCCTGGATAGCCGTGCCCACGGTCATGGGCATGCTGAGTAAAAGTTTTTCATGGATTAGATTTTGTTTTTCAAAAACGTTTTCGAAAACCTTGTGGATGGATGGAATCCACGAGAGATGAAAACCTTGCGGATGGATGGAATCCGTGAGAGATTGAAATCTGGTGAATGGATGGAATTCATCAGAGTTGCGCAGTGAAAGCGTGTGGATGGATGGAATCCATACGTGAGCTTTTGGAAAAGATGGTTCGGGTGGGATGCCCGTGGATAGGTTGGTGTATGGTCGGAGCCTGCATTAACGGTATTATTTTCAACTACAATTACTGTTTTTACTTATTGTATTAAATTCAGCAATTTCAATCTATTATTGTATTTCTTAAATGCTGTTTTATGCAAACTAACCCTATAAGCCTTCCGTTGAAGCCTTTATCATTATGTTGCATTTCTCCGTGTGATTTGCGGAGTACAAGTTTGTACTCACCTTGCACCCCCCCTACACAGAGGAAGATGACATCGACTACGGTGAAGATCGGGCGAATAGGCGCGTCTTCTCATCGTTTGCTTGTGGGCGAGGCTTGGGCCGCTATTTATCGGTTGCTTCATGATTCTTTTCTTTATTTATATTTGCCAATGGGCGTTGATGTAAGACTTGGCCATAAGGCCGTACTCTTTTATTTAATATAATCAGTTATTTGTGCTTGGTATTTATCTTTGTTGTACTGTGTGCACTAGCTGATCATGGACTAGTGCGATTTACACAGAGGATCCAGGAGTCGTTATCCCGGGTTCCGACAGGCTGTGAGGTTGGACCTTACGGTCATAGTATCTACGCATGACTTGTTGATAGACTGCCGATCAGATTAAGGCTTGATTACTCATCTCTTTGAGCAGATTGATTTCATCTGCTCGAAGTTGCTATTGATTGGAATTGTCAAAGCTATCGACTCGCATCGACCTAATCTTTTGTTTCGAAGAAAGCATGACTTCAGCCTCAAAAACTAAGAAGAAAGGATTTCTCCTCTTGCCCGACTAGAAGTCATGCGAATTACCCATAGTACTAAGGGTAGTTCTTGTATCCAAGCCCCTAAGCATTTTACGAACATGTTGGAGACTCAAGTCTTAATTCTCTGTATTATTTGGCCATTCGCTCTTTTGGCTGCCCCATTGCTTTGAGGACAGGTGACAGAGGCAAAACATAATTTGGTATACAATTCATCGTAAATTCTTAGAATTTTGCACTCAAAAATTGCTTACCGTTGTCTATAATTATTCAACTTGGTACACCAAATTGAATAATTATACTTTTCATCATGAACCTTTTAGTGGCTTTCGATATTATCCTCACCATATGTTCAGCCTCAATCTATTTTGTGAATGTATCAATTGCCACAAAAAGGAATTGGAAGCCCTCTGGTGCTTTTGGGAACAGTCCTAGGATGTCTAGACCATAGGTGACAAAAGGCCAAGATAGAGAAATAGTTTGTAGAGCATGAGCTGGTTGCTGTATCTGCTTGTCATGAAACTGGCATTGTACACACTTCTTAACCAACTCTTTGGTGTCATTTAGGGCTGTTAGCTAGTAAAAACCTTATCGAAAGGATTTTTCGACCAGTGTTCTGTAAGAAGCATGAGCTCCACAGATGCCCCCATGAATATCATGAAGGAGTTGTAATCCTTCTCTCCGTGAAATGCATCGCATGAGAACCCCTTTAGAACACCTTTTATAGAGTACTCCATCGACCAAAGCATATAGTTTAGCCTTACGGGATAAATGATCTGCTTCAAGATCATCATCTGGTATGAAACCCTTCTGAAGATACTCATAGATGGGTTCCATCCAAGTATGCTCATACTCGAGAGAAGTTGTGTCATTAGGAGTTGTTTTTAGTGTTTCGACTAGAGACAGCTTCTAGAGTTGCTCCAACAAGACTCCTGTAGGTAATGGTGACCGGGAAGAAGCTATTCAAGCCAACTGGTGCACGAGAAAATTTCCTTTTGAGGGATATATTATATCTCAAAACCAAAAGTTGGCTCTCAAGCTTTTTGAATTCTGACAAGTACTGAGACATGGTCGATCTAGAGCATCGATGCTCTTTTCCAACCTTATTCATGACTAGTTGAGAGTCTCCTCTCATGAGTAGTTGACGAATCCCGAGCACTTTCGCAGTTCGAATGCTAGCCAATGAACCTTCGTATTCAGCTACATTATTAGTGGCTGGAAAGTTCAATTGAATGACATACTTTAAGGTCTGTCTTGTAGGAGATTCTAGGACAACCCCAGCCCTTGAGCCACTAAGTGTAAGTGGCCTGTTAAAGTACATCATCCACTGGTCGTGGGAAGCATACTGGGGATCCTGAACAGGTTCAAGATTTGTCCATTCGGTGACAAAGTCTGCTAAGATCTAAGATTTAATGGTCATTTGAAACATGAAATGGAGGTCAAACTCTCCATGTTCAACCGACCATTTGGCCATGTGTCCCACTGCTTTTCTGTTCTGGAGGACCACTCCTAAGGGAAACTCAAATGGCACAATAATCTTGTGCACTTGAAAATAATGCCTCAGTTTCCTCGAAGACATGAGGAGGGCATATAGAAGCTTTTGAACCTAAGATAGCGCTCCTTAGGGCTATGTAAAACTTCGCTTACATAGTAGACTAGTCATTGGATGCTCTCACCTTCTGCTACCAGTACTACGTTTACTGCTTGTGGCATGGCAGCTAGATATATTAAGAGCGTCTCTTTTGGTCTCGAAGAAACCAGAATAGGAGTACTTATAAGGTATCTCTTGACATACTCAAAAGTATCATTAGCCTCCTTTGACCACTCAAAGCTCTCATGTTTCCTTAGAAGTTTGAAGAAAGGAAGTCCTATTTCTCCTAGCCATGTGATGAAATAACTTAAGGCCACCATGCACCTTGTGAGTTTTTTGGCTTATTTCTTCGTGGTCGGAGGGCGCATTTGCTTAATGGTACTTATCTTTTTAGGATTTGCCTCGATACCTCTTACCAAAACAAGGAATCTGAGTAATTTTTCTGAAGGAACTCTGAACACACACTTCTCAGAATTGAGTTTCAAGCAGTGTTTTTTAAGGTTGTCAAATGTTTCCTGTAGGTCTAAAATGTGATCAAGTCATTTGATACTCTTTACGACTAGATCATCAACATATGCTTCCAAATTTTGATCTAGTTGAAGGAAAAAAGTCAGTTGCATCAACCGTTGAAAAGTTAGCCTAGCATTTTTCAAACCAAATGGTATGTTTGACATAGCAAAATATCCCAAATGGTGTGATAAACATGGTCTTCTCTTCATCTTCTAGAGACATACTGATTTGATGATAACTAGAGTATGCATCTAGAAAACTTAATATTTCACAACCAGTTGTAGATTCAACCAATTGATCGATACGAGAAAGAGGAAAATCATCTTTTGGACAACATTTATTAAGATCAATATGATCTATATACATATACCACTTACTGTTAGACTTCTTAAGCATTACAGGGTTAGCCAACCACTCTGAGTGGTTAACCTCTCTTATAAAGCCTGCTTTTATTGGCTTATTCAATTCAAATCTAATAGTCTCCCTTCGATCAGGTGCAAACCTTTGTAATTTTTATTTTATGGGTTTCTTGTCAGGCTATAGAGCTAGCTTGTGCTCAATCACCTCTCTTGGGACTCTAGGCATGTTGGATGGTTGCCACGTCAACACATTTGCGTTTGCTTGGAGGAAGGTGACGTGGGCATCTTCCTATGCAAGGTTGGAAGAAACCCCGATACGAACGGTCTTAGAAGGCTCCGCTAGATCCAATGGAACTTTTTTGACTTGCTCATTCAGCTTCAGTGTGGCTTTAGGCTTCAAGTGCTTGGTTGTAGGCTGTACCTTGTTTGCTTCTCAAGTTGGTAGCTGACTGACCATCTCAAGATACTTGTGGTTGCATGCAAGCACCATCCTTTTATCATAGCAGATTGTGATTACTCCCTTGGGACCTGGCATCTTAAGATATTGATATGCATAATGAGAAAAATATTAAAAAGCATGCCAAAGTTGGTCGTCCGAGTATGTGTAGGATCGGAAATGGCAACAAAGGGGGGGTGAATGGTGCCTTTTTAAAATTTCCCCCCTAAAATATCCACTTGAGATTTTTCTCACCAATAGCTATAAAAGCTATGATGAAAAGTTACTCATGCTTACTGCAAAACCAAACCATACAGAGAGGAAGGAGAAACAACAAGTAACAGAGGAGTTATGTCAATATTAAGCTCCAGAAGCTCCCAAATGAACTCCCCCTGAACCAAATCAATAAATCGAGAAGCACTTTTATTTCAAGTTGAGTTATATCAATATTAAGCTCCAGAAGCTCCCAAATGAACTCCCCCTGAACCAAATCAATAAATCGAGAAGCTGGGAGTCCTTAAAGCATAGACAAGATATAGAGGATACTATGGCTCAGACTGACTCTCATCTACCCCATATGACACTAGGATTATCAACTGCTCTTCTAACCCACTAAGGAGCAAACACGTTCCCTGTCTACCCAAGGGTGGCCCAACCCTTGCTAGAACCTATAAGAAGTGAGTGAGCTCGACCTAGTGAGAAGAGGAACAGCTAATAAGCAGCATCCTAGATCACAAGATGAGAGAAAGATGTCTAACCAGCTAGACGAGAGAAACACTCTAATCTATGCTGAGAGAACTAACCCAAATGCACCCCGATGCAAATGCAAAAAAATGAGAACAGGAGCATAATAAGCAGGATAAAGCAGTAAAGCACAGAAACTCCCCCTCTCTACAGTCCATAAGGACAAACCACCCCAAGCTCTCCCCGTAAGGCTAAAAACCTAGAGCTATCCAAAGGCTTGGTAAAGATATCAGCCAACTGGTGGTCACTCTCCACAAACTGGAGCACTAAGTCACCCTTCTCCACATGGTCTCTAAGGAAGTGATATCGGATATCAATGTGCTTGGTCCGAGAATGCTACACTGGGTTCTTAGCAATGTTAATAGCAGAAATGTTATCACAAAAGAGTGGAACACTGTCTATAACTAACCCAAAGTACCTGGCTGCAGCAACTGGCTGCAGGAACATACTCAGCCTCTGCGGTGGACTGTGCAACACCGGACTGCTTCCTAGAAGACCAAGAGACGAGAGAAGTGCCAATGAATTGGCAGGTGCCAGAAGTGCTCTTCCTATCTATCATACAGCCAGCAAAGTCTACATCCGAGTAGGCTCTAATGGAAAGACAGAAAGAGGAAGAGTACCAGATACTATAGTCAATGGTAGCTCGAAGGTACCGAAGAATGCGCTTCACCGCCTGGCGGTGAGATACGCAAGTAGAAGCCTGAAACCGAGCACAAAGACACAGAAAAATGTATGTCCGGTCTCGAGGCAGTGAGGTACAAGAGGGAGCCAATCATGCTTCTGTACTCTTTTTGGTCAACTGGCTCGCCATCCTCATCTGGGTCAAGTGAAGCTGTGGATGTCATGGGAGTTGACACTGGCTTACCATCACTCATATCAAAGCGCCTCAAGAGGTCACGAGTGTACTTGCCCTGATACAAGAAGGTACCCTCCTGAGTCTGCTTGATCTGAAAGCCAAGGAAGAAGGTCAACTCACCCATCATGCTCATCTCAAACTCGGTGCTCATGACATCCGAGAACTGTGAAACGAGAGCATGAGAAGAGCCACCAAAGATGATGTCATCCACATAAATCTGGACGAGCAGAAGATCAGTGCCATGCCTACGAATAAACAAGGTCTTATCCACCTTACCCATCTCAAAATCATGACTCAACAGATAGGACTTAAGCCTCTCATACCAAGCTCTAGGGGCCTGCTTAAGTCCATACAAGGCTTTGGAAAGCTTGGACATGGTTTGGGTATTTGGGGTTCTCGAAACCTGGAGGCTGTCTAACATAGACCTCTTCCTCAATAAAGCCATTGAGGAAGGCACTCTTGACATCCATCTGGTAGAGCTTGAAACCCTTAGAAGCTGCGAAAGCATGCAGGATTCTAATGGCCTCAAGTCTAGCTACAAGGGCAAAGGTCTCCTCAAAATCTAGACCCTCAACCTGGGAGAAGCCCTGAGCTACCAGTCTAACCTTGTTCGAATAACTACTCCATCCTCACTCTGCTTGTTTTTGAACACCCACTTAGTCCCAATGACATTGTGACCTCGAGGGGGCTCAACAAGCGACCAGACCTTGTTTCTCTCGAAATTTTCCAATTCCTCATGCATGGCATTAACCCAAGACTCATCAGATAAGGCATGACAAACATCTTTGGGCTCAAATAAGGCAATGAAGGTAGAATGGAGACAGAATTGTGACATGCCAGACTTTGAGCGAGTGACTCGCTCAAACAGGTCTCCAATCATCTGCTCAGAAGGATGGTCTTTTTGGATATTTTGGGAAGGTCCTGGATGAGATGAAGAATTAGCCTCTACCTCATGAGCTGATGAGGTAGGAACAGAGCCACTAGCTCCAAAAGAAGCAGAAGGCATGGGCTGATCTCCTCGAGGTGCGGTGGAAGAAGGCACCTCAAGGGGAGGATGAGAAACTGGATCAGGTAGACAACCCTCATCTCCATCGTCCTCATCATCCATGAAGATGGTCTCGGACTGCTCTAAAGAACCTGAGATATCAGGCCTAGTCCCCGGACTGGCTTCGTCGAAGGTCACCTCACAGGTCTCTACCATTTTACTAGTCTTGCAGTTCTAGACCCTATAAGCCCGCGAAGAAGGCGAGTAACCTAGAAAGATCACATCACAAGAACGTGACTCAAACTTATCTAGGTTCCCGGACTTCAAGATAAAACACTTGCAACCAAACACACGAAAATGAGATACACTGGGCTTTCGCCCATATCTCAACTCATAAAAAAGTGCGCTGCAAGTGTGCCCTTAGAAAAACTCGATTTGAAACATGGCACGCGGTGCCTATTGTTGGTGATATGCCCTAGAGGCAACATGGAGATGTTGAATATATCACATACTATGTTTATGATACATTGCTTTGTTCCTTGAAATAGACATTATCATTATTGATCAATGAGTATGTGACTTATTCATGAGACTCTTAATGCCAAAATGTTGCTATTTCTAAATGATCCCTGATCATATATCATATGAGGAACAAATATGATTCAAAGATCAGCATATGTATTGATTGATGATCATGTCTCATGGATCATGGTATGGAGATACCAAATCAATAATATGGACATGTGTTAGTGAACATATGTTGGATAGACCCGCCATGAGACACTGCAGAGATTCCATGTGTCATTAGTTGGTCTCAAGTAGTGTTTATGTAGAATCCTTAAACTTGAGATCATCATGGTTCCCAACATGCGTAGTAGCCTATTTTGGGACTACTAACCACTACTCCAGAATGGGTAGTCATAAAAGTAGTCTTCGGGTTTGCTATGAAACATGTAGTGGGATGTGAATGATCAAGATAGAATTTGCCCTCCTTATGGGAGAGATATCTCTGGCCCTCGATGTAATGGATTATGAAAGTGCATGGCCATACCAATGTGATTGAGGAGTCAATCACAAGTTTATAATCCATCACGGAATCGAGAGAGTGATTGAGCTATTAAGAGGATGACACAGTCTCGCCTTGTGCTTAATCTATATCGTGAGGCAAAGGGATTCGTACATGAGAACATTACAGAGTTCAGCCGATTTGATCTTTACGTATACTTTGGGGTTAATATGTCTTGCTAGAGGCCGCTATTATCAGGTGACCGGAAAGGTGTTTCCGGTCGCGACCAAGTATACGTGAACCTCTGGTCGCACACTTAACGGGTTAGAACACTAATTCGAATGTGATTCGGATGTGGGCTCAATTCGGATAGAGATCCGGATAGACTCCTATTGGGCCTCAGTCCACGAGGCCCAAGTGAGGAGGTCTATATATTTGGAGGCGGGGCTGAGGATGTACGCATCTGTTCCTCCCGAGCAAAACCCTAGCCGCCACCTCCCGAGCCAAACCCTAGCCGCTCGCGAGTCTTTGGTACACTCGCGATCGGCGTTCCACCCGGACGTGTGGATACGGTAGAGGCGCTGTTCGTTGCGGCGTTGATCGGCATCAACAAACTCTGATTGGAACGGACTCGTGGTGTGGTTGATCGCGTGGAGGAGACGATCCATTCGGGACGATCGGCTACTTCCACTACTACCTCGGCGCGTGGTTGGATCGGCTTCTCCAACTCTTCTTCATTGCATTTGCACGTCTAGTGGTAACGATCTATGATCCCTCCTTAGCATGATGTCCTGGTGTGCGCGGTAGAAATTTTTTATTTTCAGCTATCGTAGACTACGCGCGTTCCTTCACCTATAGCCTCAGTCCAAAACTTCCTCGGTGTAGAGTACTCATCAAGCATCGTCTTGGCCATCTCGACCAAGGTACGGTTCTTCCTCTCCACAATGCCATTCTACCGAGGGACGTATGGAGAAGAGAACTGGTGCTCTACACCGGTCTCACCGCAAAACCTCTCAAAGTAAGAATTCTTGAACTCCGTGCCATTGTCACTGCGGATCGCTCATAAGGCATCCGGGAGCTCAACAGAAAGCTTACTAAACAAACCCCAAAAATGGGTATATGTCTCATCCTTCGAGGCTAAGAAAAACACCCAAGAAAACCTCGAAAAGTCATTGACCACAACAAGAACGTACCACTTCCCTGCTGCTAACTGCACTCGAGCTGGTCCAATTGTGTCCATGTGGAGCAGCTGTCCTGGTGCATCAGTCATAGTCACTGTGACTGGAGGATGAGAAGCAGCAACCATCTTGCCGTGCCGGCATGGAGCACAAACTAGATCTTTGACCATCTTGAGTTTCGGTAGACCACGAATGAGGTCGTGGCCGCTAACTCGAGTCAAATGGTCAAATCCAATATGACCAAATCTCCTATGCCAGAAGGTGAGGTCATGGGACTCTGAAGCAACTAAACACCTGAGAGAATCACCAGAAGACTCAACAAAATCAGCACGAAAGATCCTCCCATAACGAGAAATCCCGCAAACCAGACTACCCGAAGAGTCAAGAATTTCGCAATTGTTTTTCTTGAAGCTCACCTCATAACCGTCATCGGTAAGCTGAGAGACTGAAAGCAAATTATACTGCAGAAGGCAACATCTTTTAAAATAAAAGAATCATTAACATGCACAGTACCTTTCGCGATGACGCGCCCAGACGAAGCGTCTCCAAAGGTGATAGTCTCATCACCTGGAGCACGGGTTAGGGAAGAGAACCAACGGGAGTCTCCGGTCATATGACGAGAACAACCGGAGTCTACAAGCCAAACCTCTCCCTTCCCAGCCTGGCGAACCTGAGTCAAACAGGGAGTAAAGGCTCAGTACTGGGATAAATCAAAAGAGATTTTGGAACCCAATACTGAGTCACACGTCGAGCAGAAGAAGTAGCCACACACGACTGACCTCTATCTACCCTACGCTCTCTGTTGCTCAAAGAAGCAGAAGGTCTATGTGCAGACCTGAAGCTGTTGCTGGGTCCGACTGCTATGGGAGAGCGAGTTGGAGCACCAACAACATGCTGATCACGCCGTGGGTAGCCATCTCGATGGGGGAAACGAGATCTACCCTCAGAACGGCGGAAGTCGCGACCAGAGGCATATCGAGGACGAAAATCAGAAAACTCAGAAAATCCAAGTCCTCGATACTGCCCAAACCCATCAGCTGAAGCTCTCGACCTCGTGTTGGTCTTAGGTGCACTTAAGGTCTGGGGCTGACCCTGAATACGCCTAAGATCCTCAACACGGTCTCTACGCGCGATCTTGACGCGCCTGAAGCATCTCTCGACCGAGTGTCCATCCTTCTGACAGAAGGTACAATGATACTTCACCTTCTGAGAGGTAGAAGTAGCATGATGAGGCTTCGCCTTCTGAGAGGTCGAAGCAACAGGTGGAACCACCTTACTGTCAGAGATCCCTTGGACAAAACCCGCTGATTTGAATTTAACTTTATCAGATCTGGGCTCAATCTCGATCATACCTGCTGCTATGGGTCTAAGAACAACAGGTGGATGCTTCCTCATATACCTCAGAAAAATCGTATCCTAGACCTTGATTGAATTTGCAAATCTTGGATTGGTCTAGAATAAGGTTTAGCTTCTTCTTGCCTCCTACAAACCTCTCGAGAGTGTTCATAAGATACTAACACTCCCGAAAGAGAGAGGTGCAAGAAGAGCAGGGGAAGAAGAGACAGCAGAAGGTAAGGGAGTAGAAGAAGAACCAATAGCAGAGGAAAGAATGGCTTGTGCACGCACAGCAGCCTTAGAAGGGACAGTCCTACTGCTAGCCATTTGGTTCACGTCGCTAGGCGTCTCTACCAAACCCTCACGCTTCTTCCCAACAGCACACATATTACAAGCAGATGGTTGCTTCTCTAGAAGGTCCTTAGTTAGCTTTACACATTTTCATCCAATGCAACCAAGTCAGATTTTAGTTAGTTACAATTATCGCATGGTGAGCTAACAGCGTCCTTAGAAGCATATTAGAAGCAGGATTCTAATGGCCTCAAGTCTAGCTACAGGGGCAAAGGTCTCCTCAAAATTTAGACCCTCAATCTGAACTACTAGTCTAGCCTTGTTTCGAACAACCACCCTATCCTCACTCTGCTTGTTCTTGAACACCCACTTAGTCCCAATGACATTGTGACCTCAAGGGGGCTCAACAAGCGACCAGACCTTGTTTCTCTCGAAATTCTCTAACTCCTCATGCATGGCATTGACCCAAGACTCGTCAGATAAAGCATGACTAACATCCTTGGGCTCGAATGAGGCAACAAAGGCAGAATGGAGACAGAAATGTGACATGCTAGACTTTGAGCGTGTGACCCGCTCAAAGAGATTTCCAATAATCTGCTATGAAGGATGGTCTTTCTGGATATGTTTGTGAGATCCAGGATGAGATGAAGAAGTGGCCTCTACCTCATGAGCTGATGAGGTAGGAACAGAGCCACAAGCTCCAGAAGAAGCAGAAGGCATGGGCTGATCGCCTCAAGGTGCGGTGGAAGAAGGCACCTCAAGGGGTGGATGAAGGACTGGATCGGGTAGACAACCTTCATCTCCATCATCCTCATCATCCACAAAAATGGGCTCGGACTGCTCTAAAGAACCTGAGATATCGGGTCTAGTCCCCGGACTGGCCTCGTCGAAGGTCACCTCACAGGTCTCTACCAATTTACTAGACTCACAGTTCCAAACCCTATAAGCTCGCGAAGAAGTCGAGTAGCCTAGAAAGATACCATCACAAGAGTGTGACTCGAACTTATCTTGGTTCCTGGACTTCAAAATGAAACACTTGCAACCAAACACATGAAAATGAGAGACACTGGGCTTTCGGCCATATCTCAGCTCATAAGAAGTGCGATGCAAGTGTGCCCGAATAAAAACTCTGTTCGAAACATGGCACGCGGTCGCAATAGCCTCAGCCCAAAACTTCCTAGGTGTAGAATACTCATCAAGCATCGTCCTGGCCATCTCGACCAAGGTACAGTTCTTCCTCTCCACGACGCCATTCTGCTGTGGGACGTGCGGAGAAGAGAACTGGTGCTCTACACCTGTCTCAACGCAGAACCTCTCAAAGTAGGAATTCTTGAACTTCGTGCCATTGTCACTGCGGATCGCTCGTAAGGCACCCGAAAGCTCAACAGAAAGCCTACTGAAAAGACCTCAGAAATGTGTAAACGTCTCATCCTTCGAGGCTAAGAAAAACACCCAAGAGAACCTCGAAAAGTCATCGACCACGATAAGAACATACCACTTCCCTCCTGCTGACTGCACTCGAGCTGGTCCAACTGTGTCCATGTGGAGCAGCTGTCCTGGTGCATCGGCCATAGTCACTGTGACCGGAGGGTGAGAAGCGGCAACCATCTTGCCGTGCCGGCAAGGAGCACAAACTAGATCTTCGACCATTTTGAGTTTCGGCAGACCACGAATGAGATCATGGCCGCTAACTCGGGTCAAATAGTCAAATCCAATATGACCAAGTCTCCTATGCCAGAAAGAAAGGTCACAAGACTCAGAAGCAACCAAACACCAGAGAGGATCACCAAAAGACTCAGAAAAATCAGCACGAAAGATCCTCCCGTAACGAGAAATCCCGCAAACCAGACTACCCGAAGAATCAAGAATTTTGCAAGTGTTTTTCTTAAAGCTCACCTCGAAACCATCATCAGTAAGCTGAGAAACAGAAAGCAAATAATACTGCAGCTTACTAACCAAGGCAACATCCTTCAAAATAAAAGACTCATTAACGCGCACTGTACCTTTGGCGATGATGCGCCCAGATGAAGCATCTCTGAATGCGATCGTCTCATCACCTGGAGCACGGGCAAGGGAAGAAAACCAACGGGAGTCTCCAATCATGTGTCGTGAACACCCGGAGTCTACGAGCCAAACCTTTCCCTTCCCTGCCCGGCGAACCTGAGTTAAACAGAGAGTAAAGTCTCAGTACTGGGATAAATCAAGAGTGATTTTGGCACCCAATACTGAGTAACACGTCGAGCAGCAGAAGTAGTCACACATGACTGACCTCTAACTACCCTACGCTCTCTGTCGCTCAAAGAAGCAGAAGGTTTGTGAGCAGACCCGAAGCTGTTGCTGGGTCCGACTGCTACAGGAGAGCGAGTCGAAACACCAGCAATTCACATCGCGGGTAGCCATCTCGACGGGGGAAACAAGATCTACCCTCAGAACGGCGAAAGTCACGACCAAAGGGAGCATGAGGACGAAAACCAAAAAACTCGAAAAAACCAAGTCCTCGATGCTGCCCAAACCCATCAGAAACACCTGAAGCAAACCTAGACCTCGTGTTGGTCTTAGGTGCACTCAAAGTCTGGGGCTGACCCTGAATACGCCTAAGATCACGAACACGGTCTCTCCGCGCGATCTTGGTGCGCCTGAAGCATCGATCGATCAAGTGCCCATCCTTCTGACAGAAGGTGCAATGATACTTCACCTTTGAGAGGTAGAAGTAGCATGATGAGGCTTCGCCTTCTGAGAGGCCGAAGCTGTAGGGGGAATTACCTTGCTGTCAGAAATCCCTTGGACAAAGCCCGCTGACTTAAATTGGACATTCTCGGTCCTGGGCTCATTCTCGATCACACCTGGTGCTATGGGTCTGAGCACGACAGGTGGATGCTTTCTCATGTCCTCATAGAAACCATATCCTAGACCCTGATTAAATCTGCAAATCTTGGACTGGTCTAGAATAAGATTCAGCTTCTTCTTGCCTCCTACAAATCTCTCGAGAGTGTTCATAAGCTACTGACACTCCCGAAAGAGAGATGTGCAAGAAGAGCAGGGGGGAAAAGAGACAGCAGAAGGTAAGGGAGCAGAAGAACCAATAGCAGAAGAGCGAATGGCTTGTGCACGCACAGCCGACTCGGAAGGGATAGTCCCACGTCTAGCAATTTGGTTCACGTCGCTAAGCGTCTCCACCTTACCCTTGGGCTTCTCCCCCACACCAGCACACACATTACAAGCAGGAAGTGGCTTCTCTAGAAAGTCCTTAGTTAGCTTCACACATGTTTCATCCAATGCAATCAAGTCGGATTTTAGTTTGTTACAATTAATGCATGGTGAGCTAACAGGGTCCTTAGAAGCAAATTGGGCCAATCTGTTGTTATCATCAACTAGTTCTTGAAATTGTTTAGAATCAGATTCAAGGTCAGCAGTAAGCTTGGGACACTTCACACATGATGCAATAGGCTCAAGAAGAAAAGCTTGTAATTCAGCAATTTTATGATCTTCCCGTTTTAGGTTCATCTTTAAATTATTGCAATTTCACAAGTCTTGGGCAGATCGAGAAGCATGGTATACAAACCTCTAAAAGCATTGTCCTTATCCTCACATGAGGTGCAAGATATAGTCTCAACAGTAGTAGATGAAGGAGGAACTACCCTACTCATCTCAAGCTCAGCAAGAAGACTAATGTTCTCCACCTTAATCATGTCAAGCTCAGGGGACACACTATCATGTAAGGTCCTCAGCTTCTCCATGTCATCCAGCAAAGCAGAACATACATCACAATCGTCACGGGAGGGAGCAGATCTAAGTGAAGTAAGCTCCCGTGACAGTCTATCTACTTCTCCAACTCGCTACACCTAGCTCTAGATCTAACATGAAATTTTCCTAGGTTAAGAAAAGCATCATTAAGCTGGTCGTAGGTGGGGGGATACCTCGTCGGAGTCGGAGTACAGCTCGCTGTCGCTCAGTTCGCCCTCAAGGGCCATGAAGCACATGCCGGAGAAGTCGTCGCCGCCCTTGGGGTCTTCTTTGTCCTTCCCATCATCGTCACTCCACCCCTCCACCTCGCTAAGATCGAGGTCGTCGACGGCGGTGAGGACGCGATGGAAGAGCCTCTTGGCTTTGCCAAGGTCGTGGAACTTCTTCTTGCCTTGGGTGTGAGCAGGAGGCTTCTTGTGCGGTTCTTGTCAATGTAGTCATTCTTGCTCACACCGCCGTAGTCGCCTTTGCCCTTCCCCAGCTTGGGGTAGTTCGCTCGAATGTGGTTAGGGCCACCACACTCGAAGCAGATCACGGGTCCTCCTGATGAGGACATCACTTCTATTGATATGAACACCCCTCTTACTGCTTCCATGAATGATGGGCAAGGTCCAATCACTCGGGCACGTGCTCGTCAACTCAACTATCAGGTAAACTCGTTTTTAGGAGTCAATAATATTTCCGCTGAGCATTCGATACTTCCTAAGACTTGTGATTTTCTTGTCCTTAGGAACCATGGAGAAGAACCACGCGAGCTCAAGTGTAGAAGTGGAACCGTCAAGCGCAAGCCAACTCATATTCGCGAGTTCGACTCAGATTCGGACTGCTGGACAGCGCCTACTTCAAATGACCATAACTTTTGATCTAGAAGGTTTCTCGGGGCCCGTGAGTACTCGTTGGAAAGATCTTGGAGTCTACTTTCAGATGAATCTGGTCTCACCTCAAAATTCCATCCAAGCCGATCAGAAACTGCAAAACAAGTGGCATCACTTTTTCAGTCCGAGTCAAAGTGGGCCTTGGGCCTTGTAATCACACTTAGACTATTTGGGCCTGCACTAATCATGGGTGTACTGTTCACGTGAACAGTACCCGTGAATAGTACCACATCCCCTTTTGTTAGATAAGTGCGGCCTCCCCCACTCCTATTTAAGGAGGTCGCACCTCTTTAGTTTTCCTCGGGTTTTTCTTAAGAGTTTATTCTACTTAGCAGTTTCGCCGCATGTTCGGTTTGAGGAACCCCAACTTGTGAACTTAAACATTATTCGCAATTTCAGATTGCATCTTTTACTCTCTTGCTTGTGTTCTCGATTCGCTTGCAGGAGATAGCCTTCTTGGCGAGGTCAATCGTGTTCGCACGGTTGATAACCAACGGAGCGATGGTGTAGTGATTGCGAGGGTTCGATCTGTTTTGGTGGAGCCTTTGGATCATCAACGTCGAGATCTCCACAATCGACTTATCAGTACCTCTCGGAAGATCGGGCCATCGTCACATCTGTTGGTATCGAGCAACGGTTGCCCATGAGGTAATTCTTGTATCCCTAGTTAGTAGATTGGTTTTATTTCCTATAGTCCAGAAAAAAATTGCCCCACAAAAAGAGTTAATTTCCGCTGTCCAAACCCGTTGTGCCTTTCAATCTGTTAGTTTTGGTTTGCTAAATTGAATTTGTGTCCGTCATAGTATTGTCTAGTTGCTGGTCATATCTTTGTTCCATTGAAAATCCAAACAAAAAAATTCCCACCCCAAACCCTAATTTCCAATTTCGGCTGATCTTTCCTTCCTCTGCAGCTGCCACCAAAAACATCATATCTTTTGATTCCGAGATTATTTTTGAGTGGGACCACCGCCATTAGATTCAAAAATTCCTTATCCATCTATCTGTAAAATTTCACGTCATTACAGCAAGGCAGTTAAGAGATATCTGCGGTGGAAGTTGATCTAAAATTCCAGATTGAATCTGCAACAGTCGGCACTTGTGAATTTTGTGCGACTTTTTCGGTCGGTTTCCAGAACTTGGCCCCAAAACAAAAGTTGTAGAAAAAGCCGTCAGAAAACATAGAAAAAGAATCATTGAAAAAGGCAACTGACAAAAGTTACGGCCAAAATACCGACGTGCTGTCTAGTGGACAGAAATCTTCAGTTTCAGTTTTGGGTCAATCCTTGTGTTCTTCAATTCCAGATTGCATTGGATTGAATTATCTTCTATTTACCACTCCTACACTTTGCCATACACTTATTTTTAGCCGTCTTCCATGCTTGGTTGATCAGCAACATAGGCTAAGTGCTAGATACGAACTATAATTCAATTCTATGCAATTCTGAAATGAACTGATTGTTCTCCATTGCTACCATATTGTGCCTTCCAAGCTACACCTACTCTTGATCGAACAGTTCCTCTTGCAATCGTACCCACGCTCGACACGGTGTCACGAACCAGCCACCGGTTGTACCACCTGCTGCATTGGTAAGAACACTTGTAAGAGTGTGATAAGACGCTTAGAATGTGTGATTCTACCTTCCACCACCTAGTAGTTGATAGGGATAATACCTTTGTGTTGTCTTCTGTTTTCTACTAACCATGATAGGTGGGTCGTCTGATGATCAAGAGTGTGTTTTAAAGGGAGAGTTCATGATGCTCTTGGATGAACGACGCATCGATAGGAAGCTTCAAGCTTCGATAGACACATTGCAGCGCTCCATCAGTTCCATCAATAAGAGACAAAGCCGAGATGCTGGCGCTGCATTTGCTGCCCATGATGCACGCCCACAACACCGCTTACATCACAATCGTCATGGTATGGGAGGTAATAATTTTCAGCACTACAATGCTCGTGCTAATGATGAACCATTTGCTAAAGTTAAATTTACCATACCATCCTTTGCGGGTGTTTATGATGCTGAAACTTATCTAGATTGGGAGATGACAGTTGAACAAAAATTTAATGCCCATCTAGTTCCTGAAGTGCATAGAGTCGGACAAGCTACTAGTGAATTTAAAGATCGTGCTATCATTTGGTGGACTCATGTAGTTAATTCTGGTTTAGCACTGATACATAGGATAGATTGAAAGTAGCTATGCGTGCTAGATTTGTTCCTCCTGCTTTTAACCATGAAATGCGTAAGAAATTGCAGCAATTAAACCAAGGTAATAAATCTGTCGAGGAATACTATCAAGAACTACAAATAGGCATGTTGCGTTGTAATGTTGTAGAAGATGAGGAGGATACGATGGATCGTTTTTATGGGGGCTTAAGGTGTGAAATTCAGGACATAATTGATTACAAAGAGTATAATGATATCAATAGATTGGTCCAGCTTGCTTGTTTGGCAGAGAAGGAATTGCAGGGTAGGCGACAAAGGACAAGGAGCAATTTTGGAGGTACGTCTACATCGAGACCAACACAGGAGCAACCCAAGACAGCCCCACCTCCTGTTTTTCGAGCTGCTGCCCCCTCTGTGAGTAGGGCGCGTTCAGCAGCACTGCCACCACCATCACGAGCACCCGAGGCAAGCAAATCTACTAGTGTGCAAGCACCAGCAAAGAGCTCTTCATCGGTTGCTTCCACGGGCCGTACGACGGGCATTGTGTGCCACCGTTGTAAAGGGATGGGCCACGTCATGAGAGATTGCCCAAGTCGGCGGGCGTACATTGCGATGTAAGATGGTGGTTATGTAAGTGCTAGTGATGTTGAGGATGAATATGCTCTTGCAGCTAACCTTGCGGTGATGATGATGATCATGAGACAGATAGTGATGGTGAGGAGATTTTAGGTGCCGCTGCTACAGCGAGTTATAGAACCATAATTGTGCAATGAGTAATCGAGCACTCAAAGAGAGCAA
This sequence comes from Dendrocalamus sinicus, assembly GCA_036346575.1. NCBI lineage: Eukaryota > Viridiplantae > Streptophyta > Magnoliopsida > Poales > Poaceae > Dendrocalamus > Dendrocalamus sinicus. The sequence continues at coordinate 17,097,870 of CM070659.1, read as the reverse complement.
GAGGAGAAGCTACAACGTCATAATTTGTTTCAGATGTTCCTCATCGTCAAGGATTGCCGTGTTCGTGTTATAATTGATGGCGGGAGCTGCAATAACTTGGTGGATTCAGGATTGGTCAACAAGCTTGGCTTGACCACACGTGCGCATCCTCACCCATACCACATTCGGTGGTTCAACAACAGCGTAAGGTGAAGGTAACACAATCTGCAAGAGTGCAATTTTCCATTGGTTCCTATCATGATGTTGCTGATTTCGATGTAGTACCTATGCAAGCATGCTCACTTTTATTAGGTCGCCCATGGAATTTGATACCGATGCAACTCATCATGGTAGAAGTAATAAATACTCTCTTGTGCACAAAGGAAAGAAAATAACTTTGCTACCTTTGACACCCACTGAAATTGCTAATTGTGATAAAGAGCTAGCTGAAAATAAGAAGAAAGAACTTGAACATGAATCTGAAAATCAGCAAGTAGTGAAGGATGTTTTCCCACCTAAGAAAGAGAGGTTGCCATCTAGTTCTAGGACCGAGGAATTAAATTAAAGGGTTGTGTCATGCTTGCAACCAAATCTGATCTTGCTGAAATTTGTCATGATGAAATGCCATGCTATGCTTTGATATGCAAAGATGCTTTATTTTCACTTGATGATATATCTAGCTCTTTGCCGTCTCGATGTCACTAACCTTTTGCAGGAATTTGAGATTGTGTTTCCTCTTGAGATACCCCTGGGCTGCCACCAATTAGGGTATTGAACATCAAATTGATTTGATTCCAGGAGCTTCCCTACCCAACCGTGCGCCATACCGAACCAACCCGGAGGAGACTAAGGAGATTGAGCGTCAAGTGCGAGACTTGCTTGACAAAGGGTACGTACGTGAGAGCCTTAGTCCATGTGCTGTTCCTGTACTTTTGGTTCCAAAGAAAGATGGGTCGTGGCGTATGTGTGTTGATTGTAGAGCTATTAATAATATTACCATTAGATACCGTCATCCTATTCCTAGGTTAGACGACATGCTTGATGAATTAAGTGGCTCTACAATGTTTTCTAAAGTTGACTTGCGTAGTGGATACCACCAAATTAGAATGAAACTTGGAGATGAATGGAAGACGGCATTTAAAACTAAGTTCGGGTTATATGAGTGGCTAGTGATGCCTTTTGGTTTAACTAATGCCCCTAGCACTTTCATGAGATTAATGAACGAGGTTTTACGTGCTTTCATTGGTAAGTTTGTGGTAGTTTACTTTGATGATATATTGATTTACAGCAAGTCACTAGATGAACATCTTGAACACTTACGTGCTGTTTTGTTGCTTTGAGAGATGCACGTTTGTTTGGTAACCTCGAAAAGTGCACCTTTGCACCGATCGAGTTTGTTTTCTTGGCTATGTTGTTACTCCGCAGGGAATTGAGGTTGATCAAGCCAAGATCATCGCTATCGAGTTGGCCGCCTCCTAAAACGGTCACACAAGTGCGGAGTTTTCTCGGGCTCGCTGGTTTCTATCGGCGTTTTGTTCGGGATTTCAGCACCTCGCTGCACCATTGAATGAGCTTACAAAGAAGGGTGTTCCTTTACTTGGGCCACCAATCATCAACAAGCTTTCGACACTCTCAAAGATAAGTTAACACATGCCCTTTGCTTCAACTTCCTGATTTCAGCAAGACTTTTGAATTAGAATGTGATGCTAGTGGCATAGGTCTTGGGGTGTGTTAATGCAAGAAGGAAAACCTGTTGCTTACTTTAGTGAAAAGTTAAGTGGTCCTAGTTTGAACTATTCTACCTATGATAAAGAATTATATGCTCTAGTTCGAACTTTGGAAACATGGCAGCATTATTTATGGCCCAAAGAGTTTGTAATACATTCGATCATGAATCCTTGAAACATATTCAAGTCAAACCAACCTGAACCGTAGACATGCTAAGTGGATTGAGTTTATTGAATCTTTTCCTATGTCATTAAATATAAAAGGGGAAAGAAAATGTGATAGCTGATCGTTGTCTAGGAGATATACCATGCTTTCACAATTTGATTTCAAAATCTTTGGGTTAGAGACAATAAAGGAGCAATATGTGCATGATGCTGATTTTAAAGACGTGTTGCTAAATTGTCAAGAGGAAAGGGTTGGAATAAATTTGTTGTGCATGATGGTTTCATATACCGTCTTTGGCAAGCTATGCATTCCTGTTGGCTCCGTTCGTCTTTTGTTGTTACAGGAGGCGCATGGAGGAGGATTGATGGGCCACTTCGGCGTGAAGAAGACTGAGGACATTCTGTTCCACCATTTTTATTGGCCAAAGATGAGGCGTGACGTCGAACGCTTCATTTCTCGCTGCACCACGTGCCAAAAAGCTAAGTCACGACTTAATCCTCATGGTTTATACATGCCTCTTCCTGTTCCAAGCGTACCTTGGGAAGATATTTCTATGGACTTTGTTTTAGGGCTTCCTAGGACAAAGAAGGGGAGGGATAGTATTTTTGTTGTCGTGATAGATTCTCTAAGATGGCTCATTTTATACCATGTCATAAAAGTGATGATGCTACACATGTTGCTGATTTGTTCTTTAAGGAAATTGTTCGCTTGCATGGTATTCCGAATACGATAGTTTCAGATCGTGATGCTAAATTTCTTAGTCATTTTTGGAGAACCTTGTGGGGAAAGTTGGGAACTAAATCTGTTATTTTCCACTACTGTCATCCCCAAACTGATGGACAAACCGAGGTAGTCAATAGAACATTGTCTACTATGCTTAGGGCTGTGCTTAAAAGAACTTAAAAATGTGGGAGGAATGTTTGCCTCATGTGGAATTTGCTTATAATCGTTCGCTGCATTCTACCACGAAGAAATGCCCTTTGAAATTGTTTATGGTTTCATACCTCGTGCACCTATCGACTTGTTGCCTCTTCCGGCTTCAGAAAAAGTAAATTGTGATGCGCAACAACGTGCTGATTTCATACGTAAGATGCATGAGACAACTAAAGAGAACATTGAGATTATGAATGCTAAATATAAAGTTGCTGGTAGTCAAGGACGCAAGCATATTACTTTTGAACCGGGTGATCTTGTGTGGTTACACTTGCGTAAAGAACGATTTCCTGAATTGAGAAAGTCTAAACTCATGCCTCGTGCAGATGGTCCTTTTAGAGTGCTTGAACGTATTAATGATAATGCATATAAGTTAGACTTGCCTGCAGATTTTGGGGTTAGCCCCACCTTTAACATTGCAGATTTGCGACCTTGCTTGGGCGTGGAAGATGAGCTTGAGTCGAGGACGACTCCAATTCAAGAAGGGGAGGATGATGAGGACATCACTTCTATTGATATGAACACCCCTCTTACTGCTTCCATGAATGATGGGCAAGGTCCAATCACTCGGGCACGTGCTCGTTAACTCAACTATCAGGTAAACTCGTTTTAGGAGTCAATAATATTTCCGCTGAGCATTCGATACTTCCTAAGACTTGTGATTTTCTTGTCCTTAGGAACCATGGAGAAGAACCACGCGAGCTCAAGTGTAGAAGTGGAACCGTCAAGCGCAAGCCAACTCATATTCGCGAGTTCGACTCAGATTCGGACTGCTGGACAGCGCCTACTTCAAATGACCATAACTTTTGATCTAGAAGGTTTCTCGGGGCCCGTGAGTACTCGTTGGAAAGATCTTGGAGTCTACTTTCAGATGAATCTGGTCTCACCTCAAAATTCCATCCGAGCCGATCAGAAACTACAAAACAAGTGGCATCACTTTTCCAGTCCGAGTCAAAGTGGGCCTTGGTCCTTGTAATCACACTTAGACTATTTGGGCCTGCACTAATCATGGTGTACTGTTCATGTGAACAGTACCCGTAAATAGTACCACATCCCCTTTTGTTAGATAAGTGCGGCCTCCCCCACTCCTATTTAAGGAGGTCGCACCTCTTTAGTTTTCCTCGGGTTTTTCTTAAGAGTTTATTCTGCTTAGCAGTTTCGCCGCATGTTCGGTTTGAGGAACCCCAACTTGTGAACTTAAACATTATTCGCAATTTCAGATTGCATCTTTTACTCTCTTGCTTGTGTTCTCGATTCGCTTGCAGGAGATAGCCTTCTTGGCGAGGTCAATCGTGTTCGGCACGGTTGATAACCAACGGAGCAGTGGTGTAGTGATTGCGAGGGGTTCGATCTGTTTTGGTCGGAGCCTTTGGATCATCAACGTCGAGATCTCCACAATCGACTTATCAGTACCTCTCGGAAGATCGGGCCATCGTCACATCACCTCCTCTCTTTCTGTCCCTCCTTCTCTTGTAAGCATATGAAAATTTTTTGGCTAGGAGGGCTAACTGGTCATCTGCAAGCTGCTCTAACTGATTATCAGTTACGTCACAGAGAGCAGCAAGAGAGAATCCGTAAATCGACTCGGAAGAAGGTCCAGAAGTGGGATCGGTGACTAAGGCCATCAACTGCGACTTCGACCTACGAGAGACTATGTCAATCTTGTGGGTCTTGAGGCATGAGTACAACGCGTCAAGAGTCAGGGTCGAAAGATCGGTGGTGTCCTTGATGGTAGTCACCTTTATCTCCCAAACACGCAAGTCGAGAGCAGCGAGCATCTGTCGAGCATTATCCGAGTCGGGGTATGTGAGACCGATCGCTCGGAGATTGCTCAGAATCTTGTGAAAACGCGCAAAACACTCATTGAGGGACTCGCCTGCGAGTATTTCAAACTTGTTGTAATCTCTCTTGAACTGGTCCTGTCGGACTGTCTTGAACTGGGTGGTGCCCTCATGGTATGCATCGAGGGTCACCCAGATGTCGAAAGCCGACGTCAAATCAGAGATGCGATCAAACTCGCTTCGGCCCAACCCCTGGATTATGATGTTCCTTGCCTTAGCATTCGCCTCAACATCAGCTATGTTCCCGGCATTGATGTTCTCGTCGGCAGGAACAACATATTGTACTTTGACCTTCCGCCAGATGGCGTAGCCCTGAGCCTGGATGTAGGTCTCCATCCGACTCTTCCAGAAGGGATAGTCGATCCCATCGAAGATCGGGATCTTGGTCGAGTACTTGTCTATCGCCATGGCTCTAGAGACCGTTTAAGATCTATGGAAAAGAGCTAACCGGCTCTGATACCAATTGTTGGACCAAAATGGCGACAGAGGGGGGTGAATGTCAATCTAAAAAAACTTGCCCCCAAAAGTTCTAACTCAAATCCTCTCTCCGATAGATATAAAATCTATGAAAAGAAGGACTCTTAAGTTCTCTAAGAGATCTTACAGGACACCCATGCGAAGGAGAGATTAAGACACAAGAGAAGCCAAAGAAAATACTCACAAATTCTCTTCTCTCCCAAGGCTACAAAAGCTATGAAGAGTAGAGATTCAAACTTTCTGGATCCTCAAACTACCAAAGGAGAGAAGAAGATAATAAGCATCAAAGAGGAGACCCAACACACAGCACTGAAAAAGAAATAGCCACATACAACTGGGGCCGGTCAGACCGCTGCCTATGGACCGGTCAGATCGCATTCATACGGTCGGTCTGACCGCCATTGGGGACCGGTCTGACCGCCAGTCCGGTCTGACCGCATGTATAACCCCGGTCTGACTGGCAAGAAGTGGGCGGTCTGACCGCTGAAGAGAGGATGGTCTAACCGGTTATCTCTATCAGCCAAGGCAGAGAGCAGTTGCCCAAAAACAAACTGAAACTTCTGCGCAGCAAAAACCTAAAACTCTGATTTTTGGCCAACTAGGAGATATGCAGTTGATTTCCCTGAGCCAAGAGAGCACACACCTATTCTAAATAACATCAAGCACATTTGGTACAAAGGATTTCATCATTTGAGCAAGAATTTGAGATCTAGCCCAAAATCAGAAAAACTACAGAGAGGTGCACAAAAAACCCAAATTGCTCAATAGTCTTAAGTCCTTAGCTTATGAGATTTTGCAGTCAAGTTATCAATAACTAAAAGACTTCTTAGACCAAAAATCAGGCCATCTCCTGAAGGGAATAAATATCTACCTCAAACCCTAAAAACAAGAAATGAAGAACAGAGAAGCTTAAAATGGAGAATCTTTGATTCATTTGATTTGCTCTCGGGAAAAATCGATCAAATGATCTTGAGGCATCATCCCAACATAGAACAACCCATTTTGGGCCTTCCCAGCAAGAGGCAACTCAAATCTCAAAAAGCCAAGAAATCACCCAAAAAGAGAATGAAGAACTGACAGGAGCACGAGGGATAAACTTCAAAGATTTCATTACCAATCAAACAAGAATTACAGATGAGTCCCCATACGCATGGACATTGAAACAAGGGATGATTACATGAAGGATCAACTCTCCCTCTCCCTCTCCATCTCAGGAACTCACACACACTACATGCTTCGTGAGGAGCTCGTGAGAACAACCACAGAGAGGAGACACACACCTGCACCTCTCACCAAACCTCAACCACTAAAGCCTCAAAGCAAAAACCACCTCCCAAAGGCTCTTTTGACTCAAACAAAACCCTAACTCTCTCCTAAAGCCATGCATGCAACCAGGATTTCAATCCTATTTATAGCCTTTGGCTAACGGGTCTCCAACCCGTTACACCCGCTAACTCCCGAACGGAACCGCCTCCACCTGTGCAGCTTTGCGCTTTTACCGAAATACCCCTCCTGCACCTTCCGGAAAGCTTCCAAGTTCCTTGTCATCCAAGCCTCGCAACCACCTCGAGTCTCCGCCATCTTCGACACATCCGACCGTTCTGACCTCGACACCGCCTGTGTCTAGTCCTGTCACCCCGTGCCTCGCCACGGCTCCGCCTCGACGTCCTGCAGCCATCACAGACAAGAAACACATCACATAGCACCGCTCGATACATGAAAGCATAAATAGCATCAATGAATCATAATTATGCATGAAAGAGCCAAAACCTGTCAAGTCAACATAATATGCATCCTAATCCCTTTGACCAGGTTTGACCAAGGCCAACCGAAGCCGATTGCACCACGCAAACGACATGGTCCGAACCACATAAACCAAACTCGACTTTCCTAAACCGACGTCAATTACTCATCACACTCATGGGGTCATAACCACATGGTCTCTCAGACCTTGCGCCAAATCGCATAGCCCTGGGCCTGAATGTAGGTCTCCATCCGACTCTTCCAAAAGGGATAGTCAATCCCATTGAGATCGGGGGCTTGGTGGAATACTTATCCATTGCCATGGCTCACAGAACGGTTAAAGATCTATCAAGAAGAGCTAACCGGCTCTGATACCAATTGTAGGGTTGGAAATGGCAACAGAGGGGGCGGGGTGAATGGTGCCTTTTTAAATTTTCCCCCTAAAGTATCCACTTGAGATTTTTCTCACCAATAGCAATAAAAGCTATGATGAAAAGTTACTCATGCTTACTGCAAAACCAAACCATACAGAGAGGAAGGAGAAACAACAAGTAACAGAGGAGAACTAAGAAGCAAAAAATAAAAGCATCAGGTGCAAGCTCAGGTGGCCGGTCAGACCGCACTTAGTGCACTGGTCAGACCGCCCAACCCTTGCCGGTCTGACCGCCCCTGGTCGGTCTGACCGCCATGCTCTGGCCGGTCAGACCGCTAGGGTTGGCGGTCTGACCACCATAGTCCATCCGGTCCAACCGCCAAGGGATGTCTGGTCTGACCGGTCCCTGTCCAGGCACGAGCAGAAAAAATCCAAAGCAGCCAACAAAAAACTGAAAGAACAGAACTTGCAGGATTCAAGCAAATCTAAGGAATGCCTCTGTTCTTTTCATGCCAACAGAACAAGATCATCTTCTAAATAACATCAGACCTCAGGAATCAAAGAAAATCATCTAGAGATCAAGGAATCCAGATTTTGGAAAAATACTGAAAACTAGAGCAAATTTCCCAAATTCTTTCCAAACTTTGATTCTTTGCTCATGTGGCCTTGCATTTCATCTGGAAATGATATCACAACACAAAGGCACAAATCTCAAACCAACCCTTCAAGAAAAATCACAAGAATCCAATATCCCCTGACATCAAACCCTAGGGAATCTAAACAGAACAAATGTGCCTCAAGCAAATATTCATTGAATCCAAGAAAAGCTCTCGTGGAAATCTTGGCCAAATGGCCTGGAGGCTATATCCCACCAAAGAGAGCCAAGGAATACTGGTACTCAAGAGAGAAATCAGCTCAAACATAAAAAGCAGAAATGAGCAGAGAGTCAACATAGAGCTGAAGGCAAACTGAACTTCCCAAATGGATTCATTTCCATTAAAGATTACACAGGAGATACAATCAACTACGTCCCCATACGCAATTGATACAAGAAATATACACTACATGCTTGAGAACACACACTGGAACTCAAGCCATCAGAACACACGCAGGAGCTCTCAACACAACACAGAGCTCACACCTTTTCTCTCCTGAATACTCTCTCAAGGAATGGATGCTGCCCTCTTCTCAACCTCTCCCTTTTAACAACAAGCCTCACACCCAAAGGAGAAATTCAAGAAGAGTCATACCAAACACACTCCATGCCTCACACACACTTGAGGCAAAAGGGTCAAACCAGACTTTTGGAGGGAAATCAGCCTCCACCTCCATTGCTTGAGTCAAATTACCAATTTGCCCCTCAAGCACCTTCCCGGAAGCTTCCCGCAACGGGCACCTTTGACCGACTGGACCTCGACTCCTCCCTGAGCCTAGTCCGGTCCGCTTCGCTGCACACGACCGCACCCGGCATTCTGACCGTCTGGACCTCAACTCCTCCCTGAGTCTAGTCCCGATCCACTCGCCGCTGCCCGTCGTGTCCACCCAACACCGACCGAGACCTCCGACTCCGCCTGAGTCTAGTCCTGGTCTGTTCCGTCGCGCACGACCACAACCGACCTCCAAACCGTCTGGACCTCCGACTCCTCCCTGAGCCTAGTCCCGGTTCTCCCGTCGTCGCCCGTCATGTCCGTCACCGGTAGCTCCAGCTCCGGTTCCTCGTCTCCCGACTCGCAACCACCTCACTAGCCTCGATCATCTTTGGCATCACCGACCGTCTGGGCCTCAACACCTCCTGTGCCTAGTCCCAGTCCTCCTCGCCTCACCATGACCTAGCTCCGAAGTCCTGCAGTCACACAGACAAGCAAACCGTCACATAGCACCGCACGAAACAGCATATCAACAATAGCATATGTAAAAGGTACTCAACCCTAGAATACCCAAAACAAACTCAAACTCACTAAACCAACCGTCAATTACTCATCACCAACATGGGGATACCTCCACATGGTCTCTTAGTATGGTATTGTACGCCGTGTCAAAATTGATCACATCAAAGGAGACTTTCTCTGTCCTAAAATTGCTTGGAGAACCAAATGTAATAGGCAGAAAAACTTGGCCAATTAGATTGGCCAAAGATCTTGGTTTCCAAGGAATTTGCATCTCATCGAGAGCACCTGCAAACAGAATATTGAAAAAACGCCCACCATCGATCAACACGTGATTTACTCAATAGTTGTTGATGGTGGCCTCGACCATGATCAAAAACTGGCCTAGTTAAGTTGAACGGATCAGACAATCACTTTTCTCAAAAGAGATAGTGATTTTCAATCACTTTGGAAGACAATTGACAAGGGGAAGGTCAATGGAGTTTACCTTACGTTTCACTTTGTTGCGACTCATATGCTAAAGATCCTTTGTAGATGTGCTTGACGGTGTGTTGTGGATCTTGAAATAGCATCCCCTCGTCCTCGTTTGACTCTTCTGACCACTCGCTTGTCCTGGTTCTTGGATCATAGAGAGTGGTCCCTTGCCCGAGTAGTAGTCCTTAAGTTTTCGTTGTAAAACTCGGCAATTGCAAAGGTCATGCCCTTCCCTTTTATGAAAGGGATACTACCTAGGCTTGTTGTTGTCCTTTCAAGTGGGGATTTTGGTCTTGCCCCAATTGAAGTATGGTTTGGGATTTTGTGGCTCCTTTTCACACACGGCCAAGACCTCCTTGGAACTTCTGGCTTGAGGCTTCTTATCTTTCATCTTGGTCTTGGATTTCTTGACCTTCTCCATCCTTTTTCTACCTTCACCTACCTCTTTTGTACCTTGATTAGCATGGTCGATGGTCTTTCTCCATTTGACTACTTCGGCGGTAGTCACATAACAATCAGCGATCTCAAAGAGGCCAGTGGCTGTAGTTGGAGGATTTAAGATGATGTCTTCTGTGAACCTCATATTGCGGACTCCCTACTTAAAAGCCCTGATGATAGAAGCATCAGAGACATTCGGAATAGAATTACAAACCTGACTAAAATTTCTGATAAATTGCTAAAGGATTTCATTACTGTTCTACTTTATCTGGTGCAAGTCATCTTCTTTCCTAGGGTGGTTGTACGTGCCCTTGAAATTGGCCAGAAGAAGGTTGCAGAGATGTTGCCACGAATAGACTAACTCTAGTGGTTGATTCAACAACCACGAACGACTGTATCCCTCGAGTACAGTCGGAAGGTAATTCACCATAACATGCTCTCCTCCTCCTATTGCTCGCACCGCGGTTGTGTAAATCTGAAGGAATTCGATGGGATTTTGGGACCCATCAAACTTCTCCATGTTTACTGGTCAAAACCGTGGTGGCCACCATACTGCTCAGAGTTCGGGCATGAATGCTCGACATTTGGTAACAAGATTGTGACACCTCCTTTACAGGAAAGGAATATGGGGAGTATTACCCTCATATGGATGAGACCTATTATAGATCAGGTCCACTGACTGTCGGCTACTGCAGATTTCCTACTCGAAGTAGTGATCAATCACCAGCTTCGAAAGTTTTTTGATCTGGGGATGCTTGAAGTACTCTCCTCCCACTAGGGTTTCGATTTGGAGAATGATGTGACCTTCCATCATGTCAATTTCTGGAAGGTGAGTTTTGCAAATGGCTAGATGCAGTCACACCTACATGACTCCCAGAGTTGTGTCGATGAGTCTACTCAAGTCTAGCCGTCCTGCTTTAGAGTCTTCATGTGATTCCTTCAGCAAAGTGATCGTATCCCCGTGCTCCAGCAAGATCTTGACTTGGATTTTTGAGCAAGTCGTTTATGTGTTGAAGCTCTCAGGCTTCCTCTGTTGGATCAAAAATGGCAACAGAGGGGGGTGAATGTTGCTTCTTTAAAAACAACCCCCAAAAGTATCCCCGAATAAAACTCCTCTCCAATAGCATGAAAGCTATGAAACTGAGTTCAAATGTTCACTTGAACCTTACACTAACAAAGAGGAAAGCTAGGCAATTTTAAAAACAAAACAAGACAAGAGTTGCATGATCGAAAAGGGGGCTGGTCGATCATTGCATAAGGGTCGGTCGGATCGCGATCGACCGCCCTTATGCGGCGGTCCGACCGCCCACCGGCTCGATCGCTTTCCACCCGGTCTAACCGCCATGTCTTGAGCGGTCTGACCGCCAAGGAAGCACCGGTCTGACCAGTTATCCTGAACAGACCTGGAACTGGCAGAACCCGAAAATGAAAAACCAGAGATCTTTGGAAAGCAAAGAAATTGATGATTCTCAGCTATTCTCCTGAGCCCTAAAGACCAAGAAAAGACCTAAATAGCAAGGAGAGTCTAGGGAACCAGGAAAATCCATCTCATAGCCAAGAATTGAGGATTTTCCCTAAAATCTGAAAATAGCCATGGGAAGAGACTAGATTTCAGATTGCTTCCCAACCTTTGATCTATTGCTTATGAAACTTTGCAATCACTTTAGCAATTAACTCAGGACTTCCCAAATCAAATCTCAGGCCATCTCCCAAAGGAAAACCAAAGATTCAAGAGTCCCCTGAGTCAAAACCCTAGAAAAATATGAGACAGAGGATGACTGGACGAGAGGCTCAAAATCCACAGGAGAAGTTGAATCTTCCAAATGCTCTAGAAAATGGATTGGTCATATGGCCAAGAATCTTTTTCATCACTGAGCTTTCAAGGGATAAACACACAAATCTTCTAAATCACCAAAAGCTCATCTCATGGGAGGAGAAACAGAGAAGAGGGCAGAAACAGAAATCCATCACAAACGAAGCCACAAGATGAGGAAAGCCAACGAAATCATTCTTGAATTGATGGAGAGGAAGAGAGATGAATGACTATACAAGGATTACAACTCTCTCCTCACACAAAAATCTCAAGAACTCATCTCCTCTCACCAACACACACAGGGAAACAAGAAAACAACAAACTCTACTCTCTCCAATAGCTCTCAACAACTAAAGCACAAAGAGGAGACACAAAGCAAAAGCCCTAACCACTCAATCAAGTCATGCATTCCACCAGGAGACATGCATCTATTTATAGCCCTCCCTAATGGGTTCATAAATCACTTTGCCCATTAAGCTTTAGAGCTTTACCCACTAACTCTAACCAAATCCGCCTCCTTTAGTGCAGTCTTGCAAATTCACCAAAACGCCCCTCCTGCACCTTCCGGGAAGCTTCCGCATTTCTTGTCGTCCAAGCCTTGCAACCACCTCGAGTCCTCGCCGTCTTCGGCACACCTCGACCGTTCTGACCTCGACACTGCCTGCGCCTAGTCCGGTCATCCCGTGCCTCACTACGACTCCGCCTCGACGTCCTGCAACCATCACAGACAAGAAATACATTACATAGCACCGCTCGAAACAGGTAATCCTCATTAGCATCAACAAATCGTATTCAAGCATAAAATGGCCCAAACGCTCAAACGGGTAGAAGAATACGCCTCAAGTCCGACTAACCAAACCCGACTAAGCCAAATGCCATCATGGCACGAAACGCACAAACCAAACTCAATCTTTCCAAAATACTTGTCAATTACTCATCACAAGCATGTGGTCACCTCCACATGGTCTCTCATCCTCAGATTGGTACTAGACACACCTAGGTAAAGACCTTTGGGTAGCCAATTTGCTTCTTCGCATAGTCTTAGGATCCTCAATGCCTAAGGCTGGCTATGGTCGCCTTAATGGAGAGTGATTATTTCAAGGATTTCTCTCACGCTCATCAGAGACTCACTTGGCTCATCACCAGAGGTCTCCTCGCCATCACCACAAGAGGTCATAGTGTGTGAGCGGCGGAGAGCATCACCAGACCTTCATCTAATAGAGTGATTATTATTTGAGACAAGGGAAAAAACCTCCCAATCTTGATCTTCATTCGTGTCAGATGCCTCCTTGCTTGAGGCGCAATCCTAGTTGTGATCAGATTGACCCTTGCCCTCTAGGGAAACTGGTTCCTCCATTGAGTGTAATGTTGTTGCGGGATAAGGATCCCTTCTCAACCTTATCCATGGTGTAATCTCTGGGATCTCGTGATGGATCTCCAGAGGCAGCCTCACCATCAGATGGAAGCAAGGTCAGCTCATTGTTGTCGCAGTGATCCATGTCGAGATCTGTGTAATCGGTTAGGTCGAACCTGTTCTCTTTGTTCCACTCTTCCACCATGAGGACATAAAAAGAAGAGAACTCATCGACAAGGAATTACTAGAATTTTTGGTGAAGATGTTCCCCATGGATGGCGCCAACTGACGATGTTTTAGATTTGATCTTATGTAATGATTTGTATGCGTTCTAGGAACTCTTGAAGACCTGGTTACAACCACAAAGAGAGAAGACACAGGGATTTTTATACAGGTTCAAGCCTTATGCTGTGAGAATAACAATTCTATTTCCTATGCGGATATTGGTCAAAAAAACTCATTACATTGGAGTTGATTACAATAGAGAAAGTAATGTGAAAAAGCCTTTTCTATTGCTACTCTCCCTTAGGTCTATCCCAGATCCTCCTCCTCTTCTCCTTGACACCTGCCTTTATATAGCTCACATAGCGGCAGCCATTTCTTCTCGCCAAGGGACGCCTTAATGCCTCGAGTGATAACTGTCCAACGGGAGTTATTGGAGACATGATAACTCATTCATCATGCGACAATTTCTGCTAGGGTGAAGTTATGCATACTTATTCGAAAGAATAAATAATTATGCTAATCGCCCTGTTAGACTGGCCCACAATGCTATATGTTGTCATAGACAATTCTGTCAGAGTATGGCTTAGTCGTAGGAGTATCTATGACCACGAGGTGGTCACATGATACCTTATGACTATGCTGCAGTCATAGGATAACTTGTGACTATGAGGTGGTCATAGGAGAATTTACGACTATGAGGTGGTCGTAGAAGAACTTATGACTATGAGGTGGTCACAGGAAAACTTACGACTATGAGGTGGTCATAGGAGAGCTTACGACTACCCTATGAAATGTCTCTTGACGCCCCAACTTTAAGTGAAAATAACATACTTGAGAAACAGAGGTCGTAGATGAACAAAGATCGAAAGCAGAGTCTTTTCGATCTGACTCGACCAGAAACTAACTTGGCTAAAAAGGTAATTTTGCTTGAGTTGTAAAGACATCTCGACTTCAAGCAAGGGAATTCAAATTGGTTTTTGCAAATTTGTCCGCTTGGAACTGTTCCCGAAAAGGTAATTACCAACCCGTATGGTTATAGAAACTTATCTAGAGGTAATTTTTCTTACTTTCCCCTCCTGCCTCAATCCTCTTCAAGCTTTCCACCACCGACCAAGCCTTCTTCTCTTCCCCAATTTCGTCCAAATCTAAACCAACCGCCTAGAGAAAATGGCAAAATCTTCTCCAAATTGGTCGGTGTTTGAATTTCTTCAAGGAACTTTGTGAGATGGATTGAGGCCACCAAACAAAACTAGCCATCACGGGAGATAGGGCAAATCCTAGTTTTCGAAGTTTACTGTGAGTACGGTCTTTGACTTCCTGCTCACCCCTTCCTTACAGTCGTGTTCAAATACTTTGGGGTGGAATTCGTGAACTTGGTTCCCAATTCGATTACCATGTTGAGGGTATTCATGTACCTATGTGTGGCCTATCTGATAATCCCTCCAGATCTAGAGCTCTTTCGATATTACTACAAGTTGAGTAGGCAAGTCGGAATTACTGGGAGTTGTGGTCAGAAGCTTCATGATGACAAGATAGAGAAATACATTCCGATGTTTACTCGATCATCATGGTCAAACTGGAAGAAAAATGGTTCTACTGGGAGACAACCAGAGAAGACAGCCTTTCCTTTGTGGGGGAAGGGTGCCGAAAAAATTTCTTCCTAAAACTCAGACCTAAAGGACCTTACTTGGATAGCCCCCTACATCCAAGCCATCAAAGATCTGAGGGAAAAGGGGCTCATCGGTTGGCATGTGGTGAAGGACTTTATCATGTGTTGTATCAATCATATGAAGAAACGAGCACATCTAATGTGGATGTACTCGGGAGCCAAAGATTTGATGAGAGACTATGAGGATGGTCAGTAACAATTGACCCTGTTTCCTGAATTTTGGGTCCTATTTACTGACCACTTTCATTTGCATATGCAAATTGTCCATTGGGGAGATCGATGCCCAGGTCAAGGCTATTTGTGAGAAGGCTCCATCACCTGATGTGGAGGCTCCTCGCATCTTGGTGGATGTATCCATCGAGGAAAGAAATAAATGTCTAAAGGTAATCGAAATTTGACTTCTTTAGACTTTCGTAGTTGTAAACTATGAGTACTCAATATTTTTTCTTAGTGTAGAATGTTGGCATGGAAAACCGTCAAAATGATCAAGAGGTCAAATTGATGGTAATCAGAAAAGAGGAGGTAACCAAAGATCCTCTAGCAAAGAGACGTCGACTGGTAAAAATGTCGACAAGCAGAGTGACATAGCTATTGAAGAGGACATTGGGACGGCTGTACTAGAGCAACATACTCCTAAGATCAAGGTACGCTTCTACTATGATGACAAACCTGCCTTAGTTAATGCTTCTCAAGGCTTTATTAAGCGACTCGAAAAGGAAAACTGGAAGAGTTTTGTATCTTTTATGAAGGAGACTGTTATGATATCAAAACCCTTTTAGCCTTATGAAATGCCAATTCACTTCTATTTTCATGTCTTTAGCCTGGCTCTACCATCATCTAGAGATGCTTCTATCGAGAAGCCCCCTGCCATTCTCCCCCCCAGTTGAAGAGGCAGCAAAGAAGATGGTCGAATATCTACTCGAGTAGTGAGAGACCGATGATGAGTAGGAGGATGGCCCCCAGCTCATACTTGTTGATATACTCCTGCCCCTGCTTGAGATGTTGAGTAGCCGGCCATCTTCACCAGTGATCCACACGGTCAAGTTCATCATAGAAAATGTGGTCACTTTCACCGAAGGCACCAAGGTGTACGGCAGGGGGCGGTGGCTTAGGCTTGCCATCCTAGCCATAGGTGGTCAGATCGATGACCATGATGTTGATGGTGGTGAGGCTAGCCATGTCATTGGCAAAGATGGTGCCAATGGTGAGTTGGCCGGTCTCAAAGTCTGTGAGCTTGAGCTTAGTGACGATGCGGATGAGGACGAGCGAGGCAGTGTTGGTGAGGACGAGCATAAAGATAGCTGTGGAGGCATAGAGCTTTTTGGGATGGATGGGGCCCTGCCCTGGGTGGAGGAGGCTGTAGAAGAAGGACCTGGTGGCAGTGGCAAGGAGGAGGCAGAGGGAGGAGCCACTATAGGTGAGCATGTGGGAGTGGCACATGTGGCGGTGTAGATAATGGAGGTCCATCTCAAGTCTGATGTAGAACATGACACTGCTATGAAAGAGGCTATACTGGACGGCTACATTACAGACGGTTCATACGGAACCGTCTGTGATTAAAATGTCACAGACGGTTTATACTGGCAACCGTCTATGATATTTTCATAGACGGTTATTAACATAAATCGTCTGTCATAATTGAGACATCACAGACGGTTCGATTTAAGAATCGTCTGTGAACTTTCACAGACGGTTCTAAATATGAACCGTCTATGACAATGTAGACAACACAAATGGTTCGTGTTAATAACCGTCTGTGAACTTTCACAGACGGTTCTTAATATGAACCGTCTGTGGTAATCCTGACAGACCTTTGTCGTATGAACTACAGAAGCTATACTGAGATGAGACTCAAATTCAAGGCAATTTTATTACAAAAGTCCAAAAAAGAGATTCCCAGATTTTAATCTTCTGGGCTTCATATGCTTCTTCGTCGACTTCTGGAGTTGGAGGATCAGCCGCTATGTTCTCGAATGCCGTCAAGATTGTCCTTGCCATCTCCACTTCCTCCTCAAGCCTAGGCAAATCATTAGCATGTTCCATAATCTCAAAGAGGATGCCATGATAAGCTTCCTCAGAATCGGCTGATTCTGCTTGATTGGCAAGGTTATCCATGTGTCTCTGCACTGCTGCAAGATCTTCCTCCGCTTTGCACACATTGTAGAGAAGAACGAGGCTGAGGGCAGTTTCCCTTTCCTGAGCAGCAACGAGACACCTCCGTCAACAACAGATGATGAGGTCCAGCTGACGGATGGAAGCGAGTCGAGGAAGGAGAGCAGGGTGTGAGTGGAGGAGCTGCTCTAGACGTAAATTGTTGGCCACCTGTGTAAGGTTGCGTCCGAACAACTCATGATGGATAGATGAGAGGAAGGAGATCAAAAGAATTTTAGATGTCATTATTGAGAAATCTGGTGATGAAGAAGATGAGGGAGAGGACAGTGTAGAAGAGTAGGATTAGGGCACGCATATTTAAGCATTAACACAGACGGTTCATATTCCAAACCGTCTATGATATTAATATCACAGACGGTTCGTATTCCAAACCGTCTCTGATATTAATATCACAGACGGTTCTTAATACGAACCGTCTGTGATAAGTGATACATCATAGACGGTTCGTATAACACACCATCTGTGATATTCATTATCATAGACGGTTCGTGTAACAAACCGTCTGTGATAATTACACGTCACCGATCCATAGCATATACCCAGGATTCGATCTCACCCGTCCATTCTCTCCACATCGAATAGCAGGCACCAGTTCCTCCCACTGCTCAGCCCTTATTAATAACTCCCCATCTACCTTTCCACTGGTACTAGTCATGCGTGAGTTCATCCACTAGCTAGCTTCCTGCATCTCCCCTCCGATGTGAGCTAGCGCCTCCGTCGCGGCACAGCGGGAGGCTGGACAACACACTCTTGCCGTAAGTGTCGTAAGTGTGTCTTGTTCAGCCTCACCGTCGTGCCATGAAGGGTTCATTAGCTTGTTATCCTGTAATAGATCTAAATGTGTTGTTGTTCTTGCCTCTGTATTTGCTTGTTTCTCAACAACGCCGACTACTGTTGTGAGCTAGCGCCTCTGTTGTGGCACGGCGGCATTCTGGGCAACACACTCTTGTCGTAAGTGTCATAAGTGTGTCTTGTTCAGAGTGACCGTCGTGCCACGAAGGGTTCGTTAGCTGTAAAAGATCTGAATGTGTTGTTGTGTCTTGCCTCTGTATTTGCTTGTTCCTCGAGGACGCCGACTACTGCCGTGAGCTAGCGCCTCCCTTGTATCACGGCGAGAGGCTAGAGAACACACTTTTGTCGTAAGTGTCGTAAGGGTGTCTTGTTTAGTTTCAACGTCGTGCCACGAAGGGTTCGTTAGCTTGTTATCCTGTAATAGATCTGAATGTGTTGTTGTGCTTGCGTCTGTATTTGCTTGTTTTCAAAGGGCATGGGTAACATTATTCAATTTCTTGAGGCTAGGCAAAAAACAGAAAAAATTTTAGGTATAGAGTGAACTATCACAGACGGTTTGTGGTATAAACCATCTGTGAAGGACTATCACAGACGGTTCTATATACGAACCATCTGTGATACTCAACAATCATAGACGGTTGGTATTACGAACCATCTGTGATACTCAACAATCATAGACGGTTGGTATTACGAACCGTCTATGATATTGTGGGCATCACAGACGGTTCGTGTTAATAAGCATCTGTGATAATTCACAGACAGTTATTTATACGAACTGTCTGTGATATATTGGTTTCACAGACCATTTGTGGTTGGAACCGTCTATGATAATCTGCACTATTTATTACTGGGTGTACTTACTCGATCTCGACACAAATCTGTCTTCATTGTGTTGCATCGGTGGAGCAAGGCGGCTGGCTTTAGGGAGTTCGCGGTGAAAACATATCGCCGTCTTCTTGGTGATCAGAGGTTAGTACTCAATTACTTTTAATAACTTATATGCATGCATGTTTTTGTAATTGAAAAAGATGATAGATAGGTTTTTGTTTAATTTAGATCTAGCTAGCTATGTTTAGAAAGATAATGTTAGTTTGCTCAATTTCAGAATGGGTAAGTACTGGTACGTAGTTCACTAGCTTCAATATATTCTTGCTTAACATTAGTATGTCAAGAATACGTGCATGGCTACCTAGCTATAACTACGTAATATATATAGATGCATGTCATGTACGTGTAAGTATATATAGCTAGTCTGATTTGCTATGTAGTAGCGCTAATAATCATTTTTGACACCCATTTGTTACTTGTGTAGTGTAGATGGACCGAAGCTGGATGTACATTGAGAACCGTGTAAATGAAGAGTACATTAATGGTGTGTCTTCTTTTAGAAGAGCGGCCGAGCTGGATATGTTGAAGAAGGGGATGAAATATATGTACTGTCCATGCATTGATTGTGATAATCTCAAGATGTTTAACAACCCAGTGCAGATCGAAACTCACTTGATTCAAAAGGGTTTCAGAAAAGGGTACAAATGTTGGACCAGTCACGGTGAAGAGAAGAGTACACAAGAAGGTAGTTATGACATAGTCGAGGTAGACAACGATATACCGGATGTGGACTGTGCTTTTGATCATGGGGATAGGTCGCAGGATGATAATCTGGATCAAATGTTACGTGATGCAGAAGGAAACTATAGTGAGAGAAAGTTTGGTAAATTCGAGGGTTTGATGGAGGACTCGGAGAAACCTTTGTTCTCGGGCTGCAAGTCGCAATACATGAGGTTGTCATCAGTTCTAGAATTGTTGAAATTGAAGGCAAGCAATGGTTGGTCCGACAAGAGTTTCACGGCATTGTTAGGTCTCCTAGCGGACATGCTTCCAAATGGAAATGTGTTACCAAGAACCACCTACCAAGCCAAAAAGATTTTTTGTCCATTGGGAATGGAAGTAGAAAGAATACATGCATGTCTGAATGATTGTATCATGTACCGTAAAGAGTATGCTAGCTTACATGTTTGTCCGGTGTGCAAAGTATCCCGATACAAGCGTAAAAACAATTCTGATGATGGGAAGGGCATTGAGGTGAAGCAAGGACCTCATGCTTAGGTGTTGTGGTATCTTGCTGTAATTCCTCATTTGAAGCGTTTATTTGCAAACCGCAAGGATGCAAGATTGATGCGTTGGCACTAGGAGCAGCGTAAGAAAGACGGAATGATAAGACACGTTGCTGATTCTACCCAGTGGAGGAACATCGATAGGATGTTTGTAGATTTCGGTGTGGAACCGAGGAATATAAGGATTGGGTTGAGTACAGATGGAATAAATCCTTTTGGTAACATGAGCAGCCGATATAGCACCTGGCCCGTGACTCTATGCATGTACAACCTTCCTCCTTGGTTGTGTATGAAGTGAAAGTATATTTTGATGTCACTACTTATCCAAGGGCCGAAGCAACTTGGGAACGATATTGATGTGTTCCTAGCACCATTGGTGGAAGATCTTGCAATACTGTGGAACGAAGGGGTACATGTATGGGATGCGGACAAACGAGAGAACTTCACTCTACGCGCCATGTTGTTTTGCACCATTAATGATTTTCCTGCCCTTGGTAACCTGTCAGGGTTGAGTACAAAAGGAGCAAAAGCATGTCCACACTGCTTAGATTATACCAAGAGTGTGTGGTTAAACAACTCGCGTAAAACTGTGTACATGCGTCACCGTAGGTTCCTTCCAAAGTATCACCCACACCGCAAGATGAAGAAACAATTTGACGGGAAAAAAGAGGATGACTCAGTACCAAGGCCTTTTAGCAGGAAAGAGGTGTATGATATGGTCAAGGATATCAACGTTGTGCTTGGAAAGGAACGTAAATTGAGGAAAAACATGTGGAAAAAGAGGTCAATATTTTGGGACTTGCCTTACTAGGAGCACTTAGAAGTTCGCAATTGCATCAATGTCATGCACGTAGAGAAGAATGTATGTGACAGTTTCATTGGTCTCTTACTGAACATTCCAGATAAAACAAAGGATGGTGTCAATGCAAGGCGTGACTTGGTCGCTATAAACATCAAGACCGAGTTAGCACCGATAGAGACCGATAAAGGCCCGACGTACCTTCCCCAGCTTGTTACACTCTAAGTCCGAAAGAACTCAACTATGCCAGTCCTTACATGGTGTGAAAGTTCCATCCGGTCACTCCACCAGCATGAAGAAACTTGTTTCTATGGAACATTTGAAATTAATTGGCATGAAGTCTCATGACTGCCATGTGCTAATAACACAAATGCTACCTGTTGCAATTAGAAGTATTTTGCCGAACAAGGTTCGAGTGACAATCATAAGGCTATGTTATTCTTTAACGCAATTGCTCAGAAGGTCATTGATCCCGATGGACTAGATGCTCTGCAAACTGAGGTGGTGACAACTCTGTGTCATCTAGAGATGTATTTCCCTCCATCATTTTTTGATATCATGGTCCATCTTATTGTCCACCTTGTGAAAGAGATAAAAATATGCGGCCCCGTGTTTCTACATCATATGTACCCTTTTAAGAGGTACATGGGAATTCTCAAGTCCTATGTATGCAATCGATCTCGACCAGAGGGTAGCATCACCGAAGGTTATACAACAGAAGAGGTCATTGAATTCTACATCTTCTACATGGCTCAGGTCGAGCCGATAGGTGTACCTCTATCTCATCACGAGGGGAGGCTAGAGGGTATCGGGACTATCAGAAGGAAAGCAATAACTCCAGATCAAAATACGTATGCTCAAGCCCATTTCACAGTTTTACAACACATGACTGAAGTGACCCCATATATTGAAGAGCACAAGGACACGCTACGTCAAGAGAATGCAGGCCAGTCAAAAGTTTGGATCACGAGACAACACAACCATCAGTTCAACGAATGGTTGAAGGCGCAATTGACTAGGTGGTCATCAAGTGATACACTACAATGGTTGGCAAAAGGGCCAAAATTTACAATTGTGATATAGCAAGGATATGACATTAATGGCTACACTTTTTATACAACAGATCAGGATAGAAAGAGCACAGTGCAGAACTCAGGTGTCCGCATAGATGCCTATGATGCGCAAGTCAGTACCGCTGGCCCAAGCTCGTACTACGGGCTTGTAGAGGAGATTTGGGAGCTTGACTACGTGGTTTTCAAGATTCCTCTATTTCGGTGCCGTTGGGTCCAATTCCACGGGGTGTAAAGGTCGATAAGTATGACGTCACTACCGTGGACCTCAAATGTGTAGGATATGAAGATGAACCATTTGTACTCGCGAGGCAAGTTGCTCAAGTATTTTATGTAACCGACCCGACAAATAGGAAGCACCATGTAGTTCTTCAGGGAAAAAGAAGGATTGTCAGAGTTGAGAATGTTGTTGATGAGGAAGAGTACAATCAATTTGATGAGTTGCCTCCATTCGGAGATGGCATCAGGCTAGAGGAAGAACAAGGCGATGAAGCAAGCTATATGCGTGTCGATCATTGTGAAGGGTTCTATTTAAAAGGAAATAGCCAAGTGTAATAAATGATCCCACAAAGCCAGCACCTATTTGGAAATTGTTGCAATGTAATCATAACTAGGAACTCGGCATGTAATTATGGAACTATATTACATTGTAATTGTAAATGACTCAGGAACTAAGAAATAGTTATATTTATGATTATGCATGCATGCTTGCGTTTTCACATTGCATGCCCAGCATTTATGATTTCTAGATGCAGAGAACTATCACAGGCAGTTTATCAAAAGAAACCGCCTGTGATACTCGTTATATCATAGATGGTTCTATAAATATAACCATCTGTGATACTTGTTATATCACAGATGGTTCTATAAATATAACATCTGTGATACTCGTTATATCACAGACGGTTCTATAAATAGAACTGTCTGTGATATTACTATAAATAGAACTGTCTGTGATATAAATATCACAGACAGTTCTTTTATGGAACCGTCTGTGATAGTTTCCCTATATATAGGTTCCTCTCTCACGACGCCACTGCTAGGTTTTGCTAGATCTGACTGCTACCTCGCATGCGACACCGACCGCTCCATCCCAACGCCACCTCTCCCGACGCCGGCCGCTCCCTCCCGACGCCACCTCTCCCAACGCTGGCCGCTCCCTCTCGACACCACCTCTCCTGACACCGGCCGCTCCCTCCCTCACGCTGCTGCCCCTCCTTCCCAACACCGTTCGCTAAAGTTGTGATATATTCTGTCTTGAGAAGCCCCCAAACGAAGAGATTAATACATTAGGGGATGCCGTCCACACATTCATTCAGTGGCCCAAGAGGGACATCGCCCTCGACTTATCCTTGCCACGATCTCCACATCCAATGGCCCAAGAGGGACATTGCCCTGGACCTGTCACATCAGCTCCGGTGGCTACACCTCCAGCTCCGGTTCCAAAGCCTGTTGCATCGGCTCCTGCCGAAATGCCACCGAAAACGTATCATAAGCGAGGCTCTAAGGCTAATGCGAAGAAAATTAAGCCGCATCCCGGGCCATGGAAGTTCATTCTAGGAGTGTCGTTGGTTCCCGAGTCACAATTACCCTAGCTTGGTTTAGTTTGCAATGCATTGCATACCTGGTACATGCAGAAGTCCAACATGAAGCCAAACCGACAGAGTGTGTTCACTGTGAAATATACGGAGGCAAATTTCCTCCACGACTCGGGCTACTTCGTCGTGACATTCGAAGACTTATTCTTACTATTCAATCTCGACGAACTCGACGTCTCACTTCTACGATGCTGGACACTATAAGTGTACTGTACAATGAAGTTCTACATTCACGTTATACCAATAAATGTCATTACTCTTTCCTTATGTATAAATACATGATCCAACAAGTCTGGCTATCGCGACAACCAATGGGTTTCCTCGACCCACACTTGGTCTCCGAGCAATCTATCAATGAAAATGCATCCTTCGTGCAAGATTACATAACGAGAGTATTGATTGCTCACAACGACAAGGAGTACATCATGCTACCCTTCAACCAAGGGAAAGTGCTTCACTAGTTGCCACACAAGTTTCATCTGTACTTTATATGCAGCATGAACATAGGATTAATCACTATGGCGACACACATGACTAGATCTCACTGGATTTTGATTGTGATTGTACCAAAGTAGAGCAAGGTAATATACCTTGATTCCCTACTTAGGAGCAACCACAACTTCAGTCGTGTGCAAGAAGTAATTAACAGGTAAACTCATTTCCTCCATACATAACTATATTGTAATCTTTCTTTCGTTTGCAATGCCGAGGCTAACTTTTTTAAATCACGTAGGTCGTTTATCTCTTATGTTGCCCTAGGAGGGAGACACAACAAATCCAGTGATACGCTGTGACACAATACACGATTTTCAGTATCCGCTACAACACAATAATCCAGTGACTTGATGTTATAATGCCTCTAGAATTGAAAATACCTACGTATATAATTCTATTTTTGCAGTGCCACCAGTAGCTACAAGGCAATGTATGTGGATTCTACATTTGCCGCCATATGAAGGAAATCATGGACACCAAGATGAAAGATCCAGAGGTTTGTGAACCTTCCAATAATTATTATTTTCTGATTATATATATGTATATATATGCACACACACACATGCTAATTAATGACTTAACATTACTGCTAGCGACAGCGGGTGGACTTTGACGAAAGTACATATGATCTCAACAAACTCATCGAAATTCATGGACAACTCTTTGAATTCTTGCTATCACAGGTCATAAACAAGACTGGAGAGTTCCACCCCGGCAATGGTGATAATTAGATGTTGAAGCATTGGGTTCAATTGTACAAATCACTCAATTGTGCTTAATCAAACAATTCATTCAATTTAATTCATTTGTCAAATCTGTGTAACGATTTTCATTTTATATGTGTGTGTGTGTGTGATATGCTGGTCGTTTGTTTCATATATTCATCTGTGCTATATACGTGATGTAGCTTGTTTTCAGAGAGCATGGCTAGCATATCTTGAGGCTAGCTGAAAAAGGGCAAATCAATTGATGTTGCAATAGCTATCCCAGACGGTTTCAAACACTGAGTCATCTGTGATATAAACGATATCACAGACGGCCTTTGTTATTAACCGTCTGTGATATTGTGTATATCACAGACGGTTCAGTGTTCCTAACCGTCTGTGATATACAAATATCATAGATGGTTATTAACAAAGACCGTCTGTGATATTTGTATATCACATACGGTTAGGAACACTGAACCGTCTGTGATATACACAATATCACAGACGATTTTTTAGAAAAATCGTCTGAGATACTGGACTATCACAGACGGATTTTTATAAAAAACCGTCTGTGATAGTCGAGTATCACAGACGGTTTTTCCACAAAATAAACCATATGTAATGTAAGTTATCACAGACAGCTTGGGAGCCATCTGTAATAACCCCCTATTATTACTGATACATAAACACTGACGATTCAGGAACCGTCTGTGATGACAGTTCTGAACCGTCTATGATAGGACTGTCTGTAGCAGTGTGAAGAGGATGTGGATGAAGTAGATGGTGTAGGTCCACCGCTCGATTAAGCACCGTCTAGCTGACCACCATGCCGGCCTGAGCAACACAACGGAATGTAATTTTCCAATTATAGACAATAATGCATTGTATGCAACCGAGAACCAAGAACCAACAACATAAAGGGGAAGCATACCAAGATGATGCTTGGTTGGCCCATGCGTCGAAGCGCAGGATGGAAGATGTCTGAGAGGGCGAGCACAGTGGCCGTGGTGATGACCATCATACCATTCATGAAGTAGGTGTTGTTGCCTACCTCAGCATTGCACTTGGTAACATCGTATCCATATCCGATCAATCAATCTCCTCGGTCGCTAGCCGGCGAGACATGCCTCCATCGTACATTCTTGTGGTGAGTAGATGTAGTTCTTGCATAGAGATAGAGAGAGGGTACTGAAATCATGGGAACAATTGCAAAAAATCAGGAGAGGAGTTGTGCCCTTGTGAGATGATGCCACTAAACCACCGTCGGTTTGGGGGGGCATGAGTGAGGCCAGGGCGGTTTTCACGATCATCCCTATGCACTTCTTTTACCTGCACGGAAGATGGAGGAGGGTGGTGTGGAGAGGGGTATTTGATCGTGAGAGAGAGAGGAAGGGAGGGGCATGAGATGGATGGCCTAGATCCTATCTCATAGTTAGATCGGATGATTGTGGAGAGGAGAAGGGAGAGCGGACCGCCACCAATTTGTATTTTCTAGTAATAGAGAAGAAAAGAAAGAAATTCTGACATTAATCGAACTTGATCGTGCAGTCTCCCTAACATACGTATCCTACACGTTGGATTATCCAATGTCTCAATGTCATGCAGTAGAAAGTGAGTTCCATTCAAATTCCAGAAGGTACGTGCACATAATCTACAAGCTGCCGGAGTCTGAAACAGGACCAAACAAGAAAAGATCACGTTATGCACATATACCTTGAGATACTGGAGTCTGAACCTTGACAAAACAAGGTCAGTGGCCATCTTTTTCTTGTTTGTCAGTGGCTATCTTTTCTTGTTTGGTCAAGGTTCAGACTCCAGTATGGCCATGCATACATCAACATAGATTATATTAATCAAAGAAGTTAGAACTCATCACAAAAAAAGAGAATCTAATAGACATGTACAACGTATATGGCTGATCGAATATACACACTCCATACAAAGTACAACCCAGAGTGTACATGTCATGTTTAAAGTATAAGTTTTAATTGAATTTGAGCAGGCAAGAAAGTCTAATTTAATTTCAAATATATAATATAAATTCAAAATAAAAATAGAAATAAATTCGGAACTAACTAATAATATTTCCAAATTGAAGATAAGTTTGGATTCAAATTCAAAAATAAAATTAAATTTGGATAAATTTATATGAATTCCAATTTGGAACATAAAACTGTGGCATCCAAATGCAGTTTTGATCGGAATAAAGTTAGAGAAACTAAATATATATTCAATGTACAAAAATTTAAAATTTCATTATTAAAATTCCATATATAAAAACCAAGAATTTTAAAAATAATTGTTTTTAGGTTGTGTACAACTTTGAATTGTACCTTCCTATGCTGATTATATAAGAAAATATAAATTTGGAATTCTAAACTAAAACCTTGATGTCCAAATATTTTTAAATCCAGAACTATATGCACATAAAATAAATCTCAATTTTCAAAATTTAATATCGTGTGAACATTTTAGTACCTAATGTTCGTGGACAGCTCGCTTTAAGCCCATCAGGCCAACTAAAAAAATTAGGTTGAGCTGTTCACAACAAATAAAACTTGTCCATGCATGCTTCATGATTTATCATATTACGGTAAGATTTGGACACGTTATGTAACTTAAAATGTTGCCCCATGGCCGTGTGTGTAACAACCTGAAAGTTTTCAAAATTTTGAATTTATTTGGATTTTTGGCTAAATTCACTTTCTTTCCCAATTCGGCAATTCTCAAGCTTTTCGCTTTTCTTTTGGCCATTTCCACCTTTCCCCAACCATTGGCACCGTTCCAAAAGCCACACTCACCCTTGTTTCTCTCTGCCACTCGACTCTTCTCTATTCACCGCCACCACAGCTGCCCGCTCGCCATTGCCAACCGATTCAACAACCGTACACACTCTGCCATGCTTTGACACTGGTATTTATCACCTGTCACCTCACTTTGACCATTCGCCACCCCAAACCCTACTTCCCCACCGTCACCTAACAGCGCTTCCCGAGCCCGACACGTGCGCCTACAATTGACCACTGCCATCCGTGAGCTTGCTAATGCCAAGGATGCACTGAGACCGAGAAGCCACCGTAGCCGACGACATTGCCACTGCAACTGCCGAGAACTATCACCAACACATCGACCACACGCCAGCGCCTCCGAAGACCTCCACTATTTCCACCACAACTCCTACTCTATAAAACCTAGCTAATCGCCAGAGCAACTCACGCAAACTCCAGCATCATAGCTAAGAGACTTCCTTTCTCCAACTCTGACTCCCATCGTTGCCGACACGATCCCTTACGCCGGTGAGCTCTTGTAGCCATTTCGCTGCCTTAGCCAATCACTTTTCAATTCCGTGTGATTGTAGCACCCCCAAGCTACCACGAACACATTGCCAAGCACACTGACCCTTCTCCTAGTCTCTTGGTGGCCGGTGTTGTTCACCACCACTATGCGAGTCAGCTTCATGAGGATAGCTCACCTCAAGCTGCCCGAGTTAAATTGGTCACTTCCATTAGCTTCCTAACCATCCCTAGATAATCAAAACTCTTTCAGCAACAGTGGAGAACCAGCCCAACCCTCCTGTGCCATGGGAAAGCTTCGATATGCTCCTCTCACCACCGGCCACCACCACTGATCCCTGAGCCTCACAAAGCCCAAAAATGGAAACTATGGACTCACTGAACCTAGCCATATACTCAATTGCTGTCAGCAACCTTTGTTGGTGATTCTTTTGCTCTTCGTCGCCATCGCTCTGCTCAGGTACAATGTAGCATTGGAGGAGGAGGACGATGGCTGAGCAGGCCATGGGCTAGGTTGTTGTGGCCAGAGGCCAAAATCAGCTGAGACTAACACTGTAGCCTACACTATTCATAACCTGACCCAATTTTATTCCAAACCCAACCCGACATGTTTAAAACCTGACCCATTACTATTTAAACCAAACCATTATTGTTGCTAGCCCGACCCATTGTAAATAGTCATACCTGTTACTATTCATAGAAAGCCCGTTAACACATTATAACCATTTTGACTGTCTTGAGCCCATCTAGCCCATTTTCATCTCCATTAAACCAAATCAAGCACCACTTAAACCCTATTCAACCAAATCCGTTTTCTTTTATGTCTTTCCTGGTTATTTTCTTGCATTTTGTTCACAGCTTGCATTTGCAAAGTAGAAACTTATTTGTATTTGTTCTTTTATGCTAGCATTTGGATTCGACTAGTTGGTTAATGCAGAAGCTACTAGAGTAATTACGGCGGATGGTGTAAACCTGAAGCCTACAGTAAAATAATCAGAGACTCTGGATAAAAAGGCAAGTTATATGTCTTTGATCATGTTGATCCTACATTATTTATTAATTATCAGTACTTTTATTACTGCTATTTGTGCACTATTATTTACTTAAAATAATAATTTAGAATAACATCATAGTTAGCTAAGTCCTACTATTGAAAAAGTCATGATCTACTTGTAGGCCATATTCACCTTGACAACCTAAATAATAATGAACTACTATATAATTATTCATTAGTAGATTAGATATTGAAATGTTTTACCCTACTAAGAGATTTGGCATTTTACTGATAGAATTACACAATAGTACTAGGGTTAAGGATGACTTGTGGAAAGCCACAAGATGGTTGGAGTCCACGACTTTACTCTAGGGTTGAGGCTTTGGTTGGTTTGGTTGCAGTGGCATAATGCACTGGGTTGTTGGTTTGTGTTCGATTGCCTCACTTGTGCAAAGTAAGGACTAGAAACTTATACTAAGTAAAGGATATAGAAATTGCTCAACCATAAGTTTTGACTTGTCATATTTGGTCTAGTAGCTATTCAAATCAATTGAATATCTATGGGGTGTTGGGGTTTCAGGGGTAGAATGGCCCTTGGAAAAGGGGGTGGTATGGGAGCGGTAAAACCATACTTAACAACGGTAGGTCCACTCAGAGTCAGGCCGCATCTTTCTAAATTAGCCATTGCATTCTCGACAATGTGTGGCCCCTAACCTATCAGGTAGAGGCTAAAAAAGGGGAGAGCTATGAAAGTCCTTATTATCTCAACTCAGTCACATGCTAATTGTTGCATGTCTATTACATAACATTAAGAGTTTGAGAAATCTTATGGGTAAAGCCAGACAATTCTGTGGAGTCAAAATTATCAGTATTCAGATATGCCATGCTTCCGGTAAATGAAGCTGTGTCTCATGGGTTATTACAACAACAAGGCATAGTAGAATGTAGAGGATTTTAATATGGAAATTGCGAATAACAGACCCCTTCTGTTAATTAAGTGCCATTTTACTATTTTATAATGCAAGGTTCTTTACCAGCAAACTTGCATATGCTAATATTACATTACAACCTGTGACTATCCATTTTGAACTCCTTGCATATTAGTTATATAGTCTACCCATGTGGTTTACTGAGTATCTAGGGTACTCGATCTTGCTTTACTTTTATCATAATAGATACCAAAAGAAGAAAGGATGCTTCAGCTTTCGCGTTAGGGTTACAACCGGACTCAAGCGTTCCTATAGGGATCTCATTAATTATTTTGAATGTAAGTTAAGTTTTGGGCTTAGATGCCCGTAAAGTTGCTAAAGTTGACCATTAAGTGATATTTTAATCAAGTTGATCTTTTTTAAATATTTATAAGCAGGCATGATATTCATTCTTTCTACAACTGAACTCCTAGGCTATTGTGGGAAGTGCAATGGCCCTATTCCTAATAATAGGGTCATTACATAATGGTATGATAACAGGCTTGACTGTAGGTTGTGACCCTAAGTACAGGTTTGGTTCCAACAAGAATACGAGTTTCACAAAATTCTAATTTCTAATACAAAAGAATTGTAAAAACCATAAGTGATAGTGCTATCTCGTCTTTTCTATTTCTACCTCATCCCTCTTAGTCATGCATTAAAAGCTTTCCTTTTGAGTTTGTCAAAAATTTTAATATTCCTGTAGTCGCTTAGACTAATTTCTTATTGTAGGTATTAACCAAATGGAATGAAAACTAACTTCAGTAGAAGTAGTACTAAGGATGGTGTCAAGAAGAATAGTATAAAAGCCCTGAACAAAACTTTTCCTTTTGAAGAGTTACAAGGTCACTGCTTGAGTAGTTAGTTAATAATACCCATTTGATTTCCTTGATGCAACAGGTAAAACTATTTGAGTAGACGAGTTCATTTGATTGTATTAATAGCCAAATTGCAATATTAGGCTATTAGGTCAATATAAGCAGTTTGTGCAAAACTAATTCTAGTTTCAAGTAAAGACTATATTGAAAGCTTTCTACTTATGTCCTATTTCATCTTGATCCTTACCTATATTGTTCTTCCTCTCTTACCTGTCAAATTCCAAACCACTAAGAAATTAAATGTCAGTTCCTGATTGCAATAAATGGATTGATCTATCTATGGAGTCATAAGTGAAGAAGATAGGTAAAATCACAAGGGATTTATATAAGAAGTGATGAATAAATAAGAATGTTGGTGAATTCATGTGGATCATCAGGAGGAATTAATAGCATGAAATTTGGATGGATAAATTGGTGAAATTTATTGGATTGGATTGACTAGATAAATGGATAAATCAAATTTTTGAGAGATAGAAGATGTGATAAAGATTATTGGATTATAACCTTGACAAATAATATAATTCTTGGTAGATATATACAATGGTGAATTAATAGAGAGCATAGTTGATCGATGGATGAGCAAGTCATGATTATGAATCAATGATGGAAAAGGATTGGATTATTTGTGAGATTTTGATATAAATGACATTGGTGAGTTTAAAATGAGAATATTGGATTTTCACCAGGATGTAGAGTTGAATAGTTGGTAAAAAGCAGATCTGAAGTTGGATTTATAAATTCATAGTGGAAGTTGAGATTTATGTGAAGATTTAGATGATCATGATTTCATTAATGGAGTTGTGAATAGAAAATATATGTTCGGTCGATTGGATAAATGATAATATTTGTTGTTTTGAGTTTTAGATATTAGTGATGCTATGACTAAGTGATGAAGGAAGATAACATATACATACATAGATAGAAATAGAAGTTAAAAATTAATAAGGTCAGTGGATTCTAAGACTATGTATAGAAGGAATATGGGAGTGAATTAGCCCATTGATTAATATTGAATATTGGAAGATATTCGAATACCTTTGCAAGTATACAAAAATTTTGAAGATAAGTGTTCTACGAAAGCAATCGGGAAGATCATTTAATCTCACCTCATTCTATTACTCTCCTACTTCCTTCTTGCTCTTATCTTTATTTTAGTCTAACTTCCTTTGCTAAGCCCAAAAATATTACAGAACTGATTCCTAAATCTCGGTTACTGTTAAACAAAATATCACTGATTAAATTGAAGATTTAGTAGCATATCAGATGGAGAAAACAAATCTTGAAAAGTAATCCAACTTGATGGAAGTCCTAGCTACCATCGAGATAAATCAAATTGAATGCGAGTAAAGACAAAGCAAGATACCGGAACAACAAGCAAAGCTACTAGAATACTTTACTGCAAAGATATCACCAGAAGGATTAACGTTAGCATCAAGTGCAACTTCATCCAAGTTTACAACCTTACTGAAGACCCAGCTACCTAAATTCTCATCAGCAACAAAGCCACTGAGTGCAGACAATTGGTTACAAAATATCGAAAGGAGAATGGATATTATCCATGGATAAGGAGAAAGTCCTTTTTTGCTACTTACCAGCTAGCAGAACTAGTAGTTATTTGATGGATTGCTATTTAGTGAATACATCCAAAGAAAGACGATACTACATGGGAAGAATTTGTGAAGAAATTTCATAAGGCCCACTTTTCTTTTGAAGTTATTACCGAGAAGAATCAGGACTTTCTTAATCTTCGACAAGGAGACAAGTCTATCATAGAGTATCTTAGGAAGATATTAATATAGAAGCTAAAAAGATAGAATACTTTATTAAAGATCTATGACCAAGTATGAGGTGTTATATTATGACTATTGATTTTTTTAAAACTTAGAAACTCTAGTCGATCAAGCACTCTGGATAGAAGAAGGAATATTAGAATATTCAAAGATTAATAAACAAAATGGTACTTGGATTTTGACAGACGTAACTTGTTTTCACTGCGAATAGGATGGATATTATCATAGCCATTGCCCAATAAATACTTACTTAAGGAAGATGCTAGGCTACAAACAAGAAGACAACCATCAACGTCATATTAGTCAAGCCAACGATGACAACCACCAATGAAGGGAGAAAGACTTTACCCTAAGAAAGCTAGGGTAGAAAAGAATACATATCTACTCTAAAGAACGATATGAAGAGAAGTGTAATGGAAACAATCAGAAAGACGTGAGTTGTGCATCACCACCAATCAAGAACAAGAAGTAGAATGAAATTTATTTTGTACTCCTTTTATATAAGCAAGTTTAGAAGAGCCAAACAATTTGCTTGTAAATTATTTCAACTAAGGTATGTTATAAGACTATGAAATTATATGTAAGCTGTCTGTACAAAGATATAAGAAATAAGAAGTTTGAGTCATATCAAACTCAATCATAGTGGAATTGATTTTCAATGTCAAACTACAAGAGAGGAATGAATATGACAAATGTGAAAATTTAAATGGCTATGTACAATGGAAGGATTCTCAAAGGACCAGTTTAATTTAGATAGAGGTTAATCAGAACAAGGGAAGTATTGACATAAAATAAATCAAAGACAAGAATTACTAAAGGAATTCATAAAGAAATATAAATGTGCAAAATCAATATTTGTAACGGTTCAATAAACCAAATCAAGTAATTTACAAGGAAGATAGCAAGATATGTCATAGTCTGTGATATATACAAGAATGATATACAGGTACAAGCAATAAAAAAGAGAGCATGTGAAAACTCAAATGTGACAAGAAAGGACATGTACCAACATAATTACTAGTTAATGACTAGTACTTCATGAAAATTCACCCTGAACGAAGAACAAGTTTTGAGAAAAGGAATCAGGACTGCAGTAAGTTTTATTTTTTCTAACCCATTCTCTGGTCTAGGTGAATCTCGGGAATGAATTATTTTAAGGTGGGTACTTTATAATAACCTCAAAATTTCCAAAATTTGAATTTCTGCTAAATTTGCTTTGTTTACCAATTCGGCAATTCCTTAGATTTACGCTTTCCTTTTGGCCTTTTTGCCTTTCCCCAACTGCTATGGCCATTCCAAAAGCCGCCTTCACCCCTAGTTCTCCCTGGCCACTCAGATCTTCTCCATTCACCGTCACCATAGCCGCCCGCTCGCCATTGCCAACCGATTCAATGTCCATACGTACTCTACCATGCTCTTACACCGATATTTGTCACCTGTCACCTCACTCCAACCATGCGCCACGACCACCCAAACCCTACTGAGCTACCGCCGCTTAGCCATGCTTGCCTAGCCCATGCACTCGCCCGCAATCAACTACCGCCATCCACGAGCTTGCTAACGCCAAGGATGCGCTGAGACTGAGAAGCCACCACAGCTGCTGACATTGCCACGTCAATCGCAGAGAACTCCTGTCACCACTGCATCGGCCACACGCTAGCATTGCTGAAGGCCTCCACTTTTCCCACTGCCACTCCTGCTCTATAAAACCGAGCCAACTGCAAACTTGCATCCACTAATATTACATTACAACCTTCGACTATCCATTTGAACTCCTTGCATATTAGTTATATAGTCTTCCCTTGTGGCTTGCTGAGTAACTAGTGTACTCAATCTTATTTTATTTTCATCAGAATAGATACCAGAAGAAGAAAGGATACTTCAGTTTTTGTGTTAGGGTTATGACCGCACTCAAACGTTTTTGTAGGGATTTCTTCGATTCTTTTGAATATAAGTTAAGTTTTGGACTTGGATACCTATAAAGTTGCTAAACTTGACCATTATGTTATATTTTAATCAAGTTAATCTTTCTTAAATGGTCGTAAGCTGGTATGGCACTATTTCTATCCGCAACTAAACTCCTGGATTGTTGTGAGATATATGACGATCCTATTCTTAAAAATAGGGTCGGTACAGTGCGGATACATGGGTTTACAACAGGGACGAATCTGCCCTTCAGGTGAGCCCAGGCGGCCGCCCGAGCTCCCCTTGCCGGCGGCTGAGATCGGGAGATGGCATCGCGTGGCTAGCACGCGGCTCCTGCTCCGGTTTCTTCTTGGGCTGGGAAAGGTCCGCGCGTTAAGCAAGCCTCGGACGAGCTGTTGTCTCGACAGCCCATATATTTTTCGGCCTGTCATACTGTCACGGCCCGTCAATTTCTGGAATTTATCAACAGAGAAGTTTGGGGGCTCGGATGCAGGCAGACGGGTCAAATTACAAGTTCCTGGTGTTTTGTGTGGTTTGGGGATGGTCCTCCATGGCTGCACATGCCAGGAATCTCATTTTTGCCCATACATTCATAAGCGCACACCACATCCACCACCAACCACACTTTGGAGATTCGTACATATCTATACTCCCACTTGTATTTAGTATGTATTCATCATTTGATAAAATATCCTCCTCTCCTCTCTCCGGTCTCACTCCGGCGACGGCCGGCGACCCCCGCCCCCGACCTCCGCCACGTCGAAGTTGCTGGCGAGGCGGGCGCGAGATTTCCGCGGTGTTTCAGGCGATGGCAGGGTTTCCGGCGATCATACAAGATCCTACTAAGCGTAGGATATATAGCAGAGACGACATGAAAAGGGGCGTGTACATGGTTTGAAATTTCAGATACTAAGCGTAGGATATACAGCGTGGGATCAGGTTGATCCTAGAAACTATGTGACTATATATAAAACTAGCTGGTGGCTCGTGGAAATTGCGCTGCTAGTACTGATATATTTATACTCCGTGGTATAGATTTAGTACTTATGTATTAGTCTTACTTTTCACGCACTTAAAAGCACTGTCTAAAGAAACCAAGATGAGATATTGCATTTCCATTGGTCTACCGCCTCATCGAGTTAGCATTACTACTATCGGTGGCGACAGTATCGGTTGAAAGAGCCTTCTCGGCTATAAATATTATCAAAACCGATTTGCGTAATAAGATATCCGATGATTGACTTAATGACTTGATGGTGTGCTATATCGAGTGAGAGATATTCAAAGGACTTGATCGTGAAAAAGTCAAGAAACGATTTCAAGACATGAAAACTCAAAGTATATTACATCTTTTATATTCTATTATCAAATTGTGACACTACTGATTTATCTATCTTTCACAATTGATAGGTTGTTTCTTTTACAGCTCATCTACAATTGTGGATTAAGCTTCATTAGTGAGGTATTTTTCATTGTCCTTCTGTTATCTACATATTTTAACATGCGAATTGTAGTTATTGTTTCTATTTCGTATCACATACTTTTATTAGTGTGATTGCAACATAGTTTGATCATGAATTATTTTGCTTTTGGGTACTACTATTTATTTCACGCTTCCGACTTCAGTCTACCTAGTTTTTTTTTAGATTCGCCACTGGATTTCGCCCTACCTAGATTTTTTTTCTGGGTCCGCCACTTGTTTACAACTAGTAGTACTAATAGAAATTTATTATTCCACTAATCCAGCGATATTGAGTAAC
This sequence comes from Dendrocalamus sinicus, assembly GCA_036346575.1. Taxonomy (NCBI): domain Eukaryota; kingdom Viridiplantae; phylum Streptophyta; class Magnoliopsida; order Poales; family Poaceae; genus Dendrocalamus; species Dendrocalamus sinicus. The sequence continues at coordinate 17,061,416 of CM070659.1, read as the reverse complement.
CCCTCAAACCAAACACAAATAACAACTTCGCGAAATGCTTGCGGGATGGTGAACGAGCCACTCCCTCTGTTCGCTCACCCGCGCGCCTGCAGGTTCCTGGCCAAGATCCCCTCGAACGTGATCCCCGGTCCGAACGCCAGTATGAGCCCCCACTCGCATTCCTCCGCCGCCGTCTCCCTCCTCCTGCTCTCCTCCACCATGTTCTCCAGCACGTACACGATGGTGTTGCTGCTCGCGTTCCCGAAGTCCCGGAGCGCGCTCCTGCTCGCGCGCAGCTTCCCGACGTCCAGCCCGAGCCGGCTCTCCATCTTGGTCAGGATCGCCGGCCCGCCGGGGTGCACCGCCCAGAACATGTCGTCGTAGGTGAGCTGCGCGCCGTCCTCCCGCTCCCTTATCAGCTTCTGGCAGAAGGCCTCCACGTGGGTCTCGATGATGTGCGGCAGCTCGCGGCCGAGCTGGAACTTGATGCCGTCCTCCGTCAGCCGGCCATCGATGGTCTTCTCGGTGTCGGGGAGGAAGCGCTGCAGCGCTGAGTGGAGCTCGAATAGCGGCCGCTCGAGGGGCTTTGGGTCCGTGCCGATGACGGCCGCGCCAGCGCCGTCGCCGAAGAGGGCGACCCCGACGAGGTCGTAGGGGCGGTCGGGGCTGGGCGGGCGGAACCCCACGACGGTGGTCTCGGAGGTGGCCAGGAGCACGCGCGCCCCGGGGCAGCTCTCGGCGAGGCCCTTGGCGACGCGGAGGCCGGCGACGCCGCCCGAGCAGCCGGTGAAGGCTAGCATGACGCGGCGGACGTCCGGGCTGAGCCCGAGGGCGCGCGCCAGGTGCAGGTCCCCGCCCGGGAACCGCGCCTCGCTGGACGAGACGTACACGAGGTGGGTGATCTCCGAGAGCGCGCCGCCCCACGACCGGAGGCAGGCCAGCGATGCCTCCGTCGCCATCTGCGTCACCGCCTTGTTGGCGATGTCCAGCCGCTGCTTCATCGTCGGCAAGCCCTCTTGGGCCAGCTCCGGGTTGCTCTTCAAGATCTCCTCGGACATCACGACGTACCTTGTCTTCACCGTCGTCGTCTTGCCTGAATCAGCAACAAGGGCATATGAACACAGGAATTCTTCAGAATCAGATCAAATTAAGCGTTACATGTGTCCACAGTGCATTGTTACAGAGTCTCGTAAGCTTCTCCTTGAGCTCCGGGTCGTCGCAGTTGGTATTCCTCATGAAGCCGTCGACGACGAAGTCCTGCATGACAAGCTGCTGCGGGAAGGCGTGGCCGAGGGCCAGGATCGTGGCCTTTCCGGGGTTTGGAGCCATGGACGATGCGTGCTTGCTCGCCGTCGTGTCGACGTCGGTGCTCACCATGGTCGTGTGAGGAAGATTGATTTCTTCGCAGAGTGAGATGTAATGTTAAGTACCAGGGGGTTAGCTGTTACTGATCCGAAGATTTGGAGACTATATATACACTCCTTTCTTCCCCCTCTGCTTACGTCTTAGCTAGTGCAGTTGAGAGGCAACAAGTGCATGGAATGCATGGTTGGTGGCGAGCAGGTAAACTATAGGTTTACTAGTAAATACACTTTCGGTGCGCTATTTCATTTAAACCCAATGTGCGTGTCAGATAGTGGATTTTTCACAAGGTGCAGCACCGGCAGTCATTGTTGGAAGCGAAGGAAAAAAAAACGTACTACGAAACCACCGGTTATTCGGTGCATGTCCGCTAAATCCACGATATCTCTTGCTCTTCCATACACGCCGACTGATGGGCCTGGCCTGTTAGCGAGTTTTGACCATCTCGTGGGCTCTCTTCCCCCTCAAACCGCTTTTGCTACTAACGAACGACGTCTGTCTCTCACTCCCCAAAAAACCGCCGCCCCCTCGTTGTATCACCTGCTTACTCCTGATTCCCCTGCGAACCATCCACCGTCCATGCACCGCCGACGTAACATATTGCAACTCCTACTAGAGGAGAAACCCTAGCTCGAGGCGCGCGAGATGGACTGTGCTAGAGCGACGGTGGTACATCAGCAGATGGGCGGCAAAACTGTATTATAGACGATTCAAAAATGTCATCGCAGACAATTTTCTGAACCGTCTGAATTTATGGATCAATAATAATCGAAGGTTATCACAGACGGTTTTCGAACCGTCTGTGGTGTAAATATCACAAATGGTTTGTAAGTAAAAACCGTCTGTGATAGGTGATAATCACAGACGGTTTTTAACTAAAAACCGTCTGTGATATATCAGTATCACAGACGGTTCTTAACTAAAAACCGTCTGTGCTATTCTCTTCTACCCCTAAATCTATTTCTGTTTATTGGCTAACCTCAGGAAATGCTAGCCATGCCCTCTGAAACAAGCAGATCAATATGTACATGTATACATCTAATTCACATCTCAATTTATTTCACAAACATAAAACATCCATTTTGCAAATCAATTAACTGAACTGAAAACAAGCAAATATAGTATGAAACACAATACACATTTTATTTTTATTAAGATTAGAGCCTAGCATTACAATATCCCAAAACAACAAACAGGTTGTCAATCTAGCTAACACAACAAGAACAGAGAAAAGCAAAGATCCTCTATGCCTAGGTCTTTTCGCCCTGATGCAGCGCACAAGCTGGATATCTTTGACGCCCACCATCGTCGGCGTTGATTGAGCGCTACCTTGTGCATCATCTGCTTCGTGGGGCTATTATGGTATGGGTCAAGGAGGAGGAGGAGGAGAACAGCAAGGAGGAGAAGAACAGCAAAGAGGAGGAGAACAGCAAGAAGAACAGTAAAGAGGAGGAGAACAGCAAGGAGGAGAACAGAAAGGAGGCTTGGTTCTGGTGATTATTTATAGGGGAGGGAGTGCGAAATTTTTTGGCACGGGGACGGAGAGGTGGAGCTATGATCCGTGAGGTAAGGATTGGTGGATTTCTATTGGCTAGAATTGGGTTGAGGAGGATCAACGGGCCCAGCGGTTAGATTATCACAGTATATAGAACCGTCTGTGAATTAGAGCACAAAATTTTATATACCGATGCAATATAAATAACTAGTCTGAAAAGATAAAATAGCAAAGTTTTATATGGCTTATATATATTCATTTGAAAGGTTTCGATGAGATCTACAACTTTTTAGTTGAAGCAAAATCCAAATTCTCAAAGGAAGACCAAGAAAAAGGGCAAAAACAGAAACCAAAAACTTGTGACGCAGGTTTAGGTCCAAAGATGGTCGATTTCCGGGGTCTTGAAGGGCGATTAGTGATAGCTGGTCATTTTTTGGATTGGCTTGTTGTTAGCTTTCCAACGAGTATAAGAACGTCGAAAACGGACATCGTATGCAAGAGTTATGCCCGTTTTACTGAAGGTGTCTCAAAACTGAATTCTACTCGGACTCAGACGGGAAATTATGAAATTTTGGGAATTGCAAGGCGGAAACAAATCACGAGCGGTTTTTAATACGAATCGCTCGTGATAACTTCATTATCACGACGGTTTTAATAAAAAAACCGTCGTGATAATCAGATTATCACGAGCGCTTTTAATACAAACCGTCGTGATAACTTCATTATAATGACGTTTTAATAAAAAAATAGTCTGTGATAATTTCAGATTATCACATACGGTTTTAAATAAAAACCGTCTGTGATACTTGTTTTCTCCGACGCCACCAACACAGAAGGTGTCCAAATTAAAACCGTCTGTGTTAGTGTCAGTCACAAACGGCGTCTAATATTAGGCTTTCTATAGTAGTGAACCTTCCCCTTCCGCCACCAAGCCCAATGTCACTAATCCCCCCTTCTGCGGCTGGAAAGGAAGCGCCGACATGGGCTCCTTCTCCATGGGAGCCGGAGGGGAAGCTTCAGTGCAGCTTTCGCCGTCGCTCCCGCAACTGGAAGGGAAGACATCGCCGCAGCCTCACTCTCGTGTGCGGCCTTTGCCGTCCGTGTGCGCATGCGAACCGTCGAGCTTGCCAACTTCATGGTTCCACAACGCAGGTACACGGTCATGGATGCAGAGCAGCTGCTAACACTAATGTGGAGCTTATAGTTGCAAGCGTTAATGTAGAGCGGTTACTAGATAGCTCAAGTAGTTTTAGGGTCCATTCGTATTGGCTTTTCACTTTGGCTACACTTTAATTTTGCATTGAAGCTTTTTTCCCTCTCAGATTGCTTTTCTTTCATCTGCTTGTCCGATACTCCTACATGTTTTAAACAAAGTCTACCTCTTTTAGGGCCTGTTCAGCAAGTCAAAAGCTGGCCGGCTTTTGGCTTTTGCTACAGTACCTAACTTTCAAACAGAGTATTTTCTCAAGACGAGGTCTACAAGTTAAACGTAGTACACGTTAAAAGCCCAACATCTATACTAGCCAAAATCGTAAGTGAATATCGGTCTCTCCGTAATCTGTACTGTAAACAATCAAAATTCAAAAATTTTAGCCAAAAGCTATAAGCCGCAGCCAAAAAGAATATGCCTTAAAGATCTTGCAAGAAGCTCCTACGAACACGGTACAAAGTTGGCCTCATGAATTATTAATTGATGCTTTAGTTTCGGAATGAGGTTTCCTCGGTTTGGAGTTTTGGGTTACTGCTTCTTGAATTAGTATCCCTCTTGAATTTCTATAGTTTGATGGACCAAAGTAAGTTTTTGCTCTATTTTAGTTTTATCCCTTTTACAATCTGTCATGCTTTGACTAACAAACCAAACCATGGTAATTGATCACACTTGTTGCTGCGTGGTAGTTACACTTCTCTAATGGTTTTATGTTCCTCAAATATTTAGGATTAATTAATTAGTGTGAATGGATGTGTTAGTGCGCTAATTTGTTACTTGACATATTTTGAAAAGGTTACCTATTTGTCTGCTTCTACCAAAGGGACATTGTGCCCTTTTTTGTTGGCCTATTTGAGAATTTCAAACATCGAATGCTTGGTATGGTTCCTTGGTTCTCGTCTATTTGCTCTTGGTACAAACTACAAACTCTGCTTCATAAGGATTTCTAAGAAAAAATGCTGGAAAAATTCCTAATCGATACTGTAGCCCTGCATGGTGCATGGAATAGGAAAAGAACACATTCCAGTTGGAAGACTGTCTATTTATTATGGTACCAACTTTGTTTATTCTTTACTAACTAGTTTGTAAACTCTATAGATTGTTTGTATTTGGCAAGGAAGTGAGGATGGAAACTATAGTTGCATCTATACATTGAAGATCACACTGCCAATGTGTCGGGACCTGAATATGCAAATTCAGACCATCTGTGTATACTGCACTACTCTATGATTAGGCTAGTGCACACAGTGGCAATATAGATGGAACATCCTTCCATACACACGAATGACTATGAAATAAACAAATACCTTTATTATCAAGGTAGCGACCTTAGAGTCAAACTTGCAATTAATAGCCTCAATGGCCAAACAACTTAAATAAACTACAGCGAAAAGAATAGCCCATCCATATGCTCGCAGGTTATCGAGTCGGGTAGTGTGACCTAGTTTCCACGATCTTTAAGATACACCTCAGGTAATAGCTCTTCAGTACCGATGGAATCTTTACTTCTAGCAATTGAGTAGCAGGATGAGCATATAGAGTACTCAACAAGTTGTGCATGCAGATGTGTGTGTCTACATACATACATGCATACATCATACATACAGACACACACACAGACACACACAAACATACATACACACACATACATACACACATACGTACGTACGTATGTACGTACATACATACATACACACACACCTACATACACACACACATGCACACACACATAGACACACACACACACACACACACACATACATACATACATACATACATACATACATACATACATACATACATACATACATACATACATACATACATACATACATACATACATACAATACAATACAAGGTTTGTTCCAAAGGATGGCTGATATGGTTTATTTTATAGAAAGCAATAATTTGCATTGAAATACAATAAATAGATTATAAAGCATAAGTTAAAATAGATATTAACAAACTGACAAGTAAATGACATATGAAATAAATAAACCGGCTAGGCATCACCCTATGCTCATCCAAGATTCCATCCAACTACTTGTACTAACCAGTCTAACAATATTTTCTAAATTCCTCTACCAAGGTTATTTTCCAAAATCTACCCTCGTGTGATATTATTGAGCATTGCCCATGACCCAAGGCACGACTATTTGAATAATTTAATTAGCAGCACTCTATAGAGCTTATACAACTTTACCCACATGATATGATCAACTTGTAGTGTCATCGAACATGCTTCTTTAGGCATGCTAACCAAGAATATTACAACAAAGCCTTTACAATACCGCACCCCAACACTAGCATGATGATAGAACACAACCTTTAGCATGGCTAAAACTAGCGGCCGTCCATCCCCAACAAAGCCCGAACATGGAACTAAACCTGCATCATGGCTAAATCTACCATGCGGCTGTCCATCCTTGAACTTAGTTCGACCGTGCTAGAGCTAGAACTTAGTAAATTATTTAGCTAGGTCAGTCCCATACCAAACATGTGGTTGTATGATAAAACTTAGTTTAATGGCACACAAGGTTCAGTCCTTAATTAACCCAGCCAAGATTCCCATTGATTCAATGCTAAAACACCACATCAAAGTTCCACTCGTCTAAGTCTAAAACCAGTTTTGTCATCCAACAATCAATGGCATCCACATGCCATGGCTTATCACATTTTGTCAACAATGGCAACTACCACTTGCTTATAATAAATAGTTCAATAATTCATTAATCAAGATTCATAAGTAATTTCATAAAGTGGTTCCATAGTATACCCAAGCATGGCTAAGCAATCTAACCAACCCACATTGGTGCTATAATATTGACCAACTAATAATAACCATCCTAGGGTAATAATGGATTGTGGCATACAATTAATCAAGGATGGTGATACGGGGTCGCCCGATCTTCTCGACGTAGGATCAAGATACTCACGTGGATTTGATGAACCGTAGTGATCCCCGTTGCCAATGCAAGAGTTAGCACTCTATAATTCGCCCAACCACACGTGCTGAACTTCACGACCACAGATGAAGTTCCATCGCGCTCCCAATTCCCAGCGGAAAGGTTGAACGATCTTGATTTCAGCGAACTCCCAATTCCCTCATGTTAGTTCGGCAGCTGTCTTTTAAAGAGATACAAGGGGTGGAGAGTCGGCCAAACACTTGGAAACTGAATATGACTCGATTACAAAACCCTAGACCCTACTTTGACTCGGACTAAAAAAGTGACGTGATTTGTTTCGCTGTTTCTGATCGGCTCGTAGGGAATTTGGAGGTGAGGCCAGATCCATCTGAAAGTAGACTTCAAGATCTTTCTATAGAGTACAAGAAAACCTCAATTGGACTCTGTTTGTAAAATTTATGGCCGTTTTAGTAGGTGCCTGTTGTGCTGTCCCGAACCGAATCCGAATTGAGTTCTGAGTTGAATCCAAGTTTGAATTCGGTTGTACATGTGGGAGGTCCGAATTGGGCTTCAAAATCTTGTTCAAAACTTGGGCTTTAAGTTCTTGGGCTTCTCCCCTTTTGCTCTCCCACTGCATGGGCTTCTTTCCTCCTTGATCAGCTGCATGGGCTGTTTGGCTTTCTCCTTTCCATCTTCATGGGCTTTGAGCTTTTTGTTCTTAGTAGCAAATATGGTTACCCTCATTGTGCTTCTCCATTGCTTTGGCCCCGGAATTATCATAATATTCAAACATAATAATAAACAAGAATTTGGCATAAGGTAGTATATCGTTCCCACGAATAGAAGGAAATTCATTAAGAAACAAATTCACCTGACAATATTTAATGCAGCTCAATACTTCTTTCCAGTGAAATAATGTATTTGACTGAAAAGTGCTAAGCATATGCGTATCCGCATCATCCTCCCCTTCTTCAAGAAATGCCGTCCTCGGCTTTTGATAGCCTGAAATTGTACTAAATAAACAATACAATGTGTATGCATGGTATATGTATTGGTCAGTTACACCCCTTCCGTCTTTCACATTATTATTACTTGGAGGTGTAGTAAGCAAAAAGAACAACACATACGTGTGGTATATGTATGAATCAATTATTGTGTCATTCTCATTCTCACTATTTTGCACAAACCAATTGATACTACAACAACTATCAAATGCATATATTGCAATGTTTTCATTCACACCATTCTCCCTCCCATAAGAAAAAGTCGTCACGACTTTGCGAAGTACGTGGACAAGTCATTAATGGGCAAAACCAGATCAAACGGTTCAAATATAGAAGAGAAAATTTTAAGTGCCTTCCTTGCTTCAACTACGCTACTCTGATTATATGTACATGATTGTTCATCGAAAGAGGAATAAGGCCCCGTTTGGCAGAGCTGGCCATCTGTAGCTCTAGGAAATCCTGGATCTAGAGTTGCAGGCATGTTAAGTGCATTTACATGACTAATAAAAATATTTAAATCACTTTAATTTAGTCAACAAACTACAGATCTAGCATAGATCTCGGAGCTAGAGCTGTGCCAAACGGGGCCTAAGTAGGCACAAGAAATCTTTGTAAACAGCAAGCACTATTGTTAAACCTCATCTCATTGTGATCATGATGTGGTATAAAAGATTGTTTGTTCAAATATGCAATTTCAACTCGGCAAGCTTATCACATGTAATGCATATTCGATAAACATAAAAGTTGTCATCTACACTATAATCTTCGATCAAATTGAACTTATATGTGTAGGCATAGGAACTAACTAGTGATTTTAAACATGAAATTTTAGCAACATTCTCAATCACACTGGATAGCTCTCTAGGGTCATCGAATATGATATAATACAAAGAATTACTAGGAGATATTCGAGTCAGAACTTCCTTATAAGTAATTAATTCCACATCATGTAAATTGAGCAAAGAAATTTCAGAACATGGAATTTTTGACTGAACACATGAATTCTCGTATTAGTCACCGTTTTGCAATTAAATTCAACACCAATATTGTTACCTTTATCACTCTCATCAGTTGATGTAGATGCTGTAAGTATGAAATCATCATGGTGTATCCACAGACAGCAAGTACTTCATCTTCTTCCGTGGTTATCTCCTCATCTTTTGCTTTCAAGGACGCCGGTTGTTGAGTGTTCAACTCCTTGTCGTCAATTATAACCTGCTCAATGTAAGAAATAACACTAGAACTAGACATTAATGTGTTAGTTTCAAAATCAACCTCACTTTGTCCATCATCTACCTCTTTCTTCTCTTTTGGTGTTTCTCTCACACTCTCAATTGGGATGCTCTCAAATTCACATATGGTGGAATTACACAACTCACTCTTTTTAATACTCTCTTTCCCTTTAGCTATGTGGCTCTCACTCTCACATGGGTTTTGATGCATCTCAAGTGTTGTTGTAGCAATGGGGCAGCACTACATGTCTCCTTGACCGAAGGAAAAGTCCCATGCTCAGTCATCTTCTCACATGACACACCAGTAGCTGCATAAGAACTGAAGGATGGACTTGGATAGAACTGTGGGGTATGCCTCTCCAAAAGTCTCTTCTCCTGCTCAATAGCGCAATTCACAAGGTTATGCATGCTACTAAAATATTTACCTTGAAGTGTAGTGGCAATCTCAGAATTCATGCCTTCTTTGAAATATGCCTTCTCCCTTAATGCACTTATGACACCAACACGATGCAATACATGCTTCAACTCATAATAGTAATATTGAACATTGTTACTCTCTTGTGTGATGCTCTCCACAGAATGTGCTCCCTGCTTCATATTCTACAATTTATCAAATAGATAACGCTTGTAATGACGAAGAACAAAACGGGCTCTCATTTCTCACTTCATCTCTTGCCATGATGCAACAGGGTCTTCTACATTCTCAGCTCTTCGAGTAATGACTTGCTCCCACCATTCCAAAGCATAACCTTCAAACTCAAGTGATGCCAACTGTATCTTTCTCTTATCCGTATAGTGATGCATACGGAATATTTTGTCAACCTTCAATTCCCAAGTAAGATACTCCTCGGGATCAGTCCCACCTGCAAACTTGGGCATGGAAAACTGGAGCTTGCCTAATCCATCATCTTCATTGCGTGTACGATGATAATGGTCATTGTAATGCAAAGCAAAATCACCATCACATTCCATCGCATGTGCAGCACCACCACGGCCACCACGGCCTCCACCTAGGCCTTGGCCACGCCCTCCATGGCCTCCTTCTCGTCCTCCGAGCTGTGGTGGACGCACCACATTGGCCGCCACTTGGTGTTGCGGTGCAGGAGGTACATGGCAGCAGCTTCTCCTCCTTGAACACTTGCTTCATCGCCACCATTGCAAGCTTGTATGAGCCTAGTGAGGGCTCCAATGTCATCCCGCAATTGGCGCATATTTTCATCTGCTTCTATCTCCATATTTTGCATCTTCCTTGCAATTTGATCAGCAAAAGTATCATACTTCTCATGGAGTTGATCGAACCCTTGGCGTAGCTCACGTTGAAAGTGTTCACGGAGTGCCCCAAATTGATATTGCTTGCCGAACGCTTGAGTTTCATTTGTCTCACCACTTTCATCATGGTGTTCTCCTCTACCTGACATGGTTAGCTATGCAAGAAACAAATAGCTATGTAGAATAATGCTTTATGGAAATCACTCAATCTCATTGTTTTCTCTCCCAAGTAAAGTTCTTACCCTTCCGAAGTAAATTAAGGCCAATAAAAACTTACACCTGGTAGAAGTGACAACAGCACAGTGATGATCAAGCGAATTTAAGAGTGTTCACTACTTGCACAACAACGTTTATATGGTGGAGCTTGGTATGAAAGTGTTTATCCTACACAATCTAAATTTCACGATGTTGTAAAATTAAGTAATAATCTAAGCTAGAATACTTTATCTAAGTGTTGATCCAAAAGATTTAAGTAAAGTATATAAACGCACACGCACATATCAATGTGATTCGATGCAAACAAAGGAATGAGCTAACTAGAGGCAATATGAAATTAAAGATTAGATAGCTTATTTTGCACCAAGTACTAGGAGAGACGCTAGCCAATTGCAATGATATAAATGTAAGGGCACGAGATTGCTCAAGAAATTAAATTACACAATGTGAATTTATGGACTAAGAACTCACCCAAATTCGGCCATTGTTTTTTTCTTTTCTTCTTCTTCTTTTCTCTCTCTCTTTTTGTCAATCTGTGACTTTTTTTCTGTTTTTTTCAAAGGTCGAACTAGATTTAATAGTCTCTTTAATTTGCACAGGTCACAAATATTTAGCAAGGTGTAAAATACTCAAGAGCAGCCCTAGATGCAATATTCAACAGCTAGTCTCAATTGATGAAAAAAATAACAGCAAGATTTTTTTTGAATTTTGGATTGGAGAGTAAGCTACGCAAACAAACACGAATGATCAGCACCTAAACAAAATTTCTAATGGATCAAGACTTAATAAAACTCCTGAAAATAACAGATGCGAAACTAGGGTTTGGATTTTTTTTGTGGCAATTTTCGGTTTTAATGGACTATAGGAACAGAAGTAAAACAATCTAAAAGTAAGGGTAAATAATCCTACCGAGTAAACCACGCTCTGATACCAAGATGATACGGGGTCGCCCGATCTTCTCGATGTAGGATCAAGATACTCACGTGGATTTGATGAACCGTAGTGATCCCCTGTTGCCAATTCAAGAGTTAGCACTATATAATTCGCCCAACCACACGTGCTGAACTTCACGACCACCGATAAAGTTCCATCGCACTCCCAATTCCCAGCGGAAAGGTCGAACGATCTTGATTTCAGCGAACTTTCAATTCCCTCATGTTAGTTCGACCAACAAAAAGAACAAGAGTATTCTATTATCAAAAGTGGTTTGAATTTTACAGGGGTGGCGGTTGTCTTTTAAAGACATACAAGGGGTGGAGAGTCGGCCAAGCACTTGGAAACTGAATAGGACTCGATTACAAAACCCTAGACCCTACTTTGACTCGGATTGAAAAAGTGACGTGACTTGTTTCGCAGTTTTTGATCGACTCGTAGGGAATTTGGAGGTGAGGTTAGATCCATCTGAAAGTAGACTTCAAGAGCTTTCCATAGAGTATAAGAACACCTCAATCGGACTCCGTTTGTAAAATTTATGGACGTTTTAGTAGGTGCCTATTGGGCTGTCCCGAACTGAATCCGAATTGAGTTCTGAGTTGAATCCGAGTTTCAATTCGGTTGTACATGTGGGAGGTCCGAATTGGGCTTCAAAATCTTGTCCAAAACTTGGGCTTTAAGTTCTGGGGCTTCTCTGCTTTCCCACTGCATGGGCTTCTTTGCTCCTTGATCAGCTGCATGGGCTTCTTTGCTCCTTGATCAGCTGCATGGGTTGATTGGCTTTCTCCTTTCCATCTCCATGGGCTTTGAGCTTTTTGTTCTTGGTAGCAAATGTGGTTACCCTCCTTATGCTTCTCCATTGCTTTGGCCCCGGAATCATCATAATATTCAAACCTAATAATAAACAAGAATTTGACATAAGGTAGTATATCGTTCCCACGAATAGAAGGAAATTCATTAAGAAACAAATTCACCTGATAATATTTAATACGGCTCAATACTTCTTTCCAGTAAAATAATGTATTTGACTGAAAAGTGCTAAGCATGTGCGTATCCGCATCAGATGGATTATCGAACAATTGGGTATAACTACCAACAATTAAACAATTTGAATATGAAAGTAGCATGCAAATTTAAATAAATAAAATAGTTTTGTAAAACTAGATTCAACACGATCAAAGTTACACAACTTGCCTTGCTCTAATGTTGCTGGTTCTTGACCTTTGATAACATCTTGATCTTGAACTTCTTCTTCTTGCTCGGCAAATGGTTCTAGCGCGTAGAAGTCTACTCACACTAGAGAGAAAGTCTAAATAAAACCCAAATAGAGAGCAAAAAAGCTCCAAAAATTAAATAAAATTCACCATAGAACAAGGCTTTATTTTAAATGAATTTAGAGACCTGAACATACTCAATCAAAGTTTGTACTAGAGAGAAGGGCTCTTGAAAGTTGGATTGGCTAGGAATTGGGAAAAGGAGAAAAACTACTTTGCTATGGTTTAAAGTGTTGTGGACTTGATGCATGGATAGGGCTTGGGTCTACCATGGACTCAGTCTACGAAATAGTGCTATGGTGCAGCTGCTGAGGATGACGTGGTAGGTGATGCGGTGGGTAGGTGGGTTAAAAGTGATGGTGGAGGTGACGTGGCAGACACATGTCATACTGACATGGCAAAAGCTTGTGGTGGGTGAGGTGGCTGATTGGCTGACTTGGTGCTTGCATGGCAGTTGTGTGGCAATCATGTCGAACTCGTGCAATGATGTGGATGCTTGCGCGGATTGACGACGTGGACCAAATCGACATCCATGACTCATCGGCTCAACAACAGTAATGGTGAATGATAGCGAATGACGGTGAAGCGAGGGCACTGGCATGATAACAGAACTATGGGGAATACATCTGTTGGCTCATATCTGATAGCGGGGCACAGCAAGGTGGTCGACGTGAGGTCCGACGGAGTAGCGACTCGGTTCTTGGTACCAATGACAAGAACGGGCATTAGCATGCTGGGGTCAGGGCGATACTAAAGGGTTGGATACTAATGGTCTTCGGTGGCAAGCTTTCGGTGATGGGAGATCAGGTGCACGCGCGACTAAAAGGGCTCTGGTGGGTTCCAAGGCATGGCTAGGGTGTAAGGCGGAAGGGCTTGGCTCGGCGAAGCTATTGAGGTAGTTAGGTCGAAGGCTTACCGACGGTGAAGCAATTGCTCAATAGAGTTGGCAGCAATAGTGGAGCTCGAATCAGCTATCTCGACAAGACAACAAGGGGACAACTAGGGTTTCAGGTGTGGGGTGCTTGGGGTGGGTGCAAAAGACAAGGGTTATGGTGCTATTTAAGGCACGGAGAGGTGGTGTGATGAGGAGTTTCCTATGGATACAGTGGTTCTGTAGGGGAGTCCAGGTCAGAGGTGACGAAGCTAATAGGTGGGACCCACCTGTCAATGACAACGCGCAAACCCGCAAACGTAGTGTCGACACATGGCGCATGCGGTGCAAAACGATTGGGCTGGGCTGGGTTGCGAGCGTGCTATTAGGTTGGGCCAGAGAGAGAAAGAGACTGGGCTGTTGGGAATTCGGCTTAAAAGGCTTTACGAATTTTAAATAGCCTTTTTTAAAAAACCAGAGAATTCAAATAAGCCAAGAAAAAAGCAAATGAACTCAGAAAAATTCCAAGAAAATTCATACAAATACTTTGGAATATCAAGAACTTAAATAAAACAATTTTGGATTTAGTTGACATTTGGATTAATCACATTAAATCATTGAATATTTTGAAAATTTAATTTAAGCTCTAATTAATTACAAAAAATTAGGGAAAATTTAATAAAACCTTTTTCTTGACAAAAAAAATTAAAACGCTAAAAAATCTGAGATCTTACATATTGCCCAAGGTAATATATATAGGTGGGTCTTGCTTCTGCAAACTCTGAAATGCTTTAGTTCACAATTCTTTGTATATTAAGTTATGCTTTCATCATCTTGATATGCATTAGATGCGCATTATGATTGCCCTAACTTATTCTAGAACTTGAAAAATTTTGCATCCCAGGTACAAACTTGTGTTTTTAAATGAAGCCTTATGGTTGTTAATTGATGCTTATTGGAAATCAAGCAGGGTGTTTATCTTTCATTCAGGAGGCAATTGCAACACATTTTGATTCTGTAACTGATCTACCCCACATCATACTTCATTTCTAAGATTTCTCTTATGCAATTATTTTTCAAAAAACAAATATCACCTACAAATTATTGTTCTTGATGCACCACCTCACAGTAAAAGCTAAAATTGTCAATAAGTGTTTTTCTTGCTGTAACATGGAAGGGTCAGATTTTAAAAATGCACAATTACTATGTGACTAATAATGTTCCGAATGTTTTCCATGATTCCAAAATTATTCTGTTGAGATTGAGAGATCATTTTTGCAACTGCATTTTGTAACACTTGAACAAATTAATAAATAGGGTCATGTGTGTCGAAGCATAAATACTTTAGACGTTCTGCAAAATATCATCAAACCAAGAAACAAATGATGAATAAATCACGGTGAAATAAGGCTAATTTCCAAGCAACAACAAGCACTAGTCACCTGATCATCACACGAAATCTTCATCACAACTCAGGGTAACATTATTCAAAGAAATGAAACAGAGACAAATCCATGGCATTGGAGATACAATTCAATTAGAATAACTCTCTTCTCTACATTTCCAAATTTTGTGTAATGGAAAATCAAATTTTATAAATCAGTCTGAAAAAGGTAGCAAGGTTCATGGGATGGTTTAATGTTAGAAACCAAGTCAATCCACCGACCAACACATCAGCCCGGTGCAAAGCCTAGAGCACGCGTGGTTCGTTCTTGACTCGATGCCTTTGCAGGAGACCACCCCATGCATTGTATGTAAGATAATTCTAATAAAGTCAACAGTTTTATTCTCTTCACCAATCTCAAATGCTAGAAGGCGCGTCAGGCAGTGACAACGATGTCCGCTTTGACGGCGGCCTTGATCCTCTCGATGGCACGGCAGAGCAGCTTCCCGATATTGTCGACGGACTCCTCGGCGAGGTTCTCGGATGGTAGGCCGCTCAGCAGTTTCTGGTACATGGCGGTGACGAGCGATCCGGTGCTGCTGTTGTGGCTGATGGGAGCGCTCGAGGAGCTTTGGGCAGCAGCAACTGGAGGCACCCGCGGCTCGCTGTGGCCGTCAGGGAGGACGGCGAAGCCGGAGGGCAGGATGGAGACGGAGGCGTGGCCGCCCCCGTTCATGACGGCCCGCATGGGTTGCTCGTCAATCGGAGCGTACACCACCAGTGAGCATGATGCGTCAGTGCACGCCTCTTGCAGGATCAGCTGGCTACTGCTGGTTCCATCCGCAGCCTGTACGAAGAACAAATAAGTCTTAAGGATTAATTAAAGAACTGGAACAAAAATTGACAACCATTAGAGATTTGGAGAAAGATACTACTGTCTTAATGAATTATCATATGACAGAGATAAAAATGTGGGGAAACTAGAAGGCAAACTCACATTGGGGCGGAGGACAGAGACGGCATTGGCTTGGAGTTGGCCTGTGGTAACAAAGCCCTCCTCCTCCACGCCCGCGCCATTGGCGAGTGTGTCCCAGTCGGCGCGGCGCTCCCCGTTACAGAGGTAGTCGAACACGCGCTGCACTGGTGTGCCGGGGAGCCACACCGTCGTAGTGGCGCTAAGCACCAGACCAGCCTGCTCCCCAGGCGCACTGCCACCACTGGGGAGAGTCACCACGCGCACGGCGACGTCGAACCTCTCGGTGCCGGCGCCAGAGCTGCCGTGCCACTCCTGGACGTTGCTCGACATCTCGGCAACCGGCCCGCACATGGCTGCGTAGAAGCTGGCCATCATCCGTTGGGCCAGCTCCAACACGCTCCTTCTCCCCTCTGGTGATATAGCTGTCGCCACATTGCGAAACCCATAGATTACGTAACCGTTTGGATGCGTAAGCATGCTGCGGTTTTACTTCTCTTCTGTCGTCGATGACTCACCTGTGTCGTTGAGGCTTGGTGCGGGGTTGGAGCGCAGGATGGCGAGGTATTCGCAACGCCTCTGGAGCGACGCGAGCCAGCGGCGCGCGCCGAGGGCCTGGCCGGAACGGAGCAGCGGATGGTATAGCTGCGGCACAGTGGTCTCGTCGTACTCGGCATTCACAATCCACGTCACCTGGTATATACAAGAAGCAAAAGGCATTAAGATCGTTAACATCTGACAGCAATAATCATACGTTTATTATAGTATGTTCGGCGATAGAATACCTTGCAGTAGCCATTGTTCATGTCTTCAATAAGGCACCCAGTCGGCAGCAGCCTGCAGGCCGTGTACCCGTCAACCGTGCCGCAGCCATCTTGTCCAAGGATGCCATCAATGGACACGTCCACCACGGCCCACTGGCCCGACTCCACCAGCTTGCTCCGCCTCAGGATCTTGATGTTGCGAGGCGGCACCCGCGGCGACAGCACCCTCAGCTCTGCATTCATCTGCATGCATGTGCGCCAAAGAAATAACAATTAAGCGCATCACCGGCGATCAATCGAGGGCAACAACTAAATACAGTGTACAGGAGCTAGCGCGTAACTCACCAGTTGAATCAGCCCGTCGGGCGAAGCGCCTGCAGTGCCACCGGAGACGAAGACGTCGCTGGAGGTCGCGCCTGCCACGACGCCGGAGAACATCTCAGACCAGCGCGCCTGCAGAACAATGCAGGCACACACAAAAATCATGTATGAATGTGACCACTACGAGCAGTACTGGAACATGCATCGCTTTGACGATGTTCTGTTCATCTACAGCAATACAAGAACAGTTTTGCTATTGCACAGGCGACTGAAAGTTTTTTATCTTTCAGTCACCTGAAATTGCGCTCTCAATCAACTGAAATTGCAGCCCCTCTAAAAAAACAGCTGCAACTTTAGGTGATTCAGAGTGTAACTTCAGGTAACCTGAAATTACACTCTCAATCAACTGAAATTGCAGACCCCCTCCAAAAAAACACCTGCAACTTTAGGTGATTCAGAGTGCAACTTCAGGTAACTGAAAGATAAAAAAAATTTAGTCGTCTGTACAATAGTCACTCCCATACAGGAAATGGAGCAGATAGGTGCGTACCGCATCCGTAAGGATACCGACAAGGTCAGCGGCGGTGCCCATTACCATGCCAGTCTCCCTAGTGCCCTCCAGGACGAACCCCATCGGGCGGAGCCCGAGCAACCCCGGGAACGTGGCGGCAGTGTACAGCTGGTCGTTCAACACCTCGCCGTCCGCGGTCGGGAACCACATTGGCTCGCCCTTCTTCACCAGCATCATGAACTCCTCCATCGCACGATCCACATGCCGAAGTAGTGCGGAGCGGTCGGTGTGGCCATTGGCTGCCGCTCGGCCGAGCACGGAGCCGTCAACGACGGACAGAATGGGGTTCTTGAGAGCGGAAGCCGGATGAGCGGACGGCAGCGGCATCATGAAGGAATCAAGCACCAACGCGCCGCCGGTGCCAACGAGCGCAAGGCCGTAGCACGGCACGGCCGAGGGGCGGCTGGGCCCGGGGAGCGGTTCCACTTCTGGCTTGCGGGAGAGCTTCTTGAGAAATGTAGAGGTGTGCAAGATCTCGTCCTTGAGCCTCGCGTTCTCCATGCGCAGGCGCCGCTGCTCCGGCGTCTCCTCTGCGGGCACCGTCAGGCCTCCGCATTTTGTGCAGGTCTTCTTCAGCATCGCCTCCCTCATCGCTAGGTACTCAGCGCGCAGCATCTCGTTCTCTCCCCGAAGCGCCTTGCCCTCCTGGCGCTCAAGCTGAGCCTGCATTTTATCAATTTCAGGAACCATATTTGAGATGAATATGATGTACGCATGCGGCGGCTGGTTCTTATAACCACACATTATACGCTCCTTTTGAGAAAAAAAAGCATAGCTACAGATTTTGTCCATCAAAATTTGATGTTTGACGCCATAGCTTTGGTAAGATTATACTATAACCCCATTTGGTCAAATATCAGTTCAATCACTGTGAAACATGAGTACTATACCTTCTTCTGACTGCGTCGGTTTTGGAACCAGTACTTGACCTGAAGAGCCTCCATGCCAATCCTCTTGCTAAGCTCCAGCCGTAGTCTCTCATCTGGGTTGGGGCATGCCTTGAACACACTGCACAATACCAGAATGCACATATGTTTTTTCATGGCTTAATCGCATAAAAAGAATGATTAATTATGTTTGTTTTTCTATTATACGCTTCAAGTTCTTTGGTCTGTTCAGTGCTGTGGCGCTTGAAACGCTTGTGCGCCGTCTCCCTGTGATTCTCGCTCGCGCCACGGCTGTCGTGGTCGTCGTCTGCAGCTGCATCTTCAGTGTTGTCCACGCTGTTCTCGGCTCCAACAAGGCCGTCCATCACGTCCCCGTGATTGTTCCACAGCAGGTGGCTGCCTTCGCTTGCGATGGCAAGGTCAAGCTCGTGCACATCGACGTTGTCTTGCTGCCACTCCCTGCCCATGGCGATCTGATAACCACACGGCAGGATGTAAACAACAACAGCTAGTAGCGCTTCATGCGGAAAGGGCCACCAAAAAAAAAAAATAACAATTGCTCAAGGGCAAATTTTCAAAAAAAAAAAAACAGAGACATATTGATGTGAACGTACACCAGGAACTTTCTAAGCATTTTAGAAGTCTCAGTAAAATACGTAGGGAGAAGTCATCTACTACAAAGCGACGGCATCAATCATTACTATTATAAAAGAACGAGTTAGTGGTCGTATGTCCATTCTCCTCTAATTGTTCTATTTCTTCGGCTTCTCATCACTCCTCATCTTCCAACCGATCAAAGCAACTCATTCCATAGCATGATTCTCTATACATCTAATAAATTATGTTGCAACGCACAAACATATAACTAGTCAAATAGAAAAATAGGAGTGTTTATACAATTTCGGACTATTTTCTACTCTAAAAGCAGTCACTCCTATTCATCTGATGAAAAAATAAAGGCCAGATCATTCCACCCACCTGGGCCTCTATTTTGAGCTTCTAAAAGTTATTTTTGGACTTTTCTACAATAACCAGATTTTAAATGGAGTGTCTTTTCAAAGCGAGGTTCATAAATTGATTATAGTATACACTATCACAACTTCAATTATAACCACATTCGAGTTTCTGTTACTGTACTCTTTTTACGAATAGCTCAAAAGACATAATCATAAACCGAATCCAAAAAGAATATGTCCCATATATAAAATCGCCTCTAACCCAACCCCTAACTCTACCATCCACTCCCACCCCACCCCAGCTGTCGTTGCCTCCCCACCTCCCCCACGTCACCACCTGCCTCCTCGGTGCCAACGAGGTCCACCGGTGACCACCTCCCGCCTCTTGCTCCTCCCCTCCCGCCTCCTTCTCATCCCCTCCCACCGCGTTCTCTTTCTCTGCCACTCGCCTCCAACACCCCCGCTCCGACCTTCTTCTCTATCTCTGGTGACGGTAGTCACCGAATCCTACACCACTACCCGTTGCCTCCTAATTGATTATCACTCTCGTAGCCCCCGATGCCAATACCACCCACCGCCCTTCCCCAAGCCCGTGGCGGGCAGCACCACCTCTGCCTCACCACCACCGCCGCCCACCACTGTGCCTGTGACGCCTCGCCCTCCCTCTAAATCCGAGCTTCAGTGAACACAAACCCCTAACCTTAATCTGGCGAACCACCATAGTTAGAGACGAATAACCTGTCGACTAGAGTTGGAGAAGATAATGGGTGGTGCATGAATCTTGAAATGGATCCAAAGGTTAGAAATTCGACTAATTTTGTCCCAAAAAATATTCGAATGTAGTATAGCACTTCCATAGAAAAAAATTATCTGTGTACAATCCCCACGTTAGGCGCAACAAATCTTTTGTCAGATCGGCGTGATCTGCAGCATCCAACAATTGAGAACCTTTGCCTCCACAAGAGACCATCTTAAAAAAAAAAAGGCATACGTCAAACATACCAAGCTCTATCTATCTTCCCGACGACACAAGTTTACAACATTATATATCTGAGAATAACAAAAATAAAGTAGCTTTCAATAGGTGAAGACAAGAGAGAGATTCTAATACCTTCGACTTAAGCCGTTGTTTTCGGTACAAGCACCGCGGTAGGCAACAAAAGCTACAAGATTATTACGAAGGGGACCTTGAACTCTAGCGGCCCAAAGCACCCACGGACGTTGGCATTTAAGGCCCTCGCGGCCACGCGGAAATGACCACATTGCCCATAATATTTGCATAGCATTAAATGTAAAGATTTCCCAAGGTAAATATGATCTGAGGATGAGACTGCTGCGACGAGAGGTGAGTGGGATAATCCAGGAAGCAATGAATGCATAGATACGGATTGATAGATTGTGTAAGCATATTTTACGGGTATATCATTTTATGTTACTAAGAAATGTTATAAACATAAGTATAGTTATTGTTCTGCTAAATTATAATCTGGATACAATTAATGTATTTTAAATCGATCACATCTAGTACTCTCCATTTCTGGTTCTTCCCACTATCATTCGTAGATGTCTTCTTATTTTTCCATTTTATTGTACTACTGTTAAATTGACAGGACATCAAAATTAATGCCCTGATGCCGTTTATCTTTATATTTTTCCCTTTTATTGTATTATTTTTAGATTGGTATAATGCCCCGTGCCATTTATTGTGCAAACTGAAACGAATGTGTGCCACAGATAAAGATGACAGCCAACAGTTGCACAGGTGTAAATTCAGATAACGGTTATAGAGCAAAACATATTCCAGTGAGGCAGTGAGTCCCACAGAGCCCTGGATCCAAACTAGTGCGACATAATAGATTTGTTAATTACCGCTCACACCCTCCATAGGATCGAGTATGCCAAGTCAGAAGGGGTGAATAACCTCTTAAAATCTTCACCCAAATATTAGCAACTCAATACAGCAAAAAAACACAAACCCTCAAACTACACCAAAGCCAAGAACAAAGGATCACAAAGCCACTTGAGACTCACTATCTCTCATTGGTCAAACCATCAATCAGGGTGCGGTCAGGCCGTTCGGTTGTATTACTGCAGGTGTTACACCAGTAGTATCGGTGAGGGCGGTCGTATCGCTTGGGTCATGGCGGTATGACTGCTCGCTAGATTGAGGCTGAAAATCAGTATGGTACAAGACCAAGAAAAAACTAACTCTTAAATCACTGGTCCAAATAGGATGAAATATGGCACAAGTTCTCTCTAGGATGTCAAGAACATATTCCAATTATGAATTATGAAAAATCAATGTCAAAGTTCTAACATTTATCCAAAACAAGGAAAGTTGCACCAAAACTAGGCAAAAAAGGGAAACGTTAATCTACTCTTGCTCGTGTGTCTTTGATGATCAGATAACCTTGGATAAATTCTCACATATCGTAGCAAGTTAGATCACAGCATGAATTTGAGCCAAAATGCTTTTAAGATCAAAACCTCAAAATCACTTCTCTTGATGAAAACTAGGCAATCACAAGAAATTTTCATAGAAAATGCCTAGATAGATAGGATCTGATCTCTGAGAGATATCTCTATTTCTTATATATCCTTGGCACCAAGTAAGATTTAAATGAAATGAAATCCAACCAACAAAATCAAGCAAATCAAAAATACAGGGAGGAATCCATGGCACAACTCACTTGGACGAAATTTAGATGTTCATTTTACTTGAAGAGGAATATTTCACAACCACTCCCTCATAGAGGACAGAGATCTAACACTAGAGCACACACACATGCACAATGTTTCTAACATAGAAAACCCTAACCTCACTTTCTTCGAGTGATACACCTCTCAACACACATAGAGGCTTATATAGTGGACGCTTCTCACCTCTCACCAAACCCTAACCAGCACACCCTTAGTGGATACAACCACTTACAAATGAAGAAACCTGGTAACCCATATATATAAACAGGTTTTACATTTACACACTGCATGTTTTTCAACACATGACTTCCACATGGCTTCGATAGCCTTATGAGATGCTCCATTTTCTATGACATCACCTAAACCATTTAGGTCACCATCACAGTTTTGAAAATCGCCTTTCTACCCAGCAACGGACAATTTCTTCAATTACCACCCATCGGTCTTCACAATGCTTCTCCTGGAAGTAACTTCCACACCGAGTCCGTGATGCCCAATGACTTGCCCTCAAGATCGTATACCTATTCTGAGGACTGTCTCCACTTGAAAAATTCAAATCCAATGGTGCGAACCAAGGGCATAACTAGGCCCCTCACTAGTAGGAATTCCGGAACTGGCCTCCTCATGGGTGGAATGCGAAATCTGGCCTCCTAGAGCGCTCCCGCTTCGCGCAAAGCCAACTGGCGCGCTCCCCTCCCTGCCACCTCGGCCTACGCGCGGTGCCCGCCAACGTGTAGACCTGGCCCCCCTGCGCGAGACGCCCCCTCCCACCAGCTGGCCCCCTCCCTCTCTCACGTGCGTTGCACATGGCACCTCCTGCCTACCTGGCTCCCTCTCCTCACTGGTTGCATGATAAAAAAGGAGGATTCGTTCTCTGGAATACACAGCAACGCTATTTCATTCTACTCCAGCCAAGAGCAAAGAATCGAGAGACGAAGAAAGCCATGAAAGCATTTGTTTTTTGAGTGGTTTTGAATTTGAGTTTGAAGTTTGCGCAGTTGGAAAAGATTTATATCAACTTTGGAGCATCTGAAAGAGGTAATTTTCGTTGACATACTGCAAGTTCTTTAGCAATATGATTAGCATGTAATTAGGAAAATAGTAGTTTGTTAGTATGAAAAGGCGGTAGTTAGCCTTTTATAATCGATTAGTGGCCTTAATTAACGTTGAAGAAGTAGCATTGTTAGTGTCATTAAATACTTATTAGTCATAGTAATTATATGAATGGCAGTTATTTTGTTTGCATGGGAACAACATTGTATTTTTTGCATTTGGAAAATGTTAGTATGCATTTTGTATAATGTTATACAGAAACTATTAGACATGCATTTTGGTTAAATTGTTGTGATTTGTGCAGAGTTTTGTACATTAATCATTGTAGTTGTCCACTTAGAAATATAATGGACTACTATCAGCAGTAATTTTTGAATTGTTGGGTGGTACATGCATGATATGCTTAGTCTAGCAGTGCTAAGAATATTGACAAGAGTTGTAACTTAATGTTACACACTCTGGAAAATTTTGTAGGTACGCCATGGTAGGCATTCAGGATCTATTCTTATTCCATGAGAATGGTATCATATGTGATGGACCGTACGGAGTGGACCTATCCAATTGTGACCAGATCATAATCCGGGTGCCCGGTGTGAAGGACATGGGCCTCTTGGAGCTCAGGAGGTGCATCCGTTCTGTGTTTGACCGCGCCATTGCAAAGAACCAGCTGCGCATTAAACGTTGTACGTCTTGTTGGTGGGTGGTCAAGGGGAGACCTCATGGCAACTTCTGAAGGTGACAACGGATGAGTCATGGGCCAGTTACATGGAGGCTGTGTGCAACCCTGCTGCTGCAATATATGGCAGACTAACGGTGTACGTTCAGTTCGTGGAGCGGACAGAGTCATTCGGCTTGCCTAATTCTAGTGTAGGTGCTACTGATGTAGTGCCTGGGTTGGTCTCCGGCGATGATATAGATGGGGCTGCTGGTGGAGATGCGAGCGAGGCGGTGGGTGATGGAGACCTGAGGAGGTGTGCCAAAAATTTTGAGCCCAATGAAGGCGTGTAGGGATGGTGGGTAGCCCGTATTGACTGCCACAAGTATGTGGCCGACCAGGTGGAAGAAGTGGAGAGTGAGGAGGAAGAGGATGTGGAAACATCTAGTTCTAAAGACGAAGGAGATGGAGGAGCTACTATGAGAGGTGTAGTTGGTGGTGTTGTTACCACCGATGACATTTATGTCAGTTGTAGGTTGGATGACATTTTGGCGGCACCGCTGGTTCTGCAGCAGCCAGAGGAGGCACACTGAGGCTTTAGTGAAGACCCTCTACTCTTAGTGCAGCACTTCCCTAACAAAAGTGCTACCTAGCAGGCCATTGCCAGATATGCTGTGTCCATCAGCCAGACATATAGAGTGCACAGGTCAAACCCTGACACCTATATCGTGAAGTATGTGGATGAATCCTGCCATAGAAAGGTTCGTGCCAAGTAGTCAAGGGGCAGGGTCACGGACTTCCAGATCTCGGTGCTGATGGATTAAACATGCGAGCTTGATGAGCCACTACGAAGGTACCACAGCTTGATGTCCTCATATATTGCCAGCCTGATCAGTCATCTGGTCGCCACAGATGTTTCCATTTCACCGAAGCTTCTCCAAGCAGATGTTGTCAATATGGTGGGCTTCAAGGTTAGCTACAAGAAGTTCTAATGAGCGAAAAAGAATATTCTGGATCGTATGTACGGCACATATAAAGAGACGTATGACTTAGTCCTAAGATGCCTCCAACAAATAGCATAATCAAATCCCAGGACATACATAAACAAGGTGGAGTGACCGTATCCCACGAAGGGGTCGAATTGCTTCATTCTTGATAGAGTGTTTCGGGCTTTCGGTTAGGTGATTGACGGGTCCAAATTTTACCGTCTCGTGCTGGCAATGGACGACACCTTCCTATCCAGGAAGTACAAGGGCACCATCCTGACTTCAGTTGTAGCCGATGCCAATGACCAGCTACTCCCTGTGGCATTCACAATTGTGGAGAACAAGAACACGAAGAGCTGGCTGTGGTTCCTGGCCAACATGAAGCAGGCGGTGGTTCAGGACCACACGGATGTGTGTGTCATCTCGGACCGCAACACTGGGTTGCTGTCCGTGATGAGCATGATGCAGAATGGGACACGGCCCCTGTTAGTGTGGAATGACCTAAGAAACCGTTGGTGCATGAGGCATCTCACGGCGAACTTCCATAGAAGATTCTGAAGCAAGGAGCTGATGAAGACCTTTAGGAAGCTCTGTATGCAGAACCAGAGACGGAAGTTTGATGCCATGTAGAGACTGCTCAATGAGGACACCAGCAAGCATGTCGTGCACTCACAGGATGTCGAACCAGGGGCAGCAGCGGGCAGTCCTACAAGAGTTGGGGAGTTCACACAGTGGGTGAACACACGCATCTGACTTAGAGAAGTGGTCTCTGCTGCATGACACCGGCGATGCAAGGTACGGAATCATGATGACAAATATGTTTGAGGTGTATAACGGTGTCTTGAAGGGTGTGCGCTCCTTACCGATCACTGCGATCGTCGATGAGAACTGGAACCGCACCGTTGGGTATTTCACAAACAGAGCCCTAATGGCTAAGAAGCATATGGACGAAAGCAAGCAATTCTTTGAAGTTATGCAAGCGAACATGGACATGAAGATGATGAAGGCTCGTACGCACACTGCCAGGCTCTTGGATAGTATAAGGAAGAAGTTTGAGATTCGTCTAAGGAAAAGTACATCACGGGTCATGACAGAGGGGAGCGCAAACAAGTATACATGATTGATGATGAAGCGTCGTACATATGCAACAAGCCACAGCTTCTTTACAAGCCTTGCTCCCATGTGTACGTG
Source organism: Dendrocalamus sinicus (assembly GCA_036346575.1). Taxonomy (NCBI): domain Eukaryota; kingdom Viridiplantae; phylum Streptophyta; class Magnoliopsida; order Poales; family Poaceae; genus Dendrocalamus; species Dendrocalamus sinicus. Next base: position 17,035,227 of record CM070659.1, on the reverse strand, counting down.
GCCTGCGTAGTGTGGCGGCAGGCCTCCGTGCCGTACATCTTAGAGTACTACGACATGCACCACCTGTATAGCACTTGGAGTGTATAGTTCAACTCATACGGGTTGGATGTGCACTATAGTGACATTTGGCTAGGGGAGGTGCGGTGGGTGTTGAATGACGTGCTAAAGCATGCTGGCCATGGAAGACGACAGTCCTACCATATCTGTAATGACATGGATGAAAGCCAGTGTGGCGAACGAGTAAGGCGGCCAAGATGTAGACTGTGCAAGATGGCTGAGCACACCCTCAACAACTGCCCAAACAGACCCAACTCAAGCAACGCACTGTAGCATTCAACATAGCATTCCCCTGTAGTGATGTTGCTTGTTCAAATATTAGAGATAGATTTCCATGGTGCCATTCAATAATCAGAGAAATCAACCAGGTCAATTGTGTGTATGTTGAAATGGTTGACAGATATATCTTCAGATGAAATAGATATCTTGTTATTCCATAATTATTGTATTTTTAATCTTAAAGATGCTAATGTAAATCTTCTAGATTTTTTTTGCTAAGTCACTGAGTATTTTTCTGAATAACTTGGTACCGGTGCTACCCAACCACAATAAGTGGGTGCCCCCACCCACGTGTGAATATTCCACATGGACCCAACCTCATGAAGTGGGAACCTCGCTTCCTTAGCCATGCACATGAAATGACGACTGCACGCATGAAATGACATGATGGTACCTCCTCAGGCCTACTGCCTTACGAACACGAAAATTCATCAACGAAATTGCACTTCATCCTTGCACGATGTAGTCATCCATTAACGGACAAAAACAAGTTACTATGATGCAAATACATTGAATCAGTAACAACATGCATTACACATACATATATCATACAAAGCACTGCAGGTACCAACACAAATGAAAACAACACTCTGAGCACTACAGCTTCATGATAACAATGAACACAAGAAAGAAAATAGTACACAACATTAAGTTAATCTTCCACTCCAGTCTATGGAAATGATGTTGCATCTCCCCAGTGTCACTACCCCCCATGACAACTCTCTCATATGGAACAATGTCAAGTGGAATAATGACGGGCCTAATGCCCATTTTATCCTCCCATACCCATAATCGGCAACCACCTAGGCCATCATGCAATTCCATGAGAAGAAAGTTTTGTAATATATATTGAATGATTTGAACCAACCTGAAACAAGCTGACTCACCAAGTGAAAGGGGCACTTGTAGTAGTTCTGTCCAGCATTTGTGGTCGTCTGTGAGGTCTTATGTCTCACAAGCGTGTTGCACTTTAAGCAAATCACCACGGGTGCCGATGAAGAGGCACTGAGTTCACTCATCTCGATGTTCAGGGAGGGAGAACCAAAGCAAGTTAGAGAGATTAAGAAGAAATAGTTCAGGAGGTGAAGGAGAACAATGCAGGGGAATGGCTGAGGAATGGTTCCCTTTTATAGCCTGAGTGCGAGGGCAAAATGGTATCTTTCCATCCGTAATGGAAGACAGATAATGATTAGTACGAGTGACTATAGATAGTTGAAGTTCACCGCATCCTTATGCACTAACTAGACCAAATGAGATGGCCTTGACACAACAACGAACACAAGAAAGAAAATAACACACAACATTAAGTTAATCATGCTCTCCGGTCTATCAAAACGATACATGCCTATTGGTAGAAGATATCTCATGATACCCACATGGAGTGTTGTAGAGGGGGCTGTCTCGGATGTGGCTGGCTATTGTTGTAGTGGCATGCACATATGCAGCTAAGGTTTGTGTAGTAGCATGTGGATCATCTGAACTTGCTATGTTGACAACCTTCTCGTTGCCCCTCTCGCGCTACATCTATTGACGGATGTCATCATTCTCTTCATTGAGACTGTCAATCCGCGCCTCCAACTCTAAGATTCTCTCCCACAATATAATCATCTAACTCACAATATAGCATTCATGGGGATGATCGATCAGCGGATGAAGTCGCATTTAACTATCTACTAGAAAGGACAGTTAACATGGAAGCTCTATTAGCAGTAAGAGAAACTAAGTTATTAGCAAATTATACCCCGTAGTGTGAGCATCGGAAGAAATATCGCCCGCTATTGAAATGGCCTTCCATGACCTACACGGCCATGTCCTCCCGGCATCTACATTTTGGCCATGCCAGTTGAGCACGCCTATTTATGAGTTGCGGCTACAGGCCAAACTGTAAAGAAGGGGACTAGTGGAAGAAGAAGAGAGCCAACACAGGGAGAGTTGGTGAGTAAGAATGAAAGAATGCCCCTCCTCCTGCCCCTCCTGAGGGTTTACATACATGAGTGGGGTAGAATGGAAAATCCCCATTCTACCCCTTAGTACTTACAAAGGATAAGAGTAAATTGGTATATTTACATTAGCATATTCCTCTACACTATCAGGCCTATTACATATTAGGCCAGTTGCAAAGCCCAGTCACGGGGGGTTGGGCCACCCCACAACAGTACTCCCTCGACAGCAAGAGCAGAGGTCCTGATGGGCGAGCTGACGTGCCAAACTATCCCAGCCCCCCGTTCCCCAGCAGCAAGCGCGAGGGTGCTGACTGGCGAGCCGATGCAACTAGTAGCTTGCAGCCCCTTGAGGCAATGTCTACGAAAAGGTCCGTGGAATCCCACGCTGGAACTCGGCCGTCCCACCGAGGCGATGCCTACCAGGCGGACGGCGAAGTCGTCGCCGCCCCGCCGAGGCGATGCCTACAAGGCGGGCGGCGAGGCCCTGCCTGAAGCCGGGTCGTCTCGCCGAGGCAATGCCTACCAGGCGGACGATGAAGTCCTGTGCCGGAGTGGAGCCGTCCCGCCGAGGCATTGCCCACTAGGCAGTTGGCGAAGTCATGCTGCTCCGCCGAGGCATTGCCTACGAGGCAGATGGCGAAGTCGCGCGCCGGAGCCGAGCCGTCCCGCCGAGGCATTGCCTACTAGGCGGACGGCGAAGTCGTGCCGCCCCGCCGAGGCGATGCCTACAAGGCGGGCGGTGAGATGTTGCTCTGAAGCCAGGTCGTCCCGCCGAGGCATGCCTACCAGGCAGACGACGAAGTCCTGCGCCAGAGCCGAGCCGTCCCGCCGAGGCATTGCCTACAAGGCGGCGGCGAAGCCTTGTCGCCCCGCCGAGGCGCTGCCTACAAGGCAGGCGGCGAGGCACTGCTCCGAAGCCAGGTCATCCCGCTGAGGCAATGCCTACCAGACGGACGACGAAGTCCTGTGCCGAAGCCGAGCCGTCCCGCCGAGGCATCGCCTACTAGGCAAACGACGAAGTCATGCCACCAGCCGTGGCGATACTTACAAGGCGGGCGGCGAGACACTGCTCCGAAGCCGGGTCGTCCCGCCGAGGCAATGCCTACAAGGCGGACGACGAAGTCCTGCGCCGAAGCCGAGCCGCCCCGCCGAGACAATGCTACTAGGCGGACGGTGAAGTCGTGCCACCCCGCCGAGGCAGTGCCTACAAGGCGAGCGGCGAAGCCTTGCCGCCCCACCGAGGCACTGCCTACAAGGCGGGTGGCGAGACGCTGCTCCGAAGCCGGATATTCCCACCGAGGCAATGCCTACCAGACGAACGACGAAGTCCTACGCCGGAGTCGAGCCATCCCACCGAGGCATTGCCTACTAGGCGAACAGCGAAGTCATGCCACTAGCCGAGGCGATACTCACAAGGTGGGCGGCGAGACACTGCTCCGAAGCCGGGTCATCCCGCCGAGACAATGCCTACAAGGCAGACGATGAAGTCCTACGCCGGAGCCGAGCCACCCTGCCGAGGCATTGCCTACTAGGCAGATGGCGAAGTCGTGCCGCCCACCAAGGCGGTGCCTATGAGGCAGGCGACAAGGCCCTGCTCCGAAGCTGGGTCATCCCGCCGAGGCAATGCATACCTGACGGACGACGAAGTCCTGCGCCGGAGCCGAGCTGTCCCGCTGAGGCATTGCCTACTAGGTGGACAACGAAGTCATGCCGCCCCGCCGAGGCGGTGCCTACAAGGCGGGCGGCGAAGCCTTGCCGCCCCACCGAGGCAATGCCTACAAGGTGGGCGGCGAGACGCTGCTCCGAAGCCGGGTCATCCCGCCAAGGCAATGCCTACCAGGCGGACAACGAAGTCCTGCGCCGAAGCCGAGCCATCCCGCCGAGGCATTGCCTACTAGGCGGACGGTGAAATCATGCCGCCAACCGAGGCAATGCCTACGAGGCGGACAGCGAAGTCACGCGCCAGGGCCGAGCCGTCCCGCCGAGGCATTGCCTACTAGGCGGACGGCGAAGTCGTGCTGCCCCGCCGAGGCGGTGCCTACAAGGCGGGTAGCGAAGCCTTGCCGCCCCACCGAGGCAATGCCTACAAGGTGGGCGACAAGACGCTGCTCTGAAGCCAGGTCAACCCGCCGAGGCAATGCCTACCAGGCGGACGACGAAGTCCTGCGCTAGAGCCGTGACGTCCCACTGAGGCATTGCCTACAAAGCGGACGGCGAAGTCCCGTGCCAGGGCCGAGTCGCCATTCCCCTACCTTCAAAAAATCGTGCCCGCGGAGGGCGGGCGCTTGCGGCGTAGGCCGAGGGCGCTACGCACGCAGAGGTAGGGAGGCGAAACGGCCGTTCCCCTACCTTCAAAAATAGTGCCCGTGGAGGACGGGCGCTTGCGGTGTAGGCCGAGGTCGCTACGCACGCAGAGGCAAGGAGGCAAAATTACTGTTTCTCTACCTTCAAAAATAGTGCCCGCGGAGGGCTGCCGCTTGCGGCGTTGGCCGAGGGCGTTACGCACGCAGAGGCAAGGAGGCGACACTATCATTCCCCTACCTTCAAAAACAGTGCCCGCGGAGGGCGGGCACTTGCGGCGTAGGCCGAGGGCGCTACGCACGCAGAGGCAGGGAGGCAAAACTGTCGTTCCCCTACCTTCAAAAACGGTGCCCGCAGAGCACGTGCGCTTGCGGCGTAGGCCGAGAGCGCTATGCACGCAGAGGTAGGGAGGCGAAACTGTTGTTCCTCTACCTTCAAAAACAGTGCCCACGGAGGGCACGCGCTTGAGACGTAGGCCGAGGTCGCTACGCACGCAGAGGCAGGGAGGCGAAACGGCCATTCCCCAACCTTCAAAAACAATGCCTGCGGAGGGCGGGCGCTTGCGACGTAGGCCGAGGGCGTTATGCACGCAGAGGCAGGGAGGCAAAACGGCCGTTCCCCTACCTTCGAAAACAGTGCCGACAAAGGGCGGGCGCTTGCAGCGTAGGTCAAGGGTGCTACGCGCGTAGAGGTAGGGAGGCAAAACGGTTGTTCCCCTACCTTCAAAAACGGTGCTCGAGGAGAGCGGGTGCTTACAGCGTAGGCCGAGGGCGCTACGCACGTATAGGCAGGGAGGCGAAACTGACGTTCTCCTACCTTCAAAAATAATACCCGCGGAAGGCGGGCGCTTGCGGCGTAGGCCGAGGGCACTACGCATGCAGAGGCAGGGAGGCGAAACAGCCATTCCCCTACCTTCAAAAACAGTGCCCGCGGACGGTGGGCACTGCGATGTAGGCCGAGGGCGCTACGCACGTAGAGGTAGGGAGGCGAAATGGTTGTTCCCCTACCTTCAAAAACGGTGCCCGCGGAGAGCGGGCGCTTGCGGCGTAGGCCGAGGGCGCTACGCACGCAGAGGCAGGGAGCCAAAACTACCATTCCCCTACCTTCAAAAACAGTGCCCGCGAAGGGGACGCTTGTGGTGTAGGCCGAGGGCACTACGCACGCAGAGGTAGGGAGGTGAAATGGCCATTCCCCTACCTTCAAAAACAGTGCCCGTGGAGGGCGGGCGCTTGCGGCGTAGGCCGAGGGCGCTACACACGCAGAGGCAGGGAGGCAAAACGGCCGTTCCCTTACCTTCAAAAATCGATGCACTCCCTGGTGCAACGCACGCGAAGGCGCGATATCCAGGTGGTGCGCCGCTAAAGCGAGGCACTTCCTGGTGTCTCGGCCATCGTGCAATTTTCATACTCCGTAGAGTGCGGAGGGGCAACATCCGCGTCTTATTTATACTCCGTAGAGTGTGCAAGGACGACATCCGCATCTTATTTATACTTCGTAGAGTGCGCAGGGATAACATCCGCATCTTATTTATACTCCGTATAGTGCGCAGGGACAACATCCGCGTCTTATTTATACTCCGTAGAGTACGCGCATGGGCGTCCCCCCACGTGTCTTACTTTATACTCACGAAGAGTGCGTGCAGAGACCGCGTGTCTTTGTTTATACTCACAGAGAGTGCGCGCGTAAACTGCGTGTCTTTGTTTATACTCACGGAGAGTGCGCACGTAAACCGCGTGTCTTTGTTTATACTCACGGAGAATGCGCGCGTAAACCGTGTGTCTTAGTTTATGCTCACAAAGAGTGCGCGCGGAGACCGCGTGTCCTTGTTTATACTCACGGAGAGTACGCGCGTAAACCGCGTGTCTTTGTTTATACTCACAGAGAGTGCGCGCGTAAACCACGTGTCTTTGTTTATACTCACAGAGAGTGCGCGCGTAAACCGCGTGTCTTTGTTTATACTCACGGAGAGTGCGCGCGTAAATCGCGTGTCTTTATTTATACTCACAGAGAGTACACGCATAAACCGCGTGTCTTTGACAAGGGAAGTCGTCCCGACGCCGAGTCGAAGGCCGGCGAAATCGCCATGAGGCCGAGCAAAGTCGTCGAGGCGGAGCCACTATGACGGTCGGTGCAGCTGGGTCGAATTCTGGCAAAGCGAGGGCCAACAGCGTGCATGCATCTCGCTGCCACACGTTGTATCCATGTATGCATGCATGCACGGTTACGTGCATGCCCCTCGCTACTTGTGTAGCTCATAAATTCCTCGGCGAAGAGTATGGACACTGTGGCGGAGGCTTCTGACAGCTCGACCTAGACCGCTGATGCAGGAGTCGGCACGACGTCGCTCGGAGGCGGGGCCTCTGTTGGAAATATGCCCTAGAGGCAATCATAGAGATGATGATATTTCGTTGTATCCATGATTTAATAAATGTTCCTTGAATATTGCCTTTGTATTGATTAACAAGTATGTGACTTGTTTGTGAAACTCTTTACTTGTATGGTTATTCTAAAGTTGTCCCTAGTCGAAGTTCATGTGTGGACACACGTGAATAATGGATTAGCACATGTATCGGTTGATGACCATGTTTCACAGGTCATAGACATGGAGATGTCAAACCAATAATGTGGACACATGTTTAGAACATGGGGTTGGACCGACCCAACATGAGACATAACAATTATACTTATGGTTCTCTCTCTACACAATGTGTACGCCTTGTCCTTAGACACGAGATTGTCGCATGTACTTGAGATGTGAATCGACCTACTTAGGGGCTATCAAACGCTGCTCGTGAATCGGGTAGTTATAAAGGTAGCTTTCGGGTTTGTCATGAAGCATCCGCGAGGCATGGTCAATCGAGATGGGATTTGCCCCTCTCTACGAGAGAGATATCTGGGCCCTCGAGTGATCGGATCCAGAAATGCATGGCCATGCTACTTAAGGTTAAGAGTTAACCTAGTAAGGGATTCGGATCACAGGATCGAGAAAGAGTGGTCAGCTTGGAGCTCGACCAAATATCGTGAGGCAAAGGGATTGGCATGTACATAAAGTTGTGATGGTTCGCTCGATATGATCTTTATGTATGTTTAGGAGTTGGCACGCCTTGCTAGAGGCCGCTACCAACTATTGACCGAGTAGGTAAACTTGTGTCATGTCTAAACATACGTGAACCCATAGGGTCACACACTTAAGGGTGAAGCCTAATTCGGATTGGATCCGGTTGGACTGGTATTGAGTCCTAATGGGCCTCCATTCGAAGCCCATTATAAGGACGCCTATAAAAGGAGGGCTAGGGCGCACAGGTAGAAGAGATTTTCGTGACCTCCTCAAACCTCGCCGCCACCCTCCCACGCCCGCGCCGCGCGGATCTAGTAATCCGGCGCGCGTCGCTCCTCCCGCACGTGTGGATACCTTTGGCGGCATCGCATCGTAGCGTTTGGACGAACCGCAAGAGAGGAGTTGTACGTTGGACGCCGCGACGAGGACGAGGAAGTAGTACGACTACTCGCCCGACGTCTTTGCATCGACGAGTACGACTACTCGCCCGACGCGCTGCATCAATTCCGCACCTGCGCGTCTAGTGGTAATTCCGTGATCTATAACTGCAGTGATCTTGGTTTATGGGCATAATTTTTATTAATTTGCGCTAGCGTAGCCTACCCGTAGTCCATCAGCCTCATGTAGAGCCGATGCCGTGTGTCCACACTGGTTGCGGCCACCTGTGACACCTGGCTTGACGTCGTGGAGATGAAGCGCATGCACCATGCACGTGCATGGGCCATGCATGTGATGTAGTGAGCCTGCTTGCACTCCGAGGCAAAGTGTCGCTGGCGAGCTGGCAAAGTCGTCACGGAGTTGAGAGAAGACCGGCGAAGTCATCGTGGAGCCGAGGCAAAGACCAGTGAGGTCATCGCGGAGTCGAGGCGAAGGCTTCGAGTTGGAGGCCAATCTTGGCGTGGAGGCTTTGACGTGGTAGGCTGCGACATGAAGCTTGGCGCAAAGACCTCGATGCAGAAAGGGTGGGCGGAGCCTGGCGAGGCTTTGCGGAGGCTTGACGCGGAGACCATGAAGCGGAGGCTCAACATTGCGCGAGACTCTCGAAAGCTCAGCGCGAAGGCACGGCTGTTCGTGTGGATTCTGACATGCAGAAGCGGAGCCTGAGGTGCAGACGCCGAGCCGGGGCCGACACCACCCGTGCCGAGTCTGTCATGCGGAGTTGGGGCCCAAGTCGCTTCTTTTTCTGGGCGTCATGAGCCACAACTTGCGCTTGGTGCCCTTCTACGTGAGGAGGCACTCGAGGGTGCATTCCTTGCAGAAGGCGTGACCCTTGGAGCAACAAAGCGGGTCGAGGAGTGGCTTGATGCAGAGGCAGCAAGTGTCGAAGGGCTTTGACGGAGTCCTTGCCGAGGGGCACTTGACGGAGTCCTTTCCGAGGCGCTCCCACCGCGTGCTGTACCACCCGAGCTTCCACTTTTCGATTGCATGCATGGACGGAGGCCGGCGAGGTCATCGCAAAGCCGAGTCAAAGGACAGCGAAGTCGGCATAGCCAGCTTAGACTCGGCAAAGCGGAGGCGAAGACCGCGGTAGCACTTGACATGGAGGCATGGAGGGCGTGGAGTCCGGCGCAGGGGCGTACGAGGCCTTCTCAAGACACGGAGACCCATGGTCGACAAATGTCGCTATTACGGAGGCGGGCCTTTGTCGAGGTCGGAGCAGACCTCGTTGGCATCGAAGACGGCGCCGCTATTGTCCGGAGGATGGCCGCGAGCACCCGTCTGAGCTCGTCATCACCAAGCTTGCCGACGAATGCCACCCCACTGCCGAGCCGCGTGACCACGATGGCGATGTTGGCCAGCGCGCCCCCGGGCGCCTTGAGGAACGCCGGTGCCTTTGCAAACGTCACCCCCGCCACCATGGGCACGAAGTCCATTAGCGTCTCCTCGAAGCTCACCACCAGCTCGCCCCACCCCGCCATTTCCCCCTCAAGAACAAAGCGCACACAGACACGGGCGGGGGCGGCCAAGTTGGCTTGCCTTTGGTGGAAGACGGGAGAGTAGGAGGAATCCGCGCGAAGGCGTGAATGCAGACAGTTGTGGAGGCGCTGCGCGGAGTAGACCTCACCGAGGACGTGCGAAGGCCCGGAGCCCGCCTTCGGCAGCGCGGAGGCGAGCGGAGCCATGCACATGCATGAGCAGTGCAATGTGCGACGTGCATGTGCCATATATCAGAGTTGAGCATGTACATCAAACTCTCCGGCACGTCGGGGTTGCCCTCCCTGCCGCTCGACCAGTAGTAGGGCCGGTGCACCACGTTGTGCCCCTCCATGCTCTCGTCTGGGAAGTTGTTGGTGCTGGGGCGCCGATGCAATGCAGGATGCAGTCCGTGGAGGGCTTGGTGGAGACGAGGGTGCCGCTGAGGTAGGAGTATATCCTCGACCACACGGGTGAAGCTGGCGACCTCGGGGCTTAGCCGCAGGCACATGTTCTTGCAGAGGTCGTTCTCAGCCACGAATCAGTGCCAGGAGCAGGCTGCGCGCATCACCCGACGAGCGGACATGGAGCAGTGGCGGATCCAGGAATTTTAGGATGGGTGTTCGAAGTTACGAAAATATTGTTCAGTGGAAAACATAAAGGTCCACACTTCACAATAGCAATAGTTAAAGTACAATTTTATCACAATATATTTATTAAAGTTATTAAGGCATAATGTTCCAAAAGTACCTTTATGTTGAATCTACTCATGTCATTTTCATATGACCAATTTAAATATTCAAAAGGATACTACTAGTGGCATTGTCACTGGAGGTAGCAGTAAAAATAAAACGATGAAGTTCAAAAATGCAAAAGTTCAAGAGTAGCATTACCCGCTGCTTCCAAATCAGCAGTAATTGTTCCAAGCTTTACTGCAAGAGGATATTTAGTCTGTTGGTAGTGTTCAATTGCATGATTATTCCCACCACTTCCATCCCATAGCATATGAACTGATTGTCTTCTTGTCAGCAACCCAAGAAGCCAGTTGTTGTTTTCTATCAAGACTTTCAAAGAAGTATAACTTTATCAACCGCAAGCCTAACCTGCAGATTTATAGTACAGTAAATAACTATGCATATGACAACTTTGATCTTTTACATGAATTTTACCTTCTCTGGCAAGCCGACCGATGGAAACGGGGGAGAGATAAATTCAGGCAAGATAACAATTTCAAAAGTCTCATCATATTCAGGTTCTTGATCAGTAAAACCTCCCTCCACTCCTATCAATTGTGCAAGACTCATTAGGAAAAATGGCAATTGTTTCAAACATATAAACTGGCCAGAACTTATTAGACCCACATTCATCCATTTGTAAGCATGGGAACACAGAAACAAATAGTCACAAAGAAATTCTGATCAGCATATAGCTCTATTCTGAAAACCCAAATATATCGACAAGTCTTGTCACAAACTGTTGTTATACACTTATACTATACACACTAAGCATAAAGAATGTCACAAAGCCAGTCAACCAACACAACCACCTTTCATTCTAAATTCATAATGTTCTATTCGAATTTGGTAGGATTTTTGGTAGGATTTCATTCAAATTTGAACTAAACCCCAAGCAAATCCTAAACTAAATCCCAAGCAAACCCCCCTCATGGCCTCCTCCAAGCATAGCGTCCCTTCTATATAAAGAACCTTTCAACCTTCCAAGCAACAATTTTGTCCCATGATGAAAGAATGGTGAATGACTGAATGGAAATGCCGAGAAATGCACTGCTCACTCTGGAGACTGGAGCGGAGGGTCGGAGCTCAGAGGTGCGGTCGGCGGCCCGCGGCCGGTCGCGTGGTGCGGAGTTGGACTGCCGGAGCCCCGTGCAGGCGGAGGCGGTGAGGCGCGGTGCCATGGAGCACTGGAGGTCTGGAAGGAAGGCCGGAGGGTTGGAGCCTCGGAGGCGCGGTCGGCCGGTGGCGCGGCGCGGAGACGGACCTCGGTCTGCTCGGAGGTGCTGGAGCCTGGAGTGCTGGACTGTTGGAGCGGTGGACTGGGGAGGCGCGGTTGGCCGGTCGGCGCACGGCGCGGAGGCGGCGGAGCCGGAGCCCAAGGTCGCCTCGTCTCGTGCGGGCGTGCGGCTAGGGTTAGGGGAATGGGGGCATCGGGAGCGGCGGTGGGGAATCTGGATGCGCATGGGGTTTGGCCGTTTGGGGGTGACCAGGTGGCGGGTGGGCCGATCGGGCCAGGCGCGGAAGAAAAATGGGCGAGGCCCAATTATTTGGGCTGATTGTCTGATCCATAGCTATGAGAATAGTTATTTTGACCCAACTCTATATACATATGTATTATATCATGTATATACTAGATTTTTTGCCAAAACATTTGGGTGTTCAGCTGAACATCCATGAACCACTGTAGATCCGCCCCTGACATGGAGCCAAAGCGCGGACACCGAGCGGGGTATACGCTGTACACTGCTAGATTCCCGTATGCTTCTTTCCATGTATGCCAACAGTTGACATTGATGCGAAGTTGGTGAAGGCTTCAGACAGCTCGGCGAAGACTGCAGACACCGCGGTGAGGGCTCTACATAGCTCGGTGAAGACTCCTCTCCGGCCTTGGCGGAGACCACTCCGACCGTAGCACTGCACCTCCTCCCAGAGCCCATCCCTGATGACTCTAGCGAACCCGAGCATGGCGGGGCTGCAGACGGTGGTGCGCCATAGCCCCGTGCGCACCTCATCACACAGTTGCTCGCGCTCCCACCCGCAGAAGCCGTCGAAGAGCTGGGAGTCCCTAACGCCGACCACCCCGCGCTTTACCAGCTCCGCTGCACGAGCGGCACGTTGCAGAGGCCGATTAGACCTCGCTTGGTGACGACGCGCCAGAGCCAAGCTTCGTCGGAGAGCAAAGTGGCACGTTGCAGAGCAGGCCTCATTGTGAGGTTCCTCGGAGCGTAGGCTGCGGCGGAGGTTTGTGTGGGGTAGACTTCACCACGTGGTTCACCGGAGCGTAGGCCGATGCAAGGCAGAGGTGACGCCCGACACAAAGGCATTGTGGCCCATGCGGAAGCCATGCAGAGCGCGCATGCAAAGCTAACCAGCGCTCGCAGCACGCATGCAGAGTGGACTGGCTCACTGAAGTTTACACGTGCATATATGGATATACGTGGAGTTTTGTGTTTGTGCATGCATGGATGGATATACGTGGAGTTTTGTGTTTTTGCATGCATGGATGAATGTACGTGGAGTTTTGTGTTTTTGCATGCATGGATGGTTGTACGTGGAGACGAGTGGTGCCTAGTGCGTGTAGAGGTCATCACGGCGCATACCTGTGCTGCGCCGAAGCCGCAACTATGGAAGACTTCAACGACGAAGAGCCGCGACCTCGCCTGTGCAGAGCCCGCTTCATCTTTGTGGAGTCCACGGTCGGGGAGGTCCTCATCTGCGCAGAGATGGGCTCGTAGCGGAGACGAGCTGATGCGACATGAAGGTGTGCCTGGCAAGGTGTACCCCGCACGGAGTCTAGCGTGGACGAGCCGAAGGCGCGCAGGCTGACTACGCGGAGGCCGAAGGCCGGTAGCAGCGTGCGTGCCGGCCGGTAAACTACTTATCTGTCGCCGATGGCCCACAAGATGGTACTGACGCCATGAATGAAGCAGTATGCTCCCAAGAACAGTTTTTAGCTCTTCAAGCAACTTTTCTTCCGGTCCCCATGAACGGCGCCATCTGTTGTGGCTACAAGCCAAACAGTAAAGAAGGGGACTAGTGGAAGGAGAAGAGAGCCAACACAGGGAGAGCCAACACAGGGAGAGTTGGTGAGTAAGAATGAGAGGATGCCCCTCCTCCTGCCCCTCCTGGGGGTTTATATACATGAGTGGGGTAGAATGGAAAATCCCCATTCTACCCCTTTGTACTTACAAAGGATGATGGTACATTGGTATATTCCTCTACATTATCAGGCCTATTACATATTAGGCTAGTTGCAAGGCCCAGTCACGGGGGTTGGGCCACCCCTACAATAGGCATCAAGCGGTAGTTAGGGTTGAAATCCTCCCTCCTTTCCAGGAGGAGGTTTTCCTTTGGTGACCTCGCTCTGACTGGTCCCTCAACGTCTGCCATGTTATGTTACTATGCGATGGAGAAGGTAGTTCTTCGTACGGTTCACAAGGTCAACTACTCCTACTTTCATGGGGTGGGGCATGCATTTTATAGCAAACGGAATAGCTTTGAGTAGTGATAAGACCAAATGGGGCAGCTTTGTGCAGCGACAAGATCGTAGGAGGTAGCTTTGCGTAGAGACAAGACCAGACGGGGTAGCTTTGTGCAGTGACAATACCAGACGGGGTAGCTTTGCATAGTGACAAAGACCAAACTGGGCAGCTTTGCAAAGTGACAAGACCGAAGGGTGTAGCTTTGAGCAGTGAGAAGACCAAAGGGAGAAGCTTTGCATAGTGACAATACCAAACAGGGCAGGTTTGCACAGTGACAAGACCAAAGGTGCAGTTTTACACAGTGACAAAACCAAAGAGGATAGTTTTGTGCAGTGACAAGACCAGACAGGATAGCTTTGTGCAGTGATAAGACCAAAAGGTACAGCTTTGCAAAGTGACAAGACCAAAAGGGGCAGCTTTGCGTAGTGATAAGACCAAAGGGGCAGCTTTGTGCAGTGACAAGACCAAAGGGGGTAGCTTTACGCAATGATAAGACTAGACAGGGGTAGCTTGATGTAGTGACAAGACAAAGAGTACAGCTTTACACAGTAACAAGACTAGACGGGGGCAGTTTTGCACAGTGACTACAATCTGCTCGCCAGGTACTTTTCAGAAAGACAAGGCAACTCTCTACCTCGCAGGCTAGTCACATGAAATTAACCAAACCATGCCAACACATTGGCTTATAAAATGAGGTGGAATAGATCTATAAGAGAACACTACACAACCAAACCTAACACTACACCAGAGCTTGCTTCACCACCTTGGGATGAACAAGAGATAGAAGAAGCAATGGGACAAGATGATGAAGCAATGGGAGATCCATCACCTAGCTAGGTCTGTTGTGGCCCACAACAAACAAGTAAGGGCTGCTATGGCCTAGGCCGAATAAGCGAAGCTTGCCATGATGTCACATCCCCGCGATGACGCTCCCCACAGAAGCATGTCAGTAACCCACACACAAATGAGTTTTACATTCACACACTTGCATGCTTTTCAAAGCGTGACTTCGACAGTTCTAATATCCTGATAAGACGCTCTATCCTCTAAGACGTGAACTAAACCATTTAGGCCAACACCATTGTTTTGCAAACTGCCACTCTAATCGATATTAGACAATTTCCTTAATTACCACCAACCAAACTCTATCGAAGATGTGATACCCAATGCCTCGTTGCCAAGATCATGTGCCTCCTCCGAGGCCATCACCACTTGAAACACTCGAGTCCTATGGCTCATGACATCACACCATAATCTGTGATCCCAATTACTTACCATCAAGATCGTACGCCTACTTCAAGAACTGTCATCACTTAAAACACACAAGTTTAATTGGCATGCCACTTGCATGCACTTTCCTCCACACATTTGTCTTTCTCCCATGCTTCTTCGCTTGAGATAATGCTCCACCCAGACATACATGACATGCTATGGCCTTAGGACCCTTTCCATAGCCTCGATCTTGCTATTGACCACAACAATAATCAAGCACCATACACATCAATGAACAAGCAATCAATCCGAGCATAAATAACATGCACTTGACTCTCATTAGCAAATTAAATCATACACAGACTCATGCCATGACTCACACTTGCATGGACTTTGCGATGACTAACACTTGCATGGAGTCCTACCATAACTAACAGAACCAAAAGCAACTCAATTCAACCAACTCAGCAGAGGCCGATACTACCACTACTCAATGGTTGGTCATACTGCACCAAACCGACTCTAACTCCTCTCAGTAATATGGGATCAGTCTGACCGTGACACCCATGCTGGTCAGACCACCCAACTCTACCTAGTAGTACTACCATTACATTGTTGTTCATGGGTTGATCATGAGTTCAGCTTACCGTCAAGGTCCAGGTTGGCCTTTTTCTTGAGGATGAGATCACCAGCCAGGATGGGCCACGGTCAGACAGTTTTCTTGTATGTCTTGACCATCTCCATTTGGTATCGATCGATGTTGAGGGTTGATTCTTGGTGGATGGCATCAGCTGACTCCAGTGAGACCCGACAGGTATCGGTGTCTAGGGCCATCGTGGTCTTGAGAGATCCAAGCTTGATTTCCTCTAGTGTGATGGCCTCATCGTCGTATAGTAGTTTGAACAGGGTAAACCTTGTAGCTCGACTGAGCAAAGTGCGTGTCGACCAAAGCATGCTTAGCAGCTCATCCACCCAGTGACCTTTTTGGAGATCAAAAGGA
Organism: Dendrocalamus sinicus; assembly: GCA_036346575.1. Taxonomy (NCBI): domain Eukaryota; kingdom Viridiplantae; phylum Streptophyta; class Magnoliopsida; order Poales; family Poaceae; genus Dendrocalamus; species Dendrocalamus sinicus. The sequence goes on along the minus strand of CM070659.1, from coordinate 17,019,247 downwards.
CGAGTGTGAAGCCTAGACAGGATGATGCCATTGGCCCTCTCCACTGCACCATTGGACTTTGGGTTAGCAACCGATACAAAATAGAAGTTGATGCCCAAACCCACACAGAACTTGCAGAAGCAGGCTGCATCAAATTGAGTCCCATTGTCGGTGGTTAACCCTTGACATGCCAAACAAGTACATGACGTTCTTCTACACAAACTTTTGAACTGTTGCGGAGGTTATCTTGGCTAGCTGCTCAGCCTCAATCTATTTGAAGTAGTTGATGGCCACCACAGCAAACTTGTACCCTCTTATCAGAGGCTTGAAGGGATTGACTAGGTCTATTCCCCACCGAGTGAGTGGCCACAATGGTGGTATGAACTGTAGGTCGTTTGTGGGTGAGTTCGTGGTATGCCCCATCCACTGATAAGTGGCACACGTCCAGACGAGGAACTCTGTGTCTCATAGGGCAGTGGACCAGTAGAATCTCTATTGAAAGGCTTTTCAACCATGGCGTGGGGTGCGAGATAAGAACTACAGAGCCCTTGGTGTATCTCATGAACAAAGTTTGCACCCTCTTGGACACGCACCGGAGATAGGGTTGGCAAACACCATGCTTGTAGAGGGTATTAGGGTGTTATTGTAATAACAAAGCCCCTTGCACGGTTCCTCAACCTTCACGCCTCAGTAGGGTCATTAGGCTCAGTTCTGTCAACAAGATACTCGATGATCAGCTACCTCCAATCTTTCTCTCCAATGGTGTACACCTCTAGGAGCCACTTCACACCAGTTCCACCAGGACCTCATAGAAGGTGCTAGTGGGTCTCTCCGCCTTTGTGCTAGCGGCCCTGGCCAAGATGTCTACCTCAAGATTGTCTGAGTGTGGGATGCTCTAAATAGTGATACACCTAAAGTACTTCTCCATAGCTCGAAGAAGGCTAGGTACCTTGCTAATGCTGGCTCCCTGACTTGGTAACTCTTGTCAATGTGATAAGTGATGAGTTGGGAATCGCTTTTCACAAGGAGTATCTTGGCGCCTAACGCTCAAGCCTTGTGCAATCCATGTAGCAAAGCCTCATACTCGACGATGTTGTTCGTGGCCTCAAAGTCTAGATGGGCATAGTAGAAGGTGTGCATCCCACTTGAGGATTCGAGGACCGCTCCAACCCTATGCCTTCCTAGCAGCAAGAGTCGTCCATGTAAATCATCTAAAGAGAGTCGGCTGGTGGGATGGATAGAAGCAGTTCACGGGGGTCCATTCCACGATGAAGTCCACTAACACCTGGGACTTGATCCCTGCATGAGAGACGAATATGATTGAGAATAGGCCCAACTTGGCCACTAATTTCTCCACTCGCCCGGATGCTTTCTTGTTGCAAAGCATTTCGTCAATGGGGAATAACGACAAGTCGACAATATCTAGATCTCGGGGGTCAGGAAGTAGCACCAGAGCTTCCTTGAAGCTGTGAGGATGATGTAGTATATGGGGTGTTGTCTCTTTTCTTCTTCGTTGACTAGTACATCGCTCATGGTGACCGGGGTTACCGCTATGTAAGCGAGGAGGCCCTCTCCCTACACGGGGTTGTGCAATAGTGGTGGGACACAAGATAGTTCTTCGGATCTTCCAAGGTGGTTTGACTCTTAGTGGTCCACTCAAAGGTGCTTGAACCTCATAGGATTTTAAAGAAGGGGGGTCCCCTCTCAGTTGAGCAAGAGATAAACTGCCCTAATGCGGCCAGCCGATCGACAGCTTCTGCACCTCGCGGATGTTCTAGGGAGGCTTCATGTTGAGGATGGCCTAGATCTTTGTGAGGTTTGCCTTGATCCCGCACTTTGATACTAGGAAGCCTGACAGCTTCCCAACTTGCACTTCGAAGATGTACTTCTCTGGGTTGAGCTTAATGCCGACCCAACATATGTTGTTGAAGGTATCTTGGAGGTCAGTCATGTGCGCTTGGGCGAGGACGCTTTTGACAATGATGTCATTGACATAGGCTTCCATGTTGCAACTAATCTAAAGGGCATGTGCCTTGTAGACGAGCCTGGCAAAGGTGGAGCTGGTGTTCTTCAGACCGAATGCCATCTAGACGTAGCAAAACATCTTGGGGGACATGATGAAGGTCTTTTCCTCATCCTTCTTGGCCATCCACACCTAGTGGTACTCCAAGTAAGTGTCAAGGAAGCTCATGAGCTCGTGCCCTGAAGTGGCATTGACTGGCTAGTTGATCCTAGGGAGCAAGAAGCCACCCTTTGAACATGCATGGTTCAGGTTAGTATAGTCCACACACATGCATCACTGCCCGTTGCATTTCTTAATGAGAAGTAGGTTGTTAAGCCACTCGGGGTGCACCACCTCCCAAATCACACCGGTGTTCCAGAGTTTCTCAACCTCCTATCTTGCCGTGACCTAGCGCTCACCTAACATCTTTTAGAGCTTCTATTTGATGGTCCCTGGATTCTTGCGAAAAAGCCCCTACACACTTTTTTTGCTCGGTAGCGACCCGCGGTTTCCTGTAATTACGAATAGGCCCTTATTTCTTCCGAAAAGGCCCTCGGTTTTTTGCGAAAAAGCCCCTCCACTCTCCTTTTATTGCGAAAAGGCCCTCAATTTTTTGCGAAAAAACCTATGCTTTCTTTTTTCTGCGAATTTTCGTCTCTTTTACTTCGGTCCACACGGTGGCTGGCGTGGCGTGGCACCACGCCTACGTGGCTAGTTGATATCAGAGCTCGTTCAAATCTGGAGAAACCATGCTACCAGACAAAGTTGCAACAACAAGTGGAGGATATGCCGCAGCAGAAGGTCGATTTCAACGAGGTACTGTCAGAAATCCAGCAATCTCTGTTTAGCACCCTATATACCAATGTGAGATACTACTATGGAACGTCATTTCCAAATTTAAGAATAAATAATAAAAGCAACAATAGAAATCACAAGAAAATTTAAACTTTAAAGGTACTTTATTAGAGAGCCAATGAAAACTGCAAGTAATATTTGAAATATGGGACCGGTACACTTCTAACCAAATGAAGAATAAATAAAATGACAAAAATAGTGGCAAGCCACGGTGCTAAAAACTCGAGTGCTCCCACCCATGCATATTGCTATCACTCCACTGGCCTTTTACCTGAGAATGAAAAGAGCAAGCATGAGATTTGAAAACTCAGCAAATATCCAACTATGATCGCAACATGGTGAGTAATGGACAGGTAATGCAAGCAAGATGTGTAAAGGACAAGCAATGTAATCAAGTAATTGACACAGGTTAATTGCAATAAAACCAGGTTACTGGAAACACTGATAAATGTCAGAGATAAAGGTGATAGGATCAATGGAATTAAAGGTAATTGTTATTTAGCAAGTTATGACAATAGCACCGGCGATCACTTCCCACATACTCGGTTATACAAGAATAATCAGACACATCAATGTCATCAACTATACAACCACCGACGGGGTGTAATATCCTGAGTAACGAGAGTGTACGGCCCCCGTACGTTACCAGGTGGGTGGTAATCTCCCCTATATGTGGATGACCCTAAGCCAGATAACTGTTATCTTGTCAACAGGGATAATTGTTATTTAGCAAGTTATGGCAATGACACTGACGATTACTCCCACATATCCAGTTATACGAGAATAGTCAGGCGCAACGCTGTCCTCAATTGTATAACTACAAATGGGGTGTAATATCCTAAGTAACAAGAGTGTACGACCCCCCTACGTTACCAGGTAGGTGGAAATCTCCCTATATGTGGATAACCCCAGGCTAAGTAACCGTTATATTGTTAACATGTTATATGGTATGAATTTAAGGGAACTAAGGAAAGACTAAGATAAAGTTATGAGAAGTGAAAGAATGTGTTAGGGTTGGAAATGAAGAGACATAATTTCTGATATAAGGGCGATGTGGAATGATGATGTGGTGATAGTGATATGGGAGTTATCCTAAAAAGGTATTATAATATAGCTCACACAAGGTTATCAACCATTCAAGTTTTATTATGTGATAAGTGATTATTGGTTAGATTAACAGGTTTAATACATACATCCTTCATGGCTCAAAAATAAACATCATACAATTAATGGATCATGATATTAGGAAACTAAAACATAACAGGCCTAATATCAAAAGAGTGCTAATAATTTAAACTAAGTTAAAACATATTCATATGCTACCCCCATTGACGATTTAAGCATGAATTCTAGAACATTTTAACTGAGCATCTTAATAAACATAAAAGCATATGAAACAAGATAACCTAGAACATCATAGCATGAATACAGTATTAAAAGTCTATAACCAAGCAAACATGAGCGATATGATAATAACCAGACAAGTATTAGTGATACGATAATGACCTGATAAGCTTTAGTGTTATGATGATAGCCAGGTAACTTTAGTGATATGATATTAGCTAGATAACTTCAGTGATATGATATTAGCCAGGTAATTTTAATGATATGATATTAGTCAAGTAACTTTAATTATATGATATTAGCCAGGTAATTTTAATGATATGATATTAGACAGGTAATTTTAATGATATAATATCAGTCAGGTAATTTTAATGATATGATGTTAGATAGGTAACTTTAATGATGTGATATTAGCTAGGTAATTTTAATGATATGATATTGGATCTGGGTTTAGGGTTTAGGGTCACAGCCGCGAGATACTTGCCTTAGGGTGTGTTTGATTGCTGGGATGGGGTGGAATAGAATGTGATGGTTCCTTTGACCAAGCCTATCCATGTGTTTGGTTTGAGGGATGAGGTGGGATGGAATGGTCCAAAGTGGGATGAGCCTATGCAAATTTAGAGAATATTCTTCTTAGATGCTGGACCATATGGTTCCACTTTTTTTATGGAACCATCTCATCTCATTCTCATCCCATCCCATCCTACTCTATCCCAACAACCAAACACATCCTTAAGCACGCTCGGCGGACACGCTACACGAAGGATCTGGAATGCACAGCTGCAGGAACGCTCCCTCAACAACTGTATGAGATCTTACACGATGGAATGGAAAGCAACCAATCAGGCACAGGCGAGTTCGATAAAGGAACGACAGGAGATAAACTTGATTGGAGAGGAAACGGGTCCGCTAGCCCTACGGCTGTGCGAAACGCCGTTCGGCCAAGCAAAATGCCGTTCGGCCACGCGAACGGCCATTTGGCCAAGCGGAACACCGTTAGGCCGTGCGAACGGCCGATCGGCTACGCCTTTGACACCGGCCGCTGGTCGCTGGCCGCCGCCACCACTGCCGTGCGCCATGGCCACTGCCCGCCGGCCACCACCAAGCGCCGCCACCGCCACACAGGCCCACCGCCGCTGCGACCTACCGTGCGCACGAGAGAGAGAGAAATAGTATACGGAAAAAAAGAACCTGGTGGAGAAAAGGTTGCGCACGGAGAGGAAAGAACCTTGGTTAGGGTTGTTGTTGTTGTTGTTATTATTATTTTGTTTTATTATCATTTACTTATTTATTTTAGTGCTACACTCTGACCGCAACGAAGTCGGTGGTGATGAAGATGGACCAGGGCACCAGGCTCTGGGAAGCTGGAAGCTGGCCGTGGATTTGGCGGTAGAATAGCTTCGCGAGGACGTGAGCGACCTGAAGCTTCTGGTGGAGCAGATCGGGCGGCAACAGGCGGAGTTCGCCAAGCCGGAGCTAGAACCTGACGCCACGCGCACCCCCCCTGCGGCGGAGGCAGCAGGCAAGACGGTGTGGGAAAACAGCAAATGCCCACCGCTGCTGCCGATCCCATCTCCGACCAACTTCGTGATGAGCGACGGAGCACCACCATGCACATCATCACCGGGGGAGGGTTCAGGGTGTGGTCACCACCCTTGTACAACCTTCGGTCAAGGGTACGCACGATTCCACCTTTCTTCGCCATGGCTCTTTCGATTGTGTGGAGATTTTCAATCAGGATTGGGTCTCGCCTCAGGGAAATCGTTCGTTTAGTCACCGTCTGCCTAAATTGGATTTTCCCCCAATTCGATGGCAGTAATCCCCAGAATTGGAGAATGAGGTGTGAGCACTACCTTGATGTTTTCAGTACGCATCCAGGTCTGTGGGTTAGGGTGTGTTTGGTTGCCTGCATCTTCTTCGTTCTGGTTGGGTGGATCCGTATAATCTGAGAAAGAGCTTGTTTGGTTGCCTGTATGAGTGGATACAGCCTGTATGAGCGGATGCAAAAATACGCCCTCATCCTGGATGGGTGGATACGCTCAAAATGAGCTTCACTAGCCATCCTGGATGAGTGGATGCAGTGTATCTTATGCGGTCCCACGTGTCAGTCTCTCAGGTTTGGTAGACTGCATCCGCTCATCTGAGCAACCAAACAAAGATCTCGCTTTTTTGTATCCGCTTATACAGCCTCACTAAACATCTTCTTTTTCTGAAATACGATTCTACTCAGCCTGCATCCACTCAGCCCCACTCAGCCAGAATATACGATGCAACCTCCATCCACGAACCAAACACACCCTTAGAGTAGCCACCATACACTTCACCGGGCGGGCCGATCGCAACCAATACCGGTTGTTAATTAGACAAATTGATAACATCAAGCAAGTAGGCACTGTGTCAGATTACTACAGAAAAATTTGACGACCTGATGCATCAGTTGTTACCTTATGATCCTTCAATTAATCTTTACTTCACAACCAAATTCACTGAGGGGTTGCGTGATGATATTAAGATTGCCGTACTGCTTGCAGCATCATCCTAGCGATTTGGAAACTTCTCTTGCTTTTGTCGTTTTCACCTCCGACTTCCCTTGCCGGCAATGATGAAAACTTAGCACACGCACGCAATAAAACTCAATGAACTTCAAAGAGATTTTTGGTGCTGCCCGGATGCAGCTTTTCTCATGATTCTATTGCTCTTAAATAGGTACAAATATGACTCCAAAACTGAGTACAAAACGGAATACCAAACGGAAAAAAAAATCCAAGACTGAAACGGACTATGAAGCCTTGTCCGTGTCCGTGACCGAGCGAGATTATCCAACAATCTCCCCCTAATTCTTGCTCGGTTCACTTGACCTTAACAACGCCAATCTTCTCACGCAATTCACAGAACTTGGCGCGTCCGAGTGACTTAGTCAGAATGTCAGCGAGCTATTCCTGAGAGCTCGTGAAATCCAAGCATATCTTCCCGCTGTCCAGACATTCACGGATGAAGTGGAATTTAGTATCGATATGCTTACTTCTGTCATGAAGGACAGGATTCTTGCTTAAGGCGATCGCGGACATGTTATCCATCTTTAGTTGTGGCGGCTGGAGCTTGGTGCCAATCACGTCGCCCAGCAGCCGTGTGAGCCACACTGCTTGGCATGCTGCCGCCGCGCCTGCGATGTATTCCGCTTCGCAGGAGGAGAGCGCTACCACCTTTTGCTTCTGGGATTGCCAAGAGATTGGCATTTCACCGAGAAAGAAAATGATCCCGGTGGTGCTCTTCCTGTCATCCACATCTCCCCCCAAGTCGCTGTCGCTGTAGCTAGAGGTGGATATCGAGCCAACTGCTCGTCTTATCGAGCTTTTTCTAAAATTGACATATTTTGATTTAATATCATTTTACGGATAATTTAAAAGTATTTTTAGAAACAAGCTAACGAGCCGAGCCGAGCTTGAGCAAAATTCAAATTCATTTGAAATCAACTCATTTTAATGTTTAACCCATTAACAAGTATAACTGAAGCAATTTTGAACCGAGCCAACGAGCTCACTAACGAGCTTTTTTTCCACCCCTAGCTGTAGCCCGCAGGTGAATGTCACCGTTTGAGCGCTTGGAGTAGATGATGCTGTAGTTGATCGTGCCGGATATGTACCGGAGCAAATGCTTGATGGCGACGAGGTGCTCCTGCTAGGGCTTCTCCATGAATCTGCTCACGTAGCCCACGGCAAAGGCGATGTCGGGCCGTGTATGCACCAAGTACCGCAAGCTTCCCACCAAGCTGTGATACATCGTTGAGTCCACCTCCGCGTGGTATCGTTTTGGGCTTCAGACGCACCTCCATGGGCGCCCGCACGCATTGCGCCTTCAAGCCGCGCTTTTTCAGCGCCTGCGTGCGACGCCGCAACGCGGTGTGATGGCGCCCGCGCCGCTTCACCTCGATCCCGAGGCAGTAAGAGAGCAACCCCAGGTCGCTCATACGGAAGAGTTGATGCATCTCGCCCTTGAACGTGTCGATGTCCTCCGAGCGTGATCCCGTGATGATGAGATTGTCGACGTAGACGCCCACCACCATGCGTGATGTCGCGACGCCCCTTGTGTACATACCGTGCTCGCTGGCGCATCGGGTGAAGCCGAGGTCGCGGAGACTGCTGTCGAGCTTAACATTCCATGCGCGCGGTGCTTGACGGAGTCCGTACAAAGCCTTTTGTAGCCTCAACACCTTCTCTTCATGCCCAGCCGCGACGAAGCCTGGCGGTTGCCGAACATACACCTCCTCGCTCAGTTCGCCGTTGAGAAATGCCGACTTGACATCCATGTGATGCACAAGCCAACCTTCCCGAGCCGCCACAGCGAGCAGCATCCGGACCGACTCCATCTGAGCAACGGGCACGAAGACCTCGTCGTAGTCGATCCCCTGTTGCTGAACGTAGCCTTTCGCCACAAGTCTCGCCTTGTGTTTGACGATGGCCCCCCGTTCGTCGCGCTTCAGTTTGAAAACCCATTTCAGGCCGATTGGACGGTGGCCTGAAGGCAAGTCGACGAGCGTCCACGTGTTGTTCTGCTCGATTGACGCCATCTCCTCGATCATCGCCTTCCGCCAGCATTCCTCGCCACGAGCCTCTTCGAACGTGGCAGGCTCATCGCCCACGGCGAGCAGCAGATCATCCCACATCTCCCACTCGCCGCCCCGAGAGTCGCCGGCCGAGGATGTTCTCCGTGTCTGAACCGGAGCGGACGCCGCCGCCGTGGTCGCCATCCAGTCCGTGTCCCCGCCGGTGGCGATGCGAACTCGACCGCCCGCAGGATTGAGATCGACCGTGGCGCGCGGGGCTCGCACCGCACGCGTGGCGCCATCGCACCGGGGTCACATGTGTTGTTGGTGTCTCGCTGCCCGACGCGGCGTCGTTCGCCACGTCCTGCACTCCCATGTCATGGCGGACCGTTACCGTTATTTGGTCGACGTGAAACGGTTCCGAGTCCGCCGTGCTTGAACCCTCGCCGTGCTTGCTCCAGTCCCAGGCCCTTGCTTCATCAAACACCGCATCGCGTGATATGATCACACGCTCGGTGTTGGATTGTAGAACTCAGACGCCTTGGAGCCCGGCTGCGTGCGATGAACACCATCGGCGCATCGCGATCCTCGAGCTTGCGCTGATGGCCGCCAACATTCTTCACATGTGCGACACAGCCAAATGTGCGGAAGAAATGCACTGGTGGCTTGTGACCGTACCACGCTTCGAATGGCGTCATCCCCTCGACGCTCCTTGTTGGCGCGCGGTTCAGGATGAAAACGCCATCGTGACCGCCTCCCCAAAACCGGCCGTGCATGCGCATTGCCTTGAGCATGCTCCGCGCCATGCCCAGCACGGTCGTTACGCCACTCCACCACGCCGTTCTGCTGCGGAGTATACGGCGCGGTGAGATGGCGCTGGATGCCCTGCTCGGCGCAATAGTCACCGAACGTCCGTGCCGTGAACTCGCCGCCGTGCTCTGTGCGGAGCGTGCCCAGCTTCCTTCCTGCTTCTGCCTCCGCTCGAGCTTGTAGACGAATTATCGCCGCCGTGGCCTCATCCTTTGACGCCAGTAGCACGATCCACATGAACCTGCTTTTATCGTCGACGACAAGAAGGAAGAGTTGTTTGGCGCCGGGCGTCTTCGGAATGATGGCCCGCACAGGTCGGCATGAACCAACTCCAGTAGGTTCTTGGCTCGGTACATGCTTGCCGCCGGGAACGGGTGCCTCCTTTGCTTGCCGGCAAGACAGCTCTCGCAGACCTGGTCGACGTGGTCGATCTGCGGGAGCCCACGCACCAGCTGCCCCTGCGCGAGCTGCGTGAGCCCTCGAAGCCGAGGTGTGGCGTGCTCGCATGCCATTGCGGGCCGCCGCCGCTCCGCGGCGAGGCACACCGCTTGCCGATGTCAAGGTCGAGGACGTAGAGCCGGCTTGGCGAGCGCTGCACCTTCGCCATCAGCCGCCGCCGTTGGTCCCAGATCCTGAGAATCCCGTCCTCGATCAGGATCTTGAAGCCATCCTCATCCAGTTGGCCGAGGCTGACTATGTTCGCCGTCAACTTGGGGATGTGGTAGACGCCGCCGAGCTCTTGGTGCTCTCCGTTCTTGCAGTTGAGGAGCACCGTGCCACGCCCTTCAATGCCGACGACGGAGCCGTCCCCGAATCGGACAGTACCGTGGATCCCCGTGTCAAGCTCGGCGAAGGCGGATTTCACCCCCGTCATATGATTCGTCGCGCTGGTATCGAGAATCCACTGGGTGCAATTGCCGATGCCCTTCTCGCCGAGCTGGACAAACAGCTTCTCTTCCTCGAGGTGGATCAAGGAAGAGTCTGCCGGCGATGCAGATGCTAGTGGAGAATCGGTGTTGAGAATCCACCGGGTGCAGTCACCGATGCCCTTTCCGCCGAGTTGGACGAACAGCTCTTCTTCCTCGAGGTGGATCAAGGAGGATTCCGCCGGCGGTGCAGGCGCAAGTGGAGGTGGTGCGTTGACTGTCGTCGTTGCCACCAATAAGGTGGGCTCTGTCTTCTCCTCGACTTGGACTGCATGGGTCGCCTCGTCACGTTTCTTCTTCCGACATTCATGGGCCCAATGTCCGGTCTTCCCACAATATCGGCATTGATCCCTACCGATTGAGTTGGCGCCATTGCCGCTGCTGCCTGGAGCTTTGGGTGGCCTGGAACCACCGCGTGAGCCACCTTCCTTGCCACACCCCGGGCCGCGTCCTTTCCTCAGGTTCGACGACGACCCCTTGGGCTGTCTTGAAGGCCCCTTGCCGGAGAGCTGCATCTTCGCCGCCACGCGTGCGATCAGCTCGTCCTCGGTGAGATTCAAGCTAGCGATGGAGCCACCGCCAAGACCATGTCGCTCCTCCGCAGACTTGAGCCGGCCAATGAGCTCCTCGACGGAGATCTCGCTCAGGTCGAGGAGAGTCTCGATCGCCATGGCGATCTGTGCGTATCTTGGCAGGAGTGCCTGGAGGAACTTGCGGACGATCTCTTCCTCCGTGCAGGCGTCGTTAAGGACCGCGAGTTGATGCGCGATCCTGTTGATGCGACATCGAACTCGCCCACGCCTCGCCGTTGCGGAACTTGAGCCCGTCAAACTCGCGCCGGAGTGTGTTGGCTTTCGCCTTGCGCACGCGCTCCACGCCGACATGCATGGTGTTGATCGCGTCCCACGCGATCTTGGCGGTCGCCTTGCTGGCGATGGTTCCCATCAACTCCGCCGGATCGCCTTGGCGATGACCTCGGCGCCATACGATCTCGATGTAGTTGGCGGTGCCGACGCCACCGCGTGCCCACGTGCCACGCGCTGCGGCATCACGCGCATGAGCGCCGCCGACCAAAGTAGTTGGTCTTCGTGAGTGTCGGGAACGCCCGCCGCCGCCGACCTCCTTGGTGACCGGTGGATCACCGCATCGCGCCCATTTCGCGCCGCCGCCACCGCTCCCGATGGCGGTGTCGTCTCCTCCCGAGACTGCCTTGGCGGTGAAGCCGATCGATGGCGCGGCATGTTGGCTTACACGCTCGCTTGATCACGCTCCCGGGGCCGATCCGGCTCTGATACCAAATGTCGTTTTCACCTCCGACTTCCCTTGCGGGCAATGATGAAAACTTAGCACACGCACGCAATAAAACTCAATGAACTTCAAAGAGATTTTTGGTGCTGCCCGGATGCAGCTTTTCTCATGATTCTATTGCTCTTAAATAGGTACAAATATGACTCCAAAACTGAGTACAAAACGGAATACCAAACGGAAAAAAAATCAAGACTGAAACGGACTATGAAGCCTTGTCCGTGTCCGTGACCGAGCGAGATTATCCAACAGCTTTGACCAATTTGCAGGAGGAGGTGCTTTACATGGGGAAGAGTCGGGATTTTCGCAAGTATGACAGTGCTACGGCATCAAAGTTAACACCGCGCACTGCTCTGCCGGTACCACAACCACCCGGACGAAGCACAACAACAGCATTCTCTGTTTCACATTCTGAAGACCAGAGAGGAACTGAAGGCGTGCACACCTCTAGTGCAGAGAGGACAAGCTGAATGCACTGAAGGCTTACAGGTGCGCCAAGGGACTGTGCTATCTATGTGCCGAGAAGTGGAGCCACAATCACAAGTGCTCGCCCACTGTGCAGCTACATGAAGTGGAGGAGTTATTTCATATACTACAAGACATGTCCAGGTCATCGTCAGGTTCAGACAAGGACGAGCCAGAATGCAGTTCTATATTCATGTCAATTTCGAAGCAAGCAGTGCAGGGCACAGAGTCTCCTCTCACGGTTTGTCTACAGGGAATAATTCAGCATCAAGAAGTGCTCATGCTTGTTGACTTGGGTGGTTCGCATAGTTTTTTCAGCAAACGAGTGGCAAGCAAGTTAACTGGTGCAACCATACCCATAGCTCCAGTCAAGGTGAAAATAGCTGATGGGGGAATACTTCTCTGTGAGGCAGAATCCAGGAGGTGTGAATGGTGGTGGGTACAAGGGCATTATTTCTGCACTAACCTGAGAGTGCTGTGATTGGGATGCTATGATGTTATTTAATGAATGAAGTAGTTGGAAAGGCATAGTCCCATGGTCACTGACTGGGCGCAAAGAGCTTGGAATTCGACTACCATGGCAAACGCATTTGTCTTCAAGGGGTGCAGCTGTGTACCGCTTAATGTGCCATGATATCACCTATGCAGTTGCATGGCTTGGAAGCTAGGGGAGCACTAGCGCACTTGGTGCCATTTTGTCAAACGGAGACAACGTTTGATGACCAAGCAATGCAATCAGAGATTGTGGAGGTGCTGTCAGAATTCAAACAAGTGTTTGAGGAATCGATGAAACTACCTCCTCAAAGAGCATGGGATCATCACATTCCATTGGTACCGGGTGCAGGACCTGTCAATGTGAGACCATACCGGTACACGCCTGCTCAGAAAGATGAGATAGAGAAACAAGTTGCTGTAATGTTGTCCACTAGATTGATTCAACTGGGTACCAGCCCCTTCTCATCTCCAGTACTCTTGGTCAAGAAATAGGATGGCACGTGGTGATTTTGTGTAGATTACCGGCACCTCAATGCCATTACAGTCAAAAACAAATATCCGCTGCCCATTATTGATGAACTTCTCGATGAACTCTCCGGAGCACAGTGGTTCACTAAACTAGATTGAAGAGCCGGATATCACCAAATCCGTATGGCAGCCGAGGATGAGCACAAAACTGCTTTCAAAACCCACGGTGGGCATTTTGAGTTCAGAGTAATTCCTTTTGGGCTGATGAGCGCACTGGCGACCTTTCAAGGAGCCATGAACCAAGTGCTAGCAAAACTACTACGCAAGTGTGTCCTCGTATTTGTAGATGACATCCTGATCTATAGTCAAACATTGGATGAGCATATCAAACATCTACGCCAAGTGCTGCAGATTCTAAGTGAACTGACAGTACAAAGGTTGAGATGCTCTTTCACTCAACAGCGGTTATCATATCTGGGACATATCATAAGCCCAGAAAGTGTTGCTACTGATGATGAGAAGATTGCCTTGATACTCCACTGGCCCACACTATGTCAGCGAAAGATGTATGCAGCTTCTTCGGATTGGTGGGCTAGTACCAGAAGTTTGTGTGTCATTTTGCGGTTATCAGCCAACCACTTTGAGTTACTGAAGAAAGGCATGCAGTTTCTGTGGACACAAGAAAAGCAGGCAGCCTTCTGAGCCCTCAAGGAAGCATTGATCACGGTGCCTGTGTTGCATTGATCACGGTGCCTGTGTTAACATTGTCTGACTTTGCTAAACTGTTCACAGTGGAAACAGATGCTTCGGACAAAGGGATTGGAGCAGTCCTAATGGAGAATCATCACCCAGTGGCATTCCTCAGCAAATCGTTGGGACCCCGTACACAGGCATTGTCCACATATGAAAAAGAAAGCCTGGCGATCCTCATGGCAATAGATCAATGGTGCGCCCATATCTTCAAAACAGTGAGTTTATCATACAAACTGATCATCGAAGTCTTTCTTATCTGAATGAGCAAAGCATATCCACTCCTTGGCAAGAAAAGGCTCTGACAAAGCTACTCGGCTTGCGCTACAAAATTGTATACAAGAAGGGGCGTGATAATGCTGCAGCTGATGCACTATAGCGGTGTGCACAGCAGGAATCAAACCGTGAGCTCTCAGCTTTATCCAAATGCATGCCCACTTGGTTAGAAGAAGTGATAGAGGATTATCAACAAGATAAGCAAGTGAAGCAAATTATAGCAGCTCTCTGTATCAAAGGAATCACTGTGTCTTCATTTACTTTGCAAGATGGCAGTCTGAAGTTCAAAGAAGTGTGGCTGGGTAACAACTCTTAAGCTCCAGCAAGCAGTGTTACACAACATGCACACTGCTGCAATCGGTGGGCATTCCGGAGTGCAAGCAACTTACCAGCGAAGTAAACAGTTGTTCGGCTGGCCAGGTATGATAAGGGATGTTCAAGAATTCGTCAGCCATTGTACCACATGTCAGCAAACCAAGCCAGAGTATGTCAAGTATCCTGGGTTGTTGCAGCCTTTACCGTTGCCGGATCATGCTTGGCAGATGGTGTCCCTAGATTTCATTGAAGGGTTGCAATGTGAGTATGTCACATCACTATGAATCCATCTATGAGGGCAATGCAAACACCTAGTACACAGCTGGTTGGATGATTTCACAATATCACAAGTTTCATTAAGCATCAGAAACCCCTGAGAGCCTTCCATGTTGGAACATCTTTGGGATGCACCCTAAACATTAGCTATTTACATCAACTGAACGAAAATAGAAATGAGTTTCTCAACTTCAGAGCCAACATCACGCATGCAACAGGAACACTGCTACGATCGGTGGGCATTCCGGAGTGCAAGCAACTTACCAGCAAATTAAACAGTTGTTCGCCTGGTCAGGCATGACTAGGGATGTTCAAGAATTCATCAGCCATTGTACCACATGTCAGCGAGCCAAGCCGTAGTATGTCAAGTTTCCTGGGTTATTGCAGCCTTTACCGGTGCGGATCATGCTTGACAGATGGTGCCCCTAGATTTCATTGAAGGGTTGCAATGTATTGTCACATCACCATGAATCCATCTATGAGGGCAATGCAAACACCTAGTACACAGCTGGTTGGATGGTTTCACAATATCACAAGTTCCATTAAGCATCAGAAACCCCTAAGAGCCTTCCATGTTGGAACATCTTTGAGATGCACGCTAAACATTAGCTATTTACATAAACTGAACGAAAATAGAAATGAGTTTCTCAACTTCAGAGCCAGCATCACGCATGCAACAGGAAATGAGGACAGACATTCCTTCTCGAACATCAGGGATTATATTACACATGAAGAGGGGGGAAATAGCAAAGCCTACAGGAATACAAATTGCGGTTTCGCCTGTGGGTACCTCATTATTTCATGGAAGGCTAACATATTTAACCAAGGTCATGCTGTCAGGATCCAAGAAGATACTTCTTTAACTCTTATAGCGTACTCCCAAGAGGCCAAGACGCTTCATCGAGATTTCAGGGAGTGGCCACATTTTCTTTGGCAAGTGGTGCGATCTCCTCACCTTCAATGCCTGGCTGACTTCCCTCAACTCCCAGGCCAAGAAGAACCTCCTCCCACTTCTTTGCCGGTCCCTGGATCAGAGAAGAGAGGGTTATCTCTGTCCTGAGTCTTGACAAAAGGAAATGCATTAAGATAAATGGAAAAAGTAGCAGCTGTGCCCACCTTCCAAGATAGGTCCTGCGCCATGCAATTCTGAACCATTTCATGGAATGCTGGTGTGTTGTACTGTTTCAAAGCTCGTTTGACATTTAAAGCTACTGCCGTGACATCTGCTGGATCGACAGTTTCACACTACAACATGACAGAGCAAGGCTATCGTGAAGAATTATTTTCCTGAGCTCGGGAGAAATCAGTCAGTGGAAGCCTACTATTCTTTACCTCGACGTTGAACGAACCCATGTGAAATCCGGTGACACCCTCCTTAACTGTGTCGACAAGTCCTCCAGTGGATGAACAGATGGGAACCTGTAAAATATCAATGACTATGTCATTAACTTACATCATACATTATGTAATAAAAATATGTAGCGTAACAGATAAAGTGAGAATGCTTACCACTCCATATCTCATCCCCTGCAATTGAACGAGACCACATGGCTCGAACCTACTTGGAACAATTATGAAATCAGCCCCAGCAAACATCATGTGCGCCAATGGAACATTGAATTTTGCTATGCCTCTGGCGTTCTTTGGATATTTCTCTTCGAGCAGCACCAGTTCCTCCTCCATTTTCTTCTTCCCTGTACCCTGAGTAGTGAAAACAAATTTAGCTCAGCAACAATCAGCTTGTATCATGTCATATTAGTGCGATAGAATTATCTTTCAAAGTAAAACATACAAGAACAATTATCTGAACATTCTCCTCCACGAACTCTGGAATGGCTGCAATTAGTATGTCTGACCCTTTCTGTTCTTCAAGACGGCCAATGAAAATTATAACAGGGATGCTTGAGTCCACGGGCAATCCAACTTCAGCTTGCAGCCTTTCTTTATTGAGAGCCCTTGCTTCCGTTACCTGATGAATCACCTCTTTAAGGTACTAAAAATCTCCATATATGGTAAGAAAGGGGCAATCTCTCAACGAGAACTTACCGTTGTTGCATCGTATTTCACACTGACGTATTTATCTGTTGCTGGATTCCATACATAAACATCCATGCCATTTGTAATTCCAGTTTCGAGGGGTTTTCTGCGAAGGACACCATCCAACTCAACACCTTTCTCTGGACCAGAAGTGAGTTCTTTGACATAATGTGGACTAACTGTAAGGACCAGATCAGACTCAGTGATCCCTGCCTTCATCCAATTAATCTTTCTCCCTACTACAGGCTTAACATGCCTGCACAAGTTAGCATGCGTATCAATGTCAAAGAAACTAGTGAAGGCAAGAAACTGTCAGGTAGATTGAGACTAATGAAGCAATAGAATATGAAGGCCCATACCCATCAATAAAATCAAATGAAGGCAAGAAACTGTCAGGTAGATTGAGAAGTTCAAAGTCTTCTCTGGCAAATCTACCCTGATAGGCAATATTGTGAATGCAGAAAGCAACCTACAAGACCACAATTCACCAATCAAAACAAGTATAGTAAAACTGTGAAGCATAAAATAAAAAGCACAATTCCTACATACCACCCATTTAGTTCACATGGAGATAGCTACTGAAACAAGAAAACAAAAGAAGGAAATGGTGTACCTTAGCATTTACATAAATTCCATTTGGCTTATACATGCTCTTCAGATAGCATGGCAGAACTGCAGTGTGCCAGTCATTTGTAATGAAGATAACATTTTCTCCTGGTTAAACAATACGAATATTAGTTGAGAGAGACAGAGAGAAGACAATTAAACGTGATAATTGATCTAATACACAAACCTACCATATGGTCCAGAGAAATATTCAGAATTGTTCAGATTGAGGACCCTTGGAGCCTCCAATGCAGCCTACAAAGGACAATCAGATTAGAAGAAATTCCACAAAAACAATATCAAATAAAAAATCTATTTTGATTCCAATGTACTCTCCATCTGCCAATAGTAGACTTGCCCAAACCTCGAATTGTGGTCACCTGATTCCATGAAACCCAACCAGAGAGCCCACCCAACGAAATACTTTTTTTGAGAAGCTAATATCAACATAACTAAACCTGAAGTCTACATCACACTTGATATAATCAATAGATTCTTTTTAGAGAGTATAAATTTATATCTTAATGGATAAGAACTTTAAAATTTTCTTTAATAATCAAATTTTAATTCCGAATGACAGTATTATACCCATGTTTTTTTATTTTACAGAAATAGCCATCTGTCGCCCCATGATTGGGAGACTGGCAAGTCGCCCAACCGTTGGGCGACTTGTCCATGTCACCCAACCGTACGGCGACTAATACTCATCACCCAAATGTGGAGCGACTACTTACTGGCAGCTTGTCCGTTTCTCTTTGACGTGACCCCCTCACGGGCACTCTCATGATTTCTCTCGCAAGAAAACGAGGGGAGCTCAAGAGAGGAGAAAAAAGGAGAGGAGAGGGGAAGTGAAGAGAAGGAGGAGGAGGTCGCAAAGAAGCTCGGGAGTGGAAGAGAAGGAGAAGGGGAGAAGTAGAGGAGCTTGGGACAGAGAGTGAAGGAGAGGAGAGGAGCTTGAGAGAGGGAGTGAAGGAGAGGAGAGCAGCTCGGGAGAAGAGAAGAAGAGGAGAGGAGCTTGTGAGGTTAGAGAGAAAGATAAAGGAAGTTTGTTGATAAGAAAAAAAGGTTTTCGCGTGAAAGTAATAGCTTCATCTATTCTTGTTCTCATCCGAATATAGGCATTGTATATGTACGTATTTGATTAGCAATTAAAATTAGGAAGTTGCTATGGCACCGTATGCCATCGGGATGCCTCCCGACAGCATACCTCCCTTGCGCCGCCTCCCTCCTCCTCTCGAACGCCGCGCTCCTCCCCCTCCTCTCTCGCTCTGGAGCAACTCCGCATGCCTCCTCCGCCGGCCCCCGCCCCTTCCATCACCACCCACGACCAGTGACGCCGTCGCTGCCTCGCCGTGCCGCCCCCCAACCCCTCCCTGCCGTGCCGCCCCGCCCAACCTAACTGCCACAGTAACCGCTGCCACCGCCCACTGCCCCCTACCCTGCCCATCGGCCCCGCTGCCGTCTACCGCCAGACCACTGCCTCCCTCCAACCTCCTCCTATGCTCAGGGGAAAGGTGAACCTGTACCGGGGGAGGACAGAGGGGATAATGGCAGCAAGGAGGCAGCGAGCGGCAGACGGAAGCGAGAGGGAGCACGAGAAGGAGGGAGCGGCGGGAGAGGGAGGGAGAAGGTGCATGAGAGAGAGAGAGAAGGAGGTATACCATCGAACAGTATACCGCTCCATAGTTTTTCTCTTAAAATTATTAGATGTGTAGTTAGCAGTTCGCACTCTGTCCGGTGACCAAGAAAGCTTAAATAATACCGTAAAGTGATCACTAAAACCTCATACTAATTCACCACGTGAAACCGTGACATTTTGTACCCAAAACAAACACGCTACCAAGTTGCGCTACATCCCTTTTCTTGTTGTACAGTGTCATTGCACAAAACCCCTGTCTTGTGTTTGGTATGTTACATATTGTTAACAGTTGTAAATGGTGTAGCTGTAGAACTAATGCTAATTTAGTTGTTAAAAGTTGTACTTTCAAAATCATGGTAGGTTAATAACGAATATTATTATACGTGTAGTTGTGTCGGGTCTTCCTTCTGCTTTGTATACTTTTTTCGTTGTGTACGTATTTTACTTCCTAAGTATTATGACATGGTTATGTACGAATTCCCTCATGTTGTTATCGTTACGCCATTTATCCAAAATTCTCCTCCGTGTATGAATTCCCGGTTGCATCGCAAAATCAATTACCTTCCTACTTACGAATCGTTGCTACCTCAATCGTGCTCATGAATTTTTCAAAAAATTTATCGCACTACAACAACATATAACGATCGCAAAATGTTATTGTGAGTAACAGATTTCATACCAATCACAATCTACGAAAATCACAAACGGATCAACAGACATTGTCTGCCTTTTTATTTAAAAAAACAACTTACAAACAAGATTTCCTAAATGTTACCAATCTACAACAATTGCCATGTACCCCCACAATTATTTCCATTGGAATAATAAAATATTATATTTTGTTTAAAAAAAATTGCTCAACGGTTTGGCAACTATAGTATTATCGCCCAATCATTGGGCGAGACTTACGGTCTTGTCGCTCCACAGTTGGGCAACTTGGCCACATGTTGCCCAACGGTTGGGCGACTATTCCAAGTCGCCCAACCGTAAAGCGATATATGATTAAAACTATAAAAAAAATAAAAGTTATGCTAGGATCACCTTACTGGGCTTGCTAGCTTTTGTTTTGAACATATCTAGTAAAAAATTCAAAAAAAATAGAATATCTAGAACTTTACAGTGTGGCCGTTTCAGGCTTTCTGGATGAAGCCTGGGCTGGTCCAACACATATAAGACCCAAGACTGCAGACTTACACTCTGGTCACCCAATACTTAGAAAAGTTATGCCAGGATCACCTTGCTGGGCTTGCTAGCTTTTATTTTGAACATATCTAGTAAAAAAGGATGTGCCCTAGCTAAAGTATAATCATGTTCAAGAAGCTATGTAATTAACATTAGTAGTTAGAACTTAGTTTAGTAAATGCCTAAATGGTGTAGTAAATTACAGCATGAAAGCTGCAATTGTAATAGCCTTATAAAATCAACTGTCAATACCATGTTGCGTTGTCAAAAGAGAAAATGCCATAAGTTATGGAATTGGGAAACACCACTTGGTGGGGTGATGGAGTCGTGGGAGTACCAATCTACCCAATAGGGTTCAAACCCCGGTGCCCACCTTTATGCGCACAAGACTTAGCCTCAGTAGGAAAGCGTATGCCTACACTCCATGAGGTCGCAATTTATCCCTAGCCTCCACAATCCAAGGTGTGTGCTAGGGGCCACACTCGCGTGTATATGTGTGCTTGTGGTGTGTATGGTTGGTGGTGTGCACGCAGGTGTGCATCAATCTTGTATTCTAAAAAAAAATGTTCACAGGTATAGTCATTCTGTAAAGAATTATTATCCATGTAGAAACAGTACTACTTAAACAATATCAGAACATGGTTTATTCACCCATCACTAAGAACAAATTAAGGCCATCAACAACGATGGATCAAAAGAAATATCAACAATATATATTACAAAAATGAGACAAAGTAGTCATATGCTCATGCAGGCAGTGGTTGCAGTTATCAAAACAACATCAAATGCTACTTTTACTAGGTTCTCCATGGTAATTTATGTGAAATTTTAAGGAAAATCGCAATGTTACAAAAATGGAAATTGCACAAAATTCAGGGACAAGAATTTGCTAGTCTCTAATTTATGTTTTTAACAGCCTGCCAGAGGTGAGGAAGATAAGGTAGGTCTAGAGGGACAAAATGTTCATTTCTAGTGCCCTAAGAATGCCAAAATGACAGACAAAAAAAAAAGGATAAAATGGCAAAACATAACAGATTTATATCTTTTCACTGACATCACATGGAATGCAATATTTGAAGTGGCAAAAACATAAAGCCTCAATCTATCGGGTGGCAAATATCCAAAAAAACCTTTATATCATTAGTTTGCATACCACAGAAATAATTTTCAAAGCTTTGCAACAATATCTCTACTAATATAAAGAGAAAGTTTGTTCGCCTACCCTTCCCCTAATATAAAGAAGCAGTCTACCTGGCCCAGAGAATAAATAATGGTAATTCAACTAAAACAAGGGTTGGTAATTTTCGGTTTTGATGGGATGAAGATTGCCTAGGATCACAAAAACCTTAAAGCATGCTATAACATTGAAATGGTTCATAAAGTAAATGCATGCGTTTGCAAATCATATGGAATGTAAGATTTAGTTGGAATAACTCACAAGGCACAAAAGGCAGAAACGTAATTGGTTATCTTTGTAGTCAGCTCCAGTGGTAGGACCATACAATTTTGGTCCAGTCTTGCCCCATACCTACAGTATAATGATTCAAGTGGAACGTTGGAGGGTTACCACATTTGTTTGGATAATTCAATGAACATGCAGGTATTAACAGTATAACAGACCTTCTCAAGAAACATAGGATGGTCAATGAAAACACGGTCAACTCCCCTTTTGTAGCAGTGGAAGAAGCGCACTGTTTCTGTCCTGTCACCAACATTTACCTGCACAAGTAAAATTGTTTTTAGCTTCTACAACACCAGAAAGCCGATATAAGTTAAATGCAAGCTAAATAGCAATACAGAACAATTAAAACTAATACCTCTACAAGGACATTTGTATCCCATGCATCCTTGTATTGATCATAGCGAGGACTTATCGTCATAACCCGGTGTCCCATTGCCTGTGAACAAATGAGTTGCACATCACGCAAAACATAGTACTATGTGGTTTACACCTTTCCTTAACAGCTAAAGCTTTAGGTGAACTAATTGGTGCATAAAACTCAATATACTAGACAGAAAGGGCCATTGCAATGCAATCTCAAAAAAAAAATACATAGATGACACAGCCTGTATTAAAGCATCAGCATAATGCACTAAAATTATCTCAAGTTAATTCTGCTGCAATGGTTCAGTTCAATTGCAACCAGGTGTGCTCAATTGATCTAATTACCTAAGAATTTGGTGAGGAACAACAGAATATAATTGGTTTGAAGAACAGAATCTAGCCTTGACATTTGTAACTGAATATTGAAATATGTGGCAAAGAATACTTACAGCCAGAGCTGGAGGCAGTCCTCCTGAAACAACACCAAGGCCTCCAGTTGTGGCCCATGGCTCCACTTCAGTTGTGACAAACATTATGGTTATTCCACTAGAACATATGATAGGTGCCCGAGACCTACTAGGCTTAGGGTGAATTTCATTATTTGTGGCTCTTGTTTTGGCCTGCAGTGCCTTATTCCGCATGGATAGGGAGTCCTTATTCAAGAACCTAACTCCTATGTTAAAAGATTGCTGGAATTGCATGTGAGGTGACTGCTTCAATGCACCAACACCATTTGTTTGGTAAGAACAGTAGGTAGAAATTGAACCCATTGTTGCAGCCATTCAATGATGACCTGTCAAAATGCCAAATGATGATCAAAGGTTTTGATGAAGCTATTCTGGTTCGGAGAAAATGGAAATCTAAATTTTCAAACCACAGTTTTCAGAATGAAAAGCAGCACTCATATGTTGGTAATAAATGTTTACAATGCCACAAATATACATCTCAAATAAAAAAAATCACTAGAAGTTGGTATATGAATGTGTTGTGGACTCTTATTTTTGGGGGCATTATCAAAGGAGGACACGTGTGCAAGAACAACAGC
Organism: Dendrocalamus sinicus; assembly: GCA_036346575.1. Lineage (NCBI taxonomy): Eukaryota > Viridiplantae > Streptophyta > Magnoliopsida > Poales > Poaceae > Dendrocalamus > Dendrocalamus sinicus. Next base: position 16,996,104 of record CM070659.1, on the reverse strand, counting down.
AGCAGCAAGGTGTGAATGATGTCCCTGTTCCTGTCGATCAAGAAGTCCCAGACGTACAGGAAGAGGAGTAGGCAAGATAATTCGAGTCTAAGTAGGAGTCATTGTTTTAGATGGCAAGATAAGTTAGTTCTACATAATTGAGTCCAATGTATCAATCTGGGGAAGCAAGAAATAAACTTCCTCTTTCTAGTATGCTATCTCTGCCCCCTCTCGATTCTCTAATCTTTTTCCCGTTATCCTCTTCCTGCCACCACGGCACCAACTCACTGGAGATGTTTGTGTTCGCCGTTAAACCATCCATACTTCCTACGCAGCAACTCTGGCCACAACTGAATGAGCTAACTGCTAACATGCCAAGAACAGACCAATTATACATTCCAGCTGTCCAGCATGTTGATTATGGTATTCAGGATTCAGATGGATATAGAACAAGGGTTTGTAAAACACAATCCAAGTATACTTATTTGATGTTTCAAGTGTTTGAATGATGGCATTTGTCAAACATAAGCTTTTGGAGACTTTAGAGTGACTAAATTGTAGAAGTGGTAGCCCCATACCATGAAAAAAGCCTCCAGTTCAAACTGACATAACCATCTGATGCATTCAGCTGTCCAAAATTCCAATTCTACCCAACATTGTTGAGGTTTCTGACAGTTTTATTGCTATTTATGTCAGATGAGGTCGTCATACACTATCTCAGTTACCCAGTTTGGTCATTTTTATGCATACTTATACATAAAGAGTGAGCAAAAGAACAAAAAAAATCTTACACCCAAAATTCACTGAAAATTAGGTTTATTTGTTCCTCTCAGCGTGCCTTTGGTATCATGGTTGGTGATACAAGATTAAAACAAAGAGAAACCACAGCCTCATCGAAGATTCTTATGTACCTACATGCTGTTTCAGATGATGTAAATTTAAGTGGAAGAATTTCACACCAAAATGGATGCTCTGTCGAGAGATACCGATTTTTAACAAAATGATCGTCAATGTCAAAGGGAAACTACACATACAATGTGTGCTTTGACTAACGAATTTTTTGAATTTTAATTGGGTAATGTGGTGCGCAACCCATGTAACTGACAAGGTCGCTTTCCTAGCAACACAATTTCATGTTTTGTGGACCCAATAATGTCCCGGATTTTTCTTCCTTCCCCTTGTTACACAAAGGAACTAACATTCAAACTGTCCAAAATTAAAGATAGCGAAGTGCTAAGAAATATACACGGTAAACAGAGCAACATCCTGTCATTATGAATAGGGCATGCAAAATGAGAGTAACAATTGCTCGTGTTCCACTTCCAGAAGAACATAAACGGCTTCCTAGCACCAAAAAAGCAAACATAAATACTGGTCACAAGTGCCTTCCATAAAACCTCAGTGATTCTGCATGTTTCTGGAGAATTGACCCCCACGGTTAGTTTCTGAGGTCCTCTGACCACCTACCCCTGAAGCCGGGAGCATTTTCGAGCACAACATCAAACTACTGAATACGTTGCATCTTTGATCTTTCTTACCAAAATCAAACTACTGAATACGTTGCATCTTTTTTTAAAGAGAGAATAGGTTGCGTTTTGGAAACACAGAAGCCGCCTAGCAGATGGAAATGCGGAGTACCTTTTTCGCTGCGAGCTGACGGGAACCGCAGGCGAGTGCGAAGGCGAAGCGCGGCTGGTGGCTCTGGGAACGCGCAGCAGAGCGCGCAAGAAATAGGCGGCGAGGAGCACCGCAAAAAAATATCGGGCGACGGACAGGTGGCGCAGGAGAGCCGAATACGCCGGAACGAGAGAGGACAGCACTGACTAGGAGGGCGCAGAAATGTGGGCCTCGGGTCGAGAGGGGCGAGCCATGGGAGCCGTCGGTTCTCGACCCGGCGGGGCCCGCGCGCGCGGCAAGGGGAAAAGGGCGGTGAACTCGTGTTTTTTGTCGTGCGCGGCGGGGGCAGCGGCGAAGTGTGAGCCGTCCGTTGGGGCAGCGGGGCGGGGCCCGCGTCGGTGTCGCTGGCACCTAGGGAGGAGAGGACTACGTGAGGAAACGACGCCACGCATGTTTTGGGCTGGGGCCAGGTGGGGAGATAGCGTACGACATTTTTCTCTGTTATTTTTTTCAGTACCAGTTATCTGTTCTTGCCTTGCAGCCAGTGGCGGAGGACGAGAAAAAAAATAAGGTGGAGCGGATCAAAAGTAATATCATTCAAGCTCCTCCAACCCTGTCAACGCCGGAGTTCTGCGCGGTGGCTGCCGCCGCCGCGCCGCCTGCCGCTACGCCAAAGCCGCCGCCGGTTACGCTTATCGCTCGTGTGCAGCAGCCGCCTGCCCGCCATCGCCTTGCCCGTGGTCGCCGCCGCCGCGCCACCGCTACGCTGAGTCCAGCCGCCCAGGAGGCAGGAGCGAGGAGCGATCTAGGTTTACATTTACATTGACTAGCTAGTAGCTATTAGGCTATTGGATACTGGATTAGGGGGGGTATATGGGGGCCTGCTGCAAAAAATCAAGGTATAGCCCAAGCCTTACCTTGCCCTATCAGGCCCTCTGCCACTGATTGCAGCAAAGTTTATTAGATGTATAGATATGCTATAAAAAAGTCTACTCTGATCAGTTAAAAAATAAAGAGAAATGAGAAGTTAATAATAGGGTGGTTGGAAGAGAAGGAACGTACGACAACTAACTTATTCTTTTGTAATAGTGATTATATGGAAAGCTTGTTTGGTCATATGTCTTTTTTTTTTTTTGGCGATGAAGTTGTATGAAAATTTTGGTTGGATTTTCTAAATAAAATGGCTGGATATATGAAAGGGATTGTTACTGTGCGCGCATCCGCTTCATGTTGAAACAGTGCACACTCCTTTTTTTTCTAGGAAGCTGCGGACACTCCTGTCCTCAAGAAAACTACTTTTCCGAAATATCACCCTCAGCCTCGCCACCCTGCTTCCCCCAACCATTGACAGTCTACCGCCGTCCTCGTCTAGCTCACTGGTCGTCTATCTCCACCATTGGCACAGAGAAAATTTAGCTTTCAACATGGACAATGCAACGTTTTCCTACTTTTTACCAGAATTTTCAATTTTTCTATTATAAAAATTGATATTCAAATATTTAAAACTGCTTTTCGAGCTTAAAATCATGTGCATCATCCATATCGGTATCTCCGTCATTCATTGCCGTATCAAAAAACGAAAACAAATATCATCAACCATAGTTAAAAAAGCATTAACCACAGTCAAAAAATATATAACCAAAAGCAATATACACCCAACGGCCCAACACCAAGCACAAGCATCCAAAGACCTCATACCAACCAGACCAACACACCTCCCCACACAAGGCCACAGAACGGTTGTGACAATTATCTTCCAGCCAGATCGCGACTTCCAGTCTCCAATCTGAGTATGAATTACTATCTTTGAAAAGGATATGTAGATGTGTTCTTTTTTTTTTCCTTGTTCGTCGTCTCTCAAAAGAACAGATTTACTTCCTAGCTCGTCGAAGAGTTTTACATTCGCAGATGTGCTCAACTTGCTCCGTAACAATGTTTTTGTAATTGCTAGTTGAGGACATGTTTTACACATCTCGACCAGTTACCGAGCTTACACCCTATTTTTTGGTTGATGGTTTTTGACTGCGGTTGATAACTTTTGTCTGTGCTTCTAGAAACGGTGGAGGCACTGATACAAACGATGCACACGGTTTTAGGGTTAGAAAACCGTTTGGAGAATTCGCTTAAAGAAATCGTCACATTTATTTCAACTTTCGAAAAAACCAAAAACCAAAAAGAACAGAGCTTTACTCGAATCAAACTCAAGCTCATTCGAGCTTTGACCATGCCAAGCTTAAGCCTACCTTCAAGCTCAAACGTGACCTAGGCTTATTTAAGTTCGGCTCAAGTTTATATCAAGCCTGAGCAACTCGAGTCGGGCCTAGCCCACTACCCACTGGGCTATAGCTTGAATTCAGCTCATTTTCTGCCCTATGCCTCTAGGCTAGCTACTCACACTTGGTTTTAGCCCGAAGTGGCTTAGTTTTCGGCCCATAGAAATCCCCTACTATTCTTAGAGCATCTCCAACAATGTCCTCTAAATCTTATCCCCTAAATCATTTTTTAGAGGACACAATCTAGAAAATAGAAGACTAAAAATATGTAACCTCCAACAAGTCCCCTAAATATGATCCTCTAAATTAAAATCTGGGTCCACAAAAACTACCAACCAATCTTCTCATCTTCTCCCCCATCCCTTCCTCTCGAAAAAAACGACGGCGGCTCTCGTCCTTCTCCCCGTGCGACGGTACGCGTGAACAACGTAGGAGTAGAGGCAGTGTGATCCTTGATGTGATTCTCAGTATTTAAGTCTCTGATGACCTCTTTCCCATTGCTACTATCTTGTTTTCTTCTCTCCTTTTTTTTTGTAAAACTGGATCTTTGTAGGATGTGATGAAGAGAAGGTTGGTCCGTGTTTCTGATTTTCCAATGATGATAACCATCTTTATTTTCCTTCGATCCTACAGAAGCACTCCTTTTCTTTAGTCAAACCTTAGATATGTTTCTTGATTTAATATTTGTCTTCGATTTTGGTGTCAACTGCGATGATGAATTATGAACAAACTTCGCATGTCGGACTTGGAGATGCTTCGGCATCCATGAGAAGAAATTTCATAAGCATGAGCATTGAATGACTTATGGTTTGTTGTAAGCACTATTGTCGAGCACAAGTGAAGTCATACCACAATATGCACCATATTTTACATTGAAGCATACATGCAAAAATAAGAAAACAAAAGGTAGAAATATTATCCACAGTGAAATTGAAAATAGCATTATCTTCTTTCTTTAATTCCTTCATCGATTACTGCTTCCCATTTATTTAAATAAAAATCATTGTATGAAATCTTTTGAAAATCAGATCAACATTAGAACAACGTACCTAAGCAAGGATGAGAACACAAGTCCCTCTCCGACTGACAAACTTGGTTTTCTATGTTTTTGTATGCGTAGCACTCCTCCCGATTTGAGTGAGGTAGCCATTCCACCACGAATTTTTGCGAGCAACCATACAAGGAACTTCACACCAAAGACTAAATCACAGCATATGTCCAGTACATAGAGAATTGACAATAGTTCTTCATCGCCTAGCCTCCATTTGGACACTATTTTGTCATCAGGCTGTGAGGAAATGGAGCTCATGGAATTGGTAGCTTTTGAGAAATCGAGAAATCAGAGAAACCTTGAGACCACAAAGAAATCAGCTGGAACCTTGAGAGTGCAAGAACATAGGACTCACCAAGAATATCTGCGAATCGAGGCGGCGGTGTGAACAGGAGAGCGCGCTCGGCGCGGGCGGCGCGAGTGCGAGCGGCGTTCGGGAGGCGGGCGTGCGGCGCTCGGAGGCGGGCAGCGCAGCGTTCGGGAGGCGGCGGCACAGTGCGCGCGCGCGAGCGAGGCGGACGGAGCGGGCGCTCGGGCGGGCGTGACGTCGGCGGACGGCGCGGGCGCGCGGGAGGCGGACGGCGCGGGCGCGAGGGAGGCAGACGGAGCGAGCGCTCGGGCGGGCGTGAAGACGGCAGACGGCATGTCCGATGTAGCGCGCCAGAAAACCGTCGAAGGATTTCGGGGACGATATGCGTCCCCCATATTTGGGGGACTAAAAATCAGGGATAGCCTCCTCTATATTTTTAGGGACCATTTAGAGTATCTGTTGGAGCTCTTTTTTATCTCTTCTTCTAAAATATAGAGGATAGGAGTACTTTAGAAGATTTGTTGGAGATGCTCTTACATCCCCTCTACTCTTTCTAAGTTGGGCTAAATATGGGTTAAATTTGTTGGCTTAATCCTATCCACTAGCCAACACCAGACGTCCAGTCCTGACGGACAGCCTAGCCAAGAATATTTTCTCCTCTAAAAAAAGCCAAGAATATTTTCTCGCCTGACCCAATCCCTAATGCCACTTCCCGTAGTCCTTGTGTCATCTTTGGCTTGACTCCTAAACCCTGAGCTAATTTAGAGAGAGATGTCCAGCAGATCCACCTCCGACCTACAATGCCTTCATACAAAAATAAATCTAAAGGACCTTAGACGGTTAGACCAATGCATGCTATGTTGAACCCTCTTCAAAGGTCCAACTTAATGTGCACTGTAACGCCCCTATTTTTGGGGAAACAGGGGCATCTTTAATCCGCAACTACCCAGGATATTAGTTGCAGACCGAATGAGTATCATGCATGTGGATCACCTTCCTTTCTTCTGGTATCTGTTGGGGGAAAATTTGCACAATGCTGAGTACCAACCACTATACTCAGCAAGTCACAAGGGTAAACCTGATTTATCTAAATGCAGGAGTTTTAATGGGAGAGTGTATAGTGGTTTTATTGATTTGAGTGGATGCAATTTTATTTGTAAACACTTTTGAAACCAAAATCCGAACAGCTACTCCTTAAGATTAAGGGGGGTTTTCTTTCAAGATTAATTAGCCAGCTACTCAATTTAAAACATTATTAAAACTACTTATGCCTCGCTGCTTGAATCACCAATAGACACAGCTCCATTAACCGGGAGCACAACGTATTCGAATACCCTTTTTATTTGACTCTGCAGAGTTGCCCAACTTTACCCACAAGCATGCTTAACCCTCATGACTGAGTTAAGAAACCGCGTCGTTTCACTGCTCAAGTCTTTATATATACTCTACCCGATAGGTGAGGGACCCACACAATCTCGGGTATCCGCTGGCCAGCACGGAACGCCAAGCCCGCGTTGTGGGGACCTATCGTTGTTTAGTATGGACCTCATACCAACGCTCGCTATATTACTACATGTAGAGTTTCAATTGAATTTAGCAGCTACTAAACCAAGGGTGACAAGTCAACACCTGTGGTTGAGCGGTCATTATATCACTTGCTTGGCGCAAGGGTCTAGTCCTTACATTTTTCTATGAGGCATTCAATCACAACTACACCGTGCACGACGGCACGACCACTCTTTATACACCAGCCTGAAGGAATACACGTAGGCTATGATAGCAGAAAACAAAACTTTTCTACCGCGCACACCAGGACATCATGCTAATGAGGGATCATGGATCGTTACCACTAGACGCGCAGCGCAGCGGAAGAAGAGTTGGAAAAGCCGATCCAACCACGCGCGTCGAGGTAGTAGTGGAAGTAGCCGATCGTCCCGAACAGATCGTCTCCTTCACGCGATCAACCACACCACAAGCAGATCCAATCTGTAGGTTGTTGATGCCGATCAACGCCGCAACGAGCGGCGCCTCCACCGGTATCCACACGTCCCGGGTGGGCGCCGATCGCGAGTGTACCAAAGACTCGCGGCGGCTAGGGTTTGGCTCAGAGGTGGCGGCTAGGGTTTGGCTCGGGATTATGAAGCATGCACCCTCAGCCCCTCACCTCCATATATATAGACCTCCTCACTTGGGGCTCGTGGACCGAGGCCCAATAGGAGTCTATCCGGATCTCTATCCGAATTGAGCCCACATCCGAATCACATTCGAATTAGTGTTCCAACCCGTTAAGTGTGCGACCCTATAGGTTAACGTATACTTGGTCGCGACCCGGAAACGTCTTTTCGGTCACCCTGTTAATAGCGGCCTCTAGTAAGACATATTAACCCCAAAGTATACGTAAAGATCATATCGGCTGAACCTGTAATGTTCTCATGTACGAATCTCTTTGCCTCACGATATAGATTGAGCTCAAGGCGAGACCTGTGTCATCCTCTTAATAGCTCAATCACTCTCTCGATTCCGTGATGGATTATAAACTCGTGATTGACTCCTCAATCACCTTGGCATGGCCATGCACTTTCATAATCTATTACATCGAGGGGCCCAGAGATATCTCTCCCATAAGGAGGGGCAAATTCTATCTTGATCATTCACATCCCCTACATGTTTCATAGCAAACCCGAAGACTACTTTTATGACTACCCAGTTACGGAGTAGTGGTTAGTAGTCCCAAAATAGGCTACTACGCATGTTGGGAACCATGATGATATCAAGTCTAAGGATTCTACATAAACACTACTTGAGACCAACTGATGACACATGGAATCTCTGCAGTGCCTCATGGCGGGTCTATCCAACATATGTTCACTAACACATGTCCATATTATTGATTTGGTATCTCCATACCATGATCCATGAGACATGATCATCAATCAATACATATGCTGATCTTTGAATCATATTTGTTCCTCATATGATATATAATCAGGGATCATTTAGAAATAGCAACATTTTAGCATTAAGAGTCTCATGAATAAGTCACATACTCATTGATCAATAATTATAATATCTATTTCAAGGAACAAAGCAATGTATCATAAATATAGTATGTGATATTTTCAACATCTCCATGTTGCCTCTAGGGCATATCACCAACACAGCCTCCACCCTAGGGTAAAGTGGTGGGCGAGAGCCATCTCATGGCGTCCCATAGCTTCCCTTGCCCTAGATCCAAGTTTTCCAAATCTACCAGCCCACGGCCACAACCTTAGTAGTGTAAAGATTTGCATAAAATATAAATACTACAAGTATTCATAGCATAATTAAAGAGATTCTAGGGTTAACAAAGGTAGGGCTACAATTTAACATGGTATTTTTCAGTGGTAGGTATTATCTAAATATCATGTCATTCTAAACATTTTATTTTACGCAAATTAACATTTCACAAATAGTAATAATGCAAATACCATAAATAAATAATTTATCTGACATGGGATTCCAACATGATCAAAAACTTGCAACTTGCCTTGAAACCTAACTAGCTCGGCAATCTTGAAAACTGCACTTCCCTGATCTTGACCTTGCACTGTAGCTTCCGAGGACTCCAACACTAGCGCAAACACACAAAAATAAATAAGTCTGGCTTGAGCCTAATCAAGCGAGGAAAAATAAAATCTATAAAAAAGGAGTAAATTGCATAAATATTCAAATGGGGGATTTTTAATTTTTCTAGGATGAATTTGGTGGATTGGAGGTCAAAAATGTGTTCTGGGCATCAAAATGAGCAAGATGGTGTAATTTGGGAATTTTTGGGATTTTCTGCTATTTTCTGGGGTTTTATTTGAATTTCTGGATTTATGGAAAATCGAAAAAGCTGGGAAATTAGGTGTGATAAGTGATGGGCTGACCCAAAAGAATAGTGCGGCCCAAAAGCTTTCGGCTGGCTCGAGGCGCCCAATTTGTGTGCGGCAAGACGACCCATCGCGCGCTTGCCTGCCTGCACTCGATAGCCGACGCGTGGCTACGTGGGCGGCGGTGATGAGGCGCAAGTGAGCGGGCGGGATCAGGTGGCTTTAGTTGGCGTGGATGGCCACGATTTAACGCCATCGAAGGGCTCAGGTGAGATGGCAACGATTGGAGCGGACGCCCGGGACGTGGCCACGTCGCCCCGAGTGCTCATCTTCTTCCTCCGGCCGATACAAGGCCTTCGGGGCAGAGAAATGGTGACGACGACCGTTTGGGCATGAGGAGGGTCGCCGACGGCAACCAGGGGTATGGGTGGGTAGAGTTGGATTAGGGTTTCCATTTTGGGGCCTTGGGAAACGGGAGCATGGGCGGCGGCCGGAGGCAGGAGAGAAGCTGGCGGCTTCTCCGGCGGCTCCTGGTCTCTCTAGAGACCCTTCGGCAAGGCAGAAAGTGATTTGAGCATCTTCGGGGCACAGGATTGAGGTGATGTGGCTTGCTTAAGCTGGGGAGCTTTGGTTGAGGCTGGCCACGAGAGGGTCTCACGGCCGGTGGTGGGCTAACGGTGGGAGAGCTTCACAGAAATGTGAACAAAGAGTGGAGCTCGAGGACGACATGGTGGTGTCTCGAGGGTGCTAAGACAACAAGGAATCGAAAAGGGCGGTTGGAAACAGAGGAATTGGGTGGGTGGCTTACCGGCTCAGGGAAGACTGGCGACAGAGCTGCGATGAAGGGAAGCTCAATTGGTTGGCCTTGGCGAGTGATTGAGGGTGTCCAAGGGCTGTCTGCGGAATGGGAGGAGCTCTAGAGCTACAGAGGAGCGAGAAGGGCGAAGTGGAGCTTCGGGCGGAGCTGGCTGGGAGAAAAAGGGGGTGGGGTGAGGTCTTCCCGAGGCAAGGGCATGTAGGCAAGGTGACGACTGACCGCACGACAATGATGAAGGACAGAGTCAACTGGCTCGGGGTGGTTGAGCGGCTCTAGCAAGGCATGCAGTAAACGCGGGCACGGCGGCCGCATGGAAAGGCGAAGGCGGAAGAGCAGTGGCGGAGACTGCCAGGTGGGCCAAGGGCAGAGATAGGGCGACGCGTGTCAAGGTGGTGCCGCTGGTTTTCAACTGGCCGGCAACGAAGTGGTGAGGGCGGAGCAGACCACGGGCGCGGCGCTCCTCTGGTGCGGGCGCAGGCGGAGGAAGGATGCGGGAAGGAGGAAAGGTGTCAGCGGGGAGGGGAAACGGAAAGAGAGAAATGCACCAACGCAAAGAGAAGGCGCGAAGCTGAGAAAGGAAAGTGAGTTTTTGCTGGGGATTACCGAATCAGGAAAGGGCTCAAAATCACTCAAAAACCCAAGGAAAAAGCTCAAAAATTTTGAAATTTTCAGGGGTGTTTCAACCTACCCCCCTTAAAAAGAATCTCGACCCCGAGATTCACCTAGGGTAAAGAATGGGTTGAAAACAAAAATTGTCATGATTCTGACTCCTTTTCTTAAATTGCGGTCCTCATTTTTGGATCATGAGAGGTTTGCTACCTTCAGATGATATTGTCGGCCTCTAATTCATCTTGTTTCCTCTGGGTCCTCTGATCTTCCTTTTACCTGTACCTATATATCATCCTTGTGTATGAGCTGCAGGTTCACGCTTAGGCGGATCATGTCGTGTCGTGGCTTTATACATTTGGGTCTGCTGGAATTAACTTTATTACAACATGACCTTCTCGTCCCTTACACTTTGCATAGACGGCTTTCATATACTCCCATAGGTTTGCCACAAGCTTTAGCTAAAGTAATTTACAGACAAATTATCCAATTCTTCCAAGCTAGCTTACAAAAGGAGAAACAAAAGGACATTACTCCATTTCTTGTTCTGCATAGATCACTTTTTCCTGACCGTTTGCCTTGCTTCTCTTCTTCATGTCATTCCTCCGAGTAGACCTGTTTCTTCTTTTGCTTTATTCGGGCTTCCTTAGGGCAAGATCCTTCTTCTTCCATCGGTGGCAGGCGTGATGTAGATGTCTGCCTTTTTGCTTGCTTTCTAACTTCTACTTTGGGTAAGGACCTCAGTGGGCATTGGCAACGGTAATGCCCATTCTGCTCGCAGTGAAAACAAGTTGTTCATGCCAGTAGCAAGGGCTCTATTCGTTTCATAACTTTCATGTAACCTGATATCTCTTCTTCTATCTGGAGAGCTCGATCAACCAGGCTTAATAGGCTTGAAAACTTCATGGCTTGAAGACGTTACCTCACATTGGGTCGTAGACCTTTCATAAAGCACCACATCCTTTTAGCTTCGGTGTTAATTTCCTCTTGAGCAAACTAGGATAACTGATAAAATTGTTGTAGATATTCTATGATGGAGTTATCTTCTTGTTGAAGATTAAGAAAATTCTGACATTTTTTCAGTGATAACTCTAGGAGAAATGTGGGCTTTATGGAATCTCTTCACAAAGTCCTCCCATGTAATATCTTCCTCCTTTGGATGTATCTACTTGATAGCGTTCCACCAAGCAATTGTGGGTTCTGACAGCTGATAGGTGGCGAAAAGAACTTTCTTCCTATTGTACACTGGATAGTATTCACTCTCTTCTCGATATCTTGTAACCAGTCATCTGCATTTAGTGGCTCTGTTGTTGAAGGGAATTTAGGTGGCTGAGTTTTCAGGAAGGCTGTAAACTTCAACGGGGTTACACTTGATGCTGACATTGATTCTTCAGGTGACACCTTGACAATGAACGGTGGCAGTAGCTCTCCCTGTTGCTCTAACATTTGGACCTGTCCTTGTCTGCCTTCAATCTGATCTATCTTCATGGTGATTGGACTCCCTTCATACTGAACTGCTCAATCTTCTATCTGTCCAGTGACATTTTGCAACCAAGACTTTAGGAATCATTTCCGTAACATTTTTGGGCTTAGCAAGGGAAAGTAAGACTGAAGCAAGAACGAGGGCAGGAAGAGTGGGAAAGAATTCATACGGAATGGGGTAAAAGCAAAAATTTCTAACATATTCTTTATTTAAAACCAGAAATTAGTTTTGCACAAATTTCTCATATAGTAGCCTGACGGGCTAACAATGCAATTTGGCTATTAGTACAATCAGAAAACTTCATCTACTCAAATGGCTTTATCCGCAGCATCATGGAGATCAAACGGGTGCTGCTAACTACTCGAACGGTGACCTCACAACTTTTCAAAAGGAAAAGTTTGGGTCAGTGTTTGCACTATTCTTCCTGACACCATCCTTACTACTATTTCTTCAAAAGTTAGATCCCGTTCCAGGTGGCCAAAGCATACAGTCGGAAGTTAGTCTAAACGGCTACACGCATTTTTGGGATTTTCACAAAACCAAAAGATAAACGTTTAATGCATGTCTAAAGAGGGATGAGATAGAAGTAGGAAAGACGAGATAGCAATATTACTTATGATTTTTGAAATCCTTTTATATTAGAAATTAAAATTTTGTAAAGCCGTATTTCCTGATGAAACCAAACCTATACTTAGGGTTACAACCAACAGTCAAGCCTGCTCTGATACCATTCTTGTAACATCCCCATTTTTGGGGAAACAGGGGTGTCTTTAATCCGCAACCACCCAGGATATTAGTTGCGGACCAAACGAGTATCATGCCTGCTTACGAATATTTTAAGGAGAGTTAGTTTGATTGAAATAAGACCTAACGGTCAATTTTAACAATAAAACGGGTGTGCAAGCCCAAATGTACTTACATGAAGAAGAATCGCGGAACACACCACAGGAAAGCCTGAGTGTGGTCACAACCCTAATTTGTAGTCTTGGATCACCTTCCTTTCTTCTGGTATCTGTTGGGGGAAATTTGCGCAAGGCTGAGTACCAACCATTGTACTCAGCAAGTCACAAGGGTAAACCTGATTTATCTAAATGCAGGAGTTTCAATAGGAGAGTGTATACTGGTTTTATTGATTTGAGTGGATGCAATTTTATTTCTAAACACTTTTGAAACCAAAATCCGAATAGCTACTCCTTAAGATTAAGGGGGGTTTTCTTTCAAGATTAATTAGCCAGCTACTCAATCTAAAACATTATTAAAACTATTTATGCCTCGCAGTTGGAATCACCCAATAGACACAGCTCCATTAACCGGGAGCACGGCGTATTCGAATACCCTTTTCATTTGACTTTGCAGCGTTGCCCAACTTTACCCACAAGCATGCTTAACCCTCATGACTGAGTTAGGAAATGTAGAGACCCGAATATACAAATCCGGACTCTCCTGTGTATTCTGCACTAGTCCAGGATCACGCTAGTGCACACAGGGTGAACAAAGATAAATATCATCCATATCACGATATTCTAAGGAAAAACCAAATTATATTGATAATCATCAGAGTACGACCTTATGGCCAAGCTTACAATAGACTAGCCCGCAGGGCTTAACAAAAACTAGCAGCGGAAATCCAAAAGAAAGCGCAGCAACCAATCGACACGCCCACAGGCTATCGAGTGGAGAACGAAGCCTAATCCGCGAAGACGTCGAAGAACTCTCCTTCTGGAACCTCCTGCTGGTGATACTCCTCCTCCTCAACTGAGCAACAGGGGCACAAAGCCGTGAGTACATTGGTACTCAGCAAGTCGTTTGTAACAAATGAATGCAATATAATATGCAAGGCTTACCAAAGGATGGCTGAAAGGTTAATTTTGCAGAAAGCAACAATTTAAAGTAAATACAATAAATAGATTGAAAAGCAAATTTGACAACAGACACTAAGTAGATAACCAAAGGAATTGAGTATAATCCACAAGCGAACTGACCATTCACTTTCCAGCTCAAACCAAACTAGATTTCATAAAGACTCTACCCCTCGTGTGAAATCACCGAGCATTGTCCATGACCGAGGACACGGCTATTCGAATAGTTTTACACTCTGCAGAGGTTGTACAATTTTACCCACACGATGTGATCATCTTGTAATGTCACCGGTATAACATGCTTCCTTTGGCATGCCGACCAAGAAGATCACAACAAGGCCTTTACAATGTTCAATCTCAACCCAGTCCCGCCTCGCTGAGGTTTCGCCCCCAAACCTGGTAATTGCCCCCTCTTGCGCCCCGTGGAATGACACCCACTGACATCCCAATGGCGGAACCAGAATTGAAACATCACAAATTAGTCAGCCAGGTCCATCCCATACTGGACATGTGGTTGCACGGTAAGGCTCAGATCAATGACGCACAAAGTTAAGTCCTTAAATATTACCCAGGCGAAGCATCCACATCCTAATGTGCAACCTGCACCCCCTTTACTGCACGATCATTCGCCCGAGTGAAAACCAATTTTGTATAACCAACACCAATGACACACCAATGTCATGGCACACAAATTTTATAACTGTGGCTACAACCACGATTCAATATCTCATTAAGTCAAAATTAATTATTTGATCATATGTGATGATAACCCAACGTACTAGCAATAAGCATGGCTAAGCAAATTAAACGCGCAGCCCATGTGACAACTAATATTGCATCACTAAGTAATTTCCCATCCTATGGTGACAATAGAATCATGACTAGCAAATTATCAAGGAGGGATTAATCAACTTGGACAATAACTACCAATACAAGGGTTTGAATAAAAATAGCAATGCAAGATAATTTAAAACAAAATAATTAAATAATAGATTGCAAACTGGGTTCAACATGATCAAAGGACACGACTTGCCTTGGCCTTGCTCAGTTAGGAATTCTTGATCTTGAATCCGCTTCAAAGCACCTTGAGCGCGTGATCTAACGAGAGAAAGCGAAACGAAACACAAAAACAAATTCAAATAAAACTCAAATAAACTCCAAAAACTGCAAAACAAGAACCAAAAGATAGAGCTCAATTTTAGATGAATTTAGGAAAAAGAATCGGGTCGATCGGAGTTCGGACGAAAGAGAACGAGCGATCTAAAGTTTGCCGGGGCGAGAAAATGCTGGAAATTCACAGATGTTACTGTTCATCCGAGAACAGTACTTTTGGCGAGAAGGCTAGCGCTGGCGAGAGGAGGCATGGGAGATGAATCTAACTAGCCAAATTGGTTGCTAGGGACCTAAGGCACACATAGGAACTGACGGCACGCCAAACGGAGACCGTTGACGGCACGGGTGGCTACAACGACATGGGTAGGAGAGAGGAATAAAATCCGGGCATGGAACGTGGAGAAGTAGGGTGAGCACAGGCTAGAACACGGCTTGACGAAGTTAGGAAAATTGTCGGCTCGGCCAGAAACCTATCGGAAACGGCGCAATCGACGATTGAACGACGTCGGGAAGGGTAAAGGAAAAACTTAATATCTTGGTGCTCGGTGAACGAAATCTAAAACCACTTGGAGGGTAGCTACCTAGGATGGTTTGGCACAAAGTGACGCGAACGGATTGGTGAAAACATCACCGGGTAGATGGGGGACACGAGATGCCATTGGCGGCCATGGCGAGGTTCGGAGGCGAAAATTTGTGGAGGCTTTTTGGGGAAACGGAAGTGAGCACGGCGTAGAACGTGGCGAGGCAAGGCTAGGAAAAATTACGGCAAGGGCTAAAGCTTACCGGAGGCGACGAATCGACGTCGGGAAGCGCTCTTGACCTAGATTGGGGAAAACTCGATTCCGGGAGATTGGCTGCACCAAAACCAAATTAACTTGGCTAGAAGGTAGATTGGACATGAAGGCACAATGTGACGCGAAAGAATCACGGAGAGATTCACCGAATAGCTCGAGACACGACGAGCAAATTCGGGACCGGAGGGCTCGGTGCCGACGGCGTCCTGGGCTCTGAGGGGACTTGGCACGGCTTGGGATGAGTTTAGGGGAGCCAAGGGGTCCTATTTATAGGCTTGGAAGAGGTAGAAACCGACTCCAATCCGCGGATTTCGGTTTAGAGTCTGTTTCAGAAAATTGAAGATAAAAGGCAAACGGATGAACAAAACGGAAAGAGGCCACTTGGGATGGATTCCTTGCGTGATTTGGCACAACTTTCCTTTTGGGAAGACATTGAGATAAGGTTCGGATTGGAAGTTATGAAGAGAGAGAAAAACGGAAAAAACTGCGTACAGGAGTTCGATCGGGACTCAGCATCCGCGCGATGAGGACGAAGCGTGAACAGTACCCTCGGGTACTGTTCATTCTCTCTCCTCTTCTTTTTTTTTTGGAAATTTCAAATTGAGCTCAAACAAACTCCGAAAAATCCCAGAAAATACAAAAAAATTCCTTGTAACACAAGGAACACAAATAAAATATTTTTGGTAAATATTAATGTTTAATTTAATCATATTAAATCTTTTTGATTAATAAAAATTCCAATTAAGCTTTAATTAAATTCCAGAAAAATCCAAATGGTGAATTTTATTTTAAAAGCTTCAAAAAGGCTCTGAAAATCAGGATGTTACAGGAAACCGGGTCATTTCACTGCTCAAGTCTTTATATACACTCTACCCAATAGGTGAGGGACCCACACAACCTCGGGTATCCGCTGGCCAGCACGGAACGCCAAGCCCGCGTTGTGGGGACCTATCGTTGTTTAGTATGGACCACATACCAACGATCATTATATTACTACTTATAGAGTTTCAATTGAATTGAGTAGCTACTAAACCAAGGTTGACAAGTCAACACCTGTGGTTGAGCGGTCATTATGTCACTTGCTTGGCGCAAGGGTCTAATCCTTACATTTTTCCATGAGGCATTCACTCACAACTACACCGTACACGACGACACGACCACTCTTTATACACCAGCCTCCACCCTAGGGTAAAGTGGTGGGCAAAAGCCATCTCGTGGTGTCCCACAGCTTCCCTTACCCTAGATCCAAGTTTTCCAAATCAACCAGCCTACGGCCACAACCTTAGTAGTGTAAAGATTTGCATCAAATATAAATACTACAAGTATTCATACTATAATTAAAGAGATTCTAGGGTTAACAAAGGTAGGGCTACAATTTAACATGGCATTTGTCGGTGGTAGGTATTATCTAAATATCATGTCATTCTAAACATTTTATTTTACGGAAATTAACATCTCACAAATAGTAATAATGCAAATACCATAAATAAATAATTTATCTGACATGGGATTCCAACGTGATAACAAACTTGCAACTTGCCTTGAAACCTAACTAGGTCGGCAATCTCGAAAACTGCGCTTCCTTGATCTTGACCTTGCACTGTAGCTTCCGAGGACTCCAACACTAGCGCAAACACACAAAAATAAATAAGTTCGGCTTGAGCCTAATCAAGCGAGGAAAAATAAAATCTATGAAAAGGGAGTAAATTGCATAATTACTTAAATGGGGGATTTTTGAATTTTTCTGAGATGTATTTGGTGGATTGGAGGTCAAAAATGGGTTCTGGGCATCAGAATGAGCAAGATGGTGTAATTTGGGAATTTTTGGGATTTTCTGGGATTTTATTTGAATTTCTGAATTTACGGAAAATCGAAAAAGCTGGGAAATTAGGTGTGAACAGTGATGGGCCGACCCAAAAGAACAGTGCGGCCCAAAGAAGCTTTTGGCCTGGCTCGGCCGAGCCAGCCCAGCCCAGCACGCGCGGCCCATCGCGCATGTGCCTGCCTACGCTCGATAGCCGACGCGTGGCTGTGCGGTCGGTGGTGATGAGGCGCAGGTGAGCGGGCGGGATCAGGCGGCTTTAGTTGGCGCAAACGGCCACGATTTAACGCCATCGGAGGGCTCAGGTGAGATGGCAACGATTGGAGTGGACGGCCGGACTGTGAATTCGTACTGTTGGTGCAATGCTATGTAAAACAAAGTCCACGAATAATTGGCAATGACTGTGAAGTGGGGGAGAGTAATGCAAGTGTGCAAGTGCAAGTTGAGGATGGTGGGATAGAGGATGGTGGCAGAGATGCAATTGTGGACGGAGATTGGAATGTTGAACCTATTGGATAGGTGGACAAAGAGGAGGACATTGAATTTATAGTGAATAACATGGAGCGGGAAGGCCAGAGGGCCAGTGCTGAGGAATAAGCATTGGAAGATGATGAGGATGACAATGGTGGTTTGGATGATGAGGATGTCCTTGATCCCCTAGTGCCTGATGATTGGAACAAATTTGACGTAGGGGGCCTAGATGTGAATGATGGTCTTGATTCCCGATGGGAGTACCACAAGAATGAGGTGCGTGTACACGCTAGGTATGCAGACAAGCCAGCACTATAGGGTGACATCAAGCTATGGACGTTGTTAGTGTAGAAGACCTTCAAAGTGGTGAAATTGAATCAAGAGCAGTGCACAATGAAGTGTGAGCAACCTGGTTGTCCTCAATGTGTTGACATGTACAAGCCAAAGTATGAAATACACTGGATTGTGTCAAAGGTGGAGGTCCACTTGTGTGTTCTAAGTAACATGTTGGCAAAGCACCGAAACATTACTTCCTCTTTCATTCCAAATCTCATGTATGGGAAGATTGTGGAGAAAAAAAGACATGGAAACAAAACATATCATGCTAACCATAGAGAAAAATTACAAGTACAAGGTCAGCTTCATGAAGGTGTGGAGGGCAAAATTGAAGGCAATGGAGAAAAAGTTTGACACGTTTGAGTCCACCTACAATAATCTACCTCATCTACTTGGAGTACTGCTGGAGAGAAACCCTAGGATATATATCACTATCATGGATAAGCTATCGATCACACTGCTGGGGCTTTTATTACATTTGCTTCCTGCATTGATGCCTTTCGACACTGTTGGCCACTGATGTGTGTGGATGGAACATTCTTGACGGGAAAGTACAAGGGTCAGATCCTGATGGCAATTCGGGTGGATGGCAACAATCAGATCTTGCCCGTGGCTATTGCTTTTGTGGAGAGTGAGAACTGCTACAGATGGTTATGGTTCTTTAGACACCTTAAAGTTAGAGTTATCAAGGAACATCCCGATGTTTGCACCATACATGACCAAAACGTTGGGTTGATGAAGGCTATTAAGAAACTCCGGGAAGATGAGGATGAGCATTTTCCTTGGTGTGACCTACAAAATCGTTGGTGCATGTAACACTTGGGGGCCAATTACTACAAGCAGCTCAAAGACAATAAATTGATGGAGTTGTTCAAGAGGTTATGCAAACAAAACCAATAGAGGAAGTTTGATGCAATATGGGAGAAGCTGGACAAATCGATGCTCAAGCACGTCGACTAGAGGAACAAGCAACTTACTGCAAGCACGGACCAAGTATCCAAACGACTAGAGTCACTGCCAGAGATTGATGCACCCGGGTTGAAAAGGAAGATCATGAGGAGTAGGTTGAACTAGTGGAGAAGTGGGCCTTGCATCATGGCACAAGGTATAGTGTAATGATGACCAACCTGATCGAGGTGTACAACTGGGTGCTGAGGGGCCTGCATGGCATGCCCCTCATGGTGTCTACACCATATCATAGAAACTCCAATAGCCTAAGACTGTTGGCAGAGTCACCAAAACTGGTGGGTATTTATTTTACGGACAAACAACTACTGGAGATTCCTTGTTTTAATTACTCTGTAGGGGATGGCGGTTCAATACCGACAGTCATGTTGGCGTCCTATTTTGCCAATGGTGTACACTATCAGACAAGCTTGGTGTCAGATAGACATCCCAACACAGCTAGGCCACATCATTTCTTGAATGCACTATCGATGATGGACACTATCTTCACTAACAATATTGTCCTAGATTGGCTATAATATATCACTGATAGGGCTATCAGCCCTAGTGTTTTTAGTGAATTACTAAATAATGCGTATGACATATCTATTCATTGCTTACTAAGTGACAATAATATTATAAATGTTGTATTTTATTGATTCATTATCTACCAGAGAAATATATGGTGCAGGTTTATTGCACGGGTTAGCATGATCATCTCTAGAAATTATATATTTAAATATCCAAACATTTAATTGTTAGTCATATGCCCTCAAGGCAATCATGAAGATATTTGTATCATTTCTATGTTTATAATATTTTGAATAATATGTTATTTTGTTCCTTGAATAAATATTTTTAAAATTGATCAACAAGTATATGACTTGTTCACATAATTGTTTATTCATGTTTTGATGTTATTCAAAATTATCTATGATCTTATGTCATTATGTAGGAAAATTATGATTTATAGATGAATGTATGTATTAATTGATGATTATGTTTCACATATCATGGATATGGTAATATCAAATCAATAATATGGACACATGCTAGAGAACATGGTGTTAGATTGACCTACCATGAGACACTACAGGAATTGTTATATTCTTAAATGCCATCAGTTGGTCTCATACATAGTATATGTAGGATCCTTAGACATAAGATAATCATGGTTTTCTACAAGTGTAACAGTTTACTTAGGAGTTACCAAACACTATTCTATTACTGGGTAGTCATAAAAGTAGCTTTCGTATTTACTATGAAACATGCAAAGAAATATGAGCGATCAAGATGAAATTTGCCCCTCCAATATAATAGGAGAGATATCTCTGAGCCCCTCAATATAGTTAGATTAACGAAGTGTATGGCCATGCTGAATGTGGTTGAGAAGAGATATCTATAGGCCCCTCAATATGGTTGGATTAAGGAAGTGTATAGCTATGCTGAATGTGGTTGAGGAGTCAATCACAACTGAGTAATCTACTACAGGTTCGAGTAAAGGATTGAGCTATCATAGAATGATATGCTTCTTACTTGAGTTCGATCTACTATCATGAGGCAAAGGGATTGGTATATAAGCACTATATAGGTTCGTCCATATAATCTTTATGTATATTTAAGAGTTGTTATGTCCTACAAGGGACCACTACGGACTTATGGACTAGAAAGGAGATTTCATCCCATGGCCAAATATACATGCACCTACAGGGTCACACACTTAACGAGTCAGAACGATAAGGGTCTAGATGATATGATACGGGGTCGCCCGATCTTCTCGATGTAGGATCAAAATACTCACGAGGATGTGACGAACCGTAGTGATCTCCCGTTGCCAATGTAAGAGTTAGCACTCTATAATTCTCCCAACCACACGTGCTGAACTTCACGACCACAAGATGAAGTTCTATCACACTCCCAATTCTCAGCGGAAAAGTTGAACGATCTTGATTTTGATAAACTCCCAATTCTTCCCTCAAGTTGGTTCGGCAAACAGAAAAAACAAGAGTATTCTATTATCAAAAGTGGTCTGAAGTACAATAGCGGTCTACCCCTCAATATATAGTCTCAGCCTAAGAACTATTCAGCACTAAATTTTCCATGTGGTACTATTCACGCTTGTAGTCAGAGTACGTAATTGTTCATGGGTCGGGGCAGAGTACGGTATTGTTCATGGGGCCAGATGCTTGTAGCATGTAATGATACTGTTCATGATACTGTAGCGTGGCCTGATACTGTTCATGCGTAGCACTATTAAACAATCTCAACCCATCATTGGCACGCATGCCCACAAACTCCTCAATTGGCGCATGGACTCTTCTTCTAGTCTTGGGCTGTGTTTCCTTCATGTTGTGGTGCCCCTTCCTCCCTCGCCTCCCTCTGGTTCACCACTTGTAACATTAAATAATTCTGGACAGCAATATATTCATCTCCATCCTCTCTTGATAGAAACCTTCGGGATGTCCTCATCATCCTCCCCTTCTTAAAGAAAAGCCGTCCTCGGCTTTTGATAGCCTGAAATTGTACTAAACAAAGAATACAATGTGTATGTATGGTATATATATTTGTCAATTACACTCCTTCCATTTATCACATCATGATTATCTGGAGGTGTAGTAAACAAAAAGAACAACACATATGTATGATATATGTATGAATCAATTTTTGCGCCATTCTCACTATTTTGCACAAACCAATTAATACTACAACAACTATCAATGCATACATTGCAATGTTTTCATTGACATCATTCTCCCTCTCACAAGAAAAAGTCATCCTCGACTTTGCGAAGTACATGGACATGTCATTAATGGGCAAAACTAGATCAAATGGTTCAAATATGGAGGAGAAAATTTTAAGTGTCTTCCATGTTTCAACTGCGCTACTCTGCTATTTGTACATGATTGTATATTAAAGGATGAACAAGTAAGCTTAAGAAACCTTTTTAAACATGAAGCACTATCGTTGAAACTCTTCTCATTGTGGTCATAATATGGCACAAAAGATTGTTTATCC